>VZRO01006404.1:390840-497964 GCA_013397915.1 Daphoenositta chrysoptera | reverse complement strand
GGGCCCGCGGCCGAGAGAGGCCGCACTGGCTCTGCTGCTGTTTTGTGCTGCTGCTGCGGTTGTTTGTTCGCCTTGTTTTATTTATATTAATAAAGAACTCTTATTCCTTTTCCTATATCTTTGCCTGAAAGCCCCATAATTTCAAAATTAGAATAATTTGGAGTATAAGGGGTCATACCTTCCATTCCAAGGGAGGTTCCCACCTCCTCTGGCAGGCACCTGTCTTTTAAACCAAGACACCACTACCCTTTGTAACTGATATAGTACAATATGAAAATGGGCATACCCTGTTTTTAGAAATAATCTAGAGACTCACAGCATGTTAAAAGTACTACAGAATACAGACACTGAAGATCACACCCACTAGCTTTAAGAACTATTTTCTGTAACACAATTGTTGAGAGGCCAGAACCTCTGTGCCTTCACATACCTACACATTTTCCACAGAGCTGCATGCACCTGCCAGACAGCACATTCTGCATCCTCCACCACTGGTCCATTGGTCACCTCTTGCTACCCCATTCCACCCTTCTCTACCATTTTGAAAGTCTGGTTCCATTTATCTAAGACCTTAATGCCCTACAGTACACGTGACATGGCAGCTTCCAGGCCAATATGAGGGGAAGGGAACTGGGAATCTGGTGATTCAAAAGCCTGTTTTACTACAACATCTGCAGAGATCTAACTAAGCACCAAGTTGTGAAGTGGGACTGCCAGGGTGCTCTGTGTCTAGGTGCAGCGGGGACCTTCCGCAATTTCAACATCCCAGATGGGAAACTGGTTACTTACGGAGACCTGCAAAATATTTCTAAATGTAGTTTGCTAAGTCCAGTGCTTCTCTTCCCTAGAGGCAGATGTGCAGCTGCTGGGAAATGCACAGCTGTCACTGTCTTCAGCAGGGCTAGGACACTACAGCAGCTGCTGTGGATCTGCCCCAAGGGCAGAGTAGGGGGACAAAAGACCAAGGTGACATCCACAGGGAGACTGGATCGTTCTTCTCCCCCTCACACCACAAGTATGTTTCAAAGCTCCTTGGGCACAGGGCTATCTTCAGGAGGTTATTTAACTACTTCAAGTAAGAGTGCCAGAGGTGACCTTAGTATTTGACAGGTTACAGTTCTCTCTGGTGCTGCAGTTTACCACCAGGTAGAAAAGGGCTCAGCCAAAGACTTCTGACCAATGCCTCTGACAATGCAATGCTCTCAAGGGCTGGAACCCAACAATTGTATGGCATGGAGACACATATAAAAGTATGAGTAGCAGTCATGGTTTTTCAGAACTGCCCAGAATGCCTGGACTTTCTAGGTTCTATGTATTTTAATATATTCTTGCTATAGACTATTTCAAAATTCCAGAGACCAAGCAGTCAACAAGTCATAGGATCTACAGAAAGGACTGAACCTTGCTGACACCAATTTTAATGTTAGTAAAGTGGCCTCAACTTCCCTGACATATAAGTAAAAAAATTTACCCTATAGAATTCTATAAAATATTTTAGGTGGAACAACTAATTTTTTAAGCACTCAACAGGAGAAGCATGAAAGAATACACAGAATTCAATATCAAGGAAATTAATAACCTTTTTTTTTTTACTTCAGTGTTAGCAAACAGACCATTTACACTTTGCTTTGCACATAGATCTCTGAGAACCATGATTTTCATGACAATGAATAAACACATCTGCAGAACAAACTGAAAACTGAAGGTAAACAGAAACATAGCATCAGAGAAATAAAATGCTGTAGTGCATTATTTAATAGCAGGAAACTATTTCACCCTGTGGCTTATCTTTAGTTTTTCTGTATAAATTGACCAGATACTAAAACATCAGAAAGCAAGCCCCAGGGCCAAAAATTTCCAGATCAAAGATGCAATGGAATACTCCAGGGATTCCATCTTGCTAAGAACAATGGAATTTGAAAGGGCAGCTAATAGCATGGGTTTAAATAGGCTGATGGCTAAGTATCTATATGAAAGCATGAAGTGAATCAACCTTGGCTGAAACCTGTTTGTACCATACCAGAAGTGCAAGGCAATAGTGATAACCTCTTTACAAAGCTGAACCCAAGAAAAAGTTTTGCCCACTTGGCATATTTAGGCTGTTTACAGGACAGCTCATTACACATGGTGCAAGTGATAGAAGCTAGACTTGTGTATGTGTGTGTGCATGGGGAAAAATACTGTACAAACTCGTCCAACACTGAAAAAACAAGGCTTGTATAGATTCACATCCCTGTATTCTCCCACTGGCACCAAACTTCATCTCAAAACTTTCTGCTCCTCTTCTAGTCTAGGGGAGAAGCCAGTAACAGCACAGAGATGTCACCACGAAGAAGTAACGGGTTTCAGCTCCAAGCTTAGTGTCCCTCTGCTGTCTTAGATCAGTCCTAGATCATGCCCCGTATTTCAACAGCAGCTATTTCTTCTCATACATTCGTTAGAGCCCCTTCCAAAACAATCCCCGTGAATACTGTTCAAGCTATTGTTCAGCAGGCAGCTTCTAATTAACCCTTAACCTTCATCAAGTTAAGGAGGCATTTTTTTCTGAACCAGAGCCCAGCCTCCCTCGTGTGTCTCTGCAACCAACATGTTAATCCACACCACTGTACAGCCACTGTGCTTCCTGGGGACTCAGCTGCCAATGTTTACCCAGCTCATCTATATCAGCTTTTCTGCTGCAGGAACCTCTTACAGAAAAAGGCAGGGCACAAGGCAACAGCAAATTTCAGTCTCACTTGTTTCTTAGTCTTTCTTTAGAAGACCCCCTCTAATACAGAGCTGATGCAATGCATGGATTGAGAGCCAAGCCTCCAAGTCACAGCCAAATTTAAGCACTCAACAAATCACATTTGGCAGCCAGCAAGACACGGAGGTACAAGCTTGCCACACCAGGCTCCCCATGCTACGTGCCTGTCACAGCCCAAACTGCCAACACTAATAGCTAAAGCAACCTAATATTTTCTGTGTTTAAGACCTCATTTAATCACTTTCCCCTGTCCCAAGTCATTTTGGATGACATTCCCCACAAAGACTTTCTCAGATTTGGGATTTTTCTTCCAGCCCTGCAGAAAGAGTTTATTTGCTCAATGCAAAAGCACTGTTTTGTCAACATTTTTAAACAACTGTTAAGTCTAAAAGCTTTTATACCCATCTGCTTTTGAGCACAGACTGAAAATTATCAAGCTGTCAAGAATGTTTCTTATTTAGCCCTATAAAATCTTTCAAATTTGGCAGTGTTAAGCCTCTATAAAGCTGCAGCTTGCCCATGCTCTGAACTGACAGGTTAGAATCTGGCAGCTCAATTTCCTGAAGTTGCCATCTGCCCTGATCATTCTACAATCCAAGACTGAGTAGCACTTCCTTCACAGTTGCTGCTTTCAGTGCCTATCAAGCTGGACAGAGGAAAGCAGAGTGGGTTAGTGTATTTTTATACTCATATCAAAGTTCTGGCTGTTTCTGCACAGGAGAAAAAGTGCAAGTCCTTTCAAAAACAGACTCATGAACCATAAATCAGAGTCCAAGTACAAAGCTAACTTTCTCAATTGCATCTTCCTGTTCCTTTGTACACTCAAATCACTTGAAATTCCTCCAAAGACCAACTGCTGCTTGCAACTTCACTGTTAGCTGTTCTCCTGCCCTTGTGGAATGGACACTGACTTTCAAGGCTGTAAGTCAGCAAGTAAATTCTAACATATCTGTTTTAAGTGTCCTTGGTACACAGACCACCAGAGTTTTGAAAGCATGATAAGAGTTCTACAAAAAAGAGAATCTTCTTATTTCAATGCACGCAATTAAACCCAGTTACATGCACACATAGTTTCATGCACAGAATTACCAATGAAAATAACATGCATTCCTAATTACACAATTGTTTTAATTTACTTTTGTCAGTTTATGTTTGTATTGTTCAGCAAGTCTGATGGCTTAGTATCATTTTAAAATAACAATCTATATCGTTTGTACCTATCTTTACTGGAGAGAAAAGGAAGGTATAGGCCAGATACTCAAACTCCTGTACTTAACAGGAGTTAGGAAAGTATTACTTGTTAGTTATTCACCTGACCTCAAACATGAAATTGTGAAACTTTCTGCTTCATGGAAAGATGGATTACTGTGTTAGCCAGTGACTACAAGCAACATTCATATTGCATATATGTAACACAAAGAAAAAAATATCAACCTATATCCATCATGATCAGCTTTAGGCACTGTAGAGAATCCTAAGCAAAACAAGTTCCCCCAAAGCAAGGCTCCATTACCTGCAACCAGCAGAGCTGTAAATAGCACAAACTGCTTCCAGCACAAGAGATTAAAGTATCCAGAGAGTCAGCAGTTGAGTTAGCAAACCCTTCACCACCATGCCTCTTCCTGGGGGGCTCTCTGACCACTTGCTGAGGAGCCTGGCAGCTTCAGGAGCAGGACCTGTGGGCAAGCCAAGGGGAGAACCCAAGCAGCCATCAGGCATCTCCTTTCTCCCAAAGCTGTTCTGTGTCAAGACTTACTATACTGTGGTGTGACCAGATAGGTTCACTTCTAGGTTCAGTAAACTCAATAACAAGTTGGGGTTTTTTCCCTCTAAACTTTCAACAGGGTGTTCAGGATAAATAATTCACAAGTTCCTTCTTCCTTAATCATATACACTGACAAAATTAGCAAGGTCTTATTGTGTGAAATGGAAAACAGCACTTCACCATTCCAGAGCAAGTCTTCAGAAAACGCAGTATTTAAAGAGAGCTCAGTTATTTAACTCAAGTCTCCTGAGCTTAAGGGTGTCTTCTTCGCACCCTTAATATGGCTAGTCACATCTTGTCCTCAGACACCTCTGAGAATATGGTTTTCCGTTTCAGAAAGAAAAAGGCAGCAGAGACAAATAATAAAAAGTACATCTTAATCTACTAGAAAGAAAAGAAAAAACCTAAACCGAAAGCCTGGATTTCAGATGTAGAATCAATTGATTTTTAGTAGAGACTATAAATGAGTGCCCTCATTCCTTTTTACTGCTATAGCATTCCTCTATGGTCAATAGTGAATCCAGGTAGAAAACACCAAAAAAAAAACCCAAAAGTAATTTTTCAAATCAGCTGTTCCTGTGACTTTACTGCTATAACCCATGCCTTCAGCTCCTTTGAAATGGTTCAACATCAGCCCCTTCCAGGCAGCAGTTATCTGCCACCATGAAAACTGCACATAATTGAGCAGAGTTTGAGGAACATCTGCTCGTGAAAGAAGCATCTATCTCAGCTAATCAAAACGCTTCAATAAAATGTTTCAAGGTTGTCATCTTTTGGCTCTGAATAAATTGGATTTTCTATCACACGTCTTCCTTCTCCCACAAGGATTCAGGGACACAAAATGCACATGAAATCTGTACAACCTACAGTCTGGATCAGCACCCAGAACTGAAAGGTTCTCTTTGCATCGTTCCGTGTGTACTATTAAATATGTACTTATGTCTTCACAAAAGATCTAGAGCTTTTAACAGCACTTACTCATATCTGTTCAGAACAGGAAAGAACTCAGGGAATGTATAAGGTTTAACAGTCAGCATGAAGCATTTTTTGTCCTTTGATTATGACCAGACCAGGAAACAGTTTGATTTCAGTGTTGTCCACTGAAGACCAATTCCCTGTTGTTCTTTTGAACTCAGAAGCTAAATCCATGATCCCATACCCATAATATGTAAAGTTAATCTAAGACCCCTTCTTTCCTTCCCCATGATAATTTATCCAAAAAGTAACCAGAAAGTGTAGATTAAATGCTCCTTCACCACTAAGGGCCATAGTAAGTCTTCTTGGAAGCTGCAGAAGAATAAACACAAATGCAAGCACAGATTCCTGCAACATGCCTGGCTGGAGTGATGGTAAGAGCAGTTAGTTGACCCATACATATGGAGAAGTTTCACACTTCTGATTTGTCTTTTCTGAAAATAAAAAAGTGATAAAAGGCCAAACCCCCGAAATTTTCTGAACATGTCTCAGCTTGATCATTTCTGGATTGGAGCTCAAGGAATGCCAAGTTTGGCATGGCAACTGACAAGTTCTGTGACCTCTGGCAAGTCAATCCACTTTTACAGCATCATCTCACTCACAGACCTTTTTTTAACTGTTGTGTTCTTCAGACAGAACTTGTCTTTTAATATGCCTGTGTGCAATGTCCCAATAAAGTAAAGTCAGGCCATCATCAAGCTCTAACACAGGCTTGAGCCTTAAGGCATTCTAACACTATTTTTATTGAGACAAATTCATTTTTACTTTGAGAGTACTGGAAGACTGTTGGGACCAATTGAACTGCAAAAAAATGCAAACTTGCTTTAGTGAGAAACACCTGAAGTTTTATGAGCCGAGTACATAGTGGTAAGAAATCCCCCTGTTACAGTGAGTTGTAAAATTAAATGTTTCTTTCATTTGTACATATGCTTAAGTGTGTTGTCTGTTAGTTCTTGCAGTTTAAACTGTTTCATAAAATAACAAATTATTTTTACTATCCCTTTGGAATGTTCCATAATTATTCTATAAAGGCAAAAGCATTTATCAGTCATACATAATTACTTTTAGTGCAAAGATGTATTGGTGACAATTAAGATATACTTAAAACGATTCAGAGAACATACTTCTTTTATTCCCTTGCTATCACACTTCCAGAGGAATCATACCCCAAGACACCAAATACATTTGAAGGACAGGTACTTGCATAAGTTATCACAGGTACCTTATGTTTTCGTGTCAAAAATCCTTAAGCTTTTACTGGATCTCAGCCCCAAATCTTTCTGAAGCAAGAAGGTGCTGTTTTGCCAGTTTTAAAGGTTGGAATTTGAGGCAAATAAACTAAATTAGCACATCCTACCCTGGCTGTCCCAGTCAGATACCCCGAACAGGATTGAAAATCCCCTTCTGCACTTTAGCCAGTACATTTGCACAGAAAACTAAGTCTGCTTGCCAAATTTCATTTGCAAATCAGGGTTTTCATCTGACATAGTGAAAAAACTACATATATTTAGAATATACGTATACTTATAGACACACGCTCTTCCCTACACTGGTAATTTCTACTCCTGGTTCTGATTGAACACCCAAAGATCAAAGAATTCCATTGCACTCTTTCTCTGTGTTTTCTATTAATTGTTTCATTACTTCATAAGTTCTGGGTGAACCCTGAAAGTGTTTGAGATTAAGGGGGAAACTACATAGCAAGAATATTGGGGAGATACACTGCACAAATTCCTGCTATCATTTATTAATCAGAAAGTCTGCAGTAAGCATGACTTTTACCAAGGTAGTTACTGCTGATACCACAGTATGTTCCCAACAGCTTATTATGGAATTTCGAAGAGCTTGCTGTTCATCAACTCCACTATCTGCAGCATAAGGCAACACGTGGAAGACTGGCCTTAAGATACATGCCCAAAGTCAAACAAGATTTCTAAGAAATCAGCTCAGATCTCCTCTGATTCCAGGATCACAGGTCTTGGTCTTAAGACGGCACTTCTAGAAAACTTGGCTATCAAGGAATATCTTCTCAACAGTTTGAAAGTCATCTAATTAAAACTCTTGAAATATTTTAGAAACACCATGGGCAAGGAGCCTTTGCACCATAACCCAGCATGTTAGACCTCATGCAGTCAGTAGAAAAAAGATACTGCAGAGAACTAATTAAGGTGCTGAACACCATTCTCTGAATAATCTCTCACTGAGATTTACAGATACCCCAGGGCAGGAGTCTCATTCCAGCTGTCCCTCCCTGCAACTAGGAAAATAAGTGCACAGAGAAAGCATACCTGTAGTCTACAGCAAATACAGGGGGAACAAGCAGCATAATCAGTCCCACAGTTTCAGTGCCAGGAATATTGAATTTCATTTTGCTTAACTGGCAAGAATCAGCGCTGATTCAAAAAAGTAGATTCAAGCATTAAGTTTGATTTCCACTGAAAGGAGCAAGGTAGTAGTGAATGAAAGAACTGAGAAACAGCACAGAAGGAAAACCCACAAATAGGGAAGTATTTTATCTCTGTGTCATCACACTACCTTCAAATAACACAGTATAGAGCACCTCAAAGCGTTAGTCATGGTCCCACAAGTGAAGAAATTTCATCAGGCACCATTGATCTTTTTCCCTGATGCTTAGAACTCATGGAGATCCTAATCATTTGCCCTGCTACTTCTCTTTCTTTTGGGGGCATGAGCAGCAATGCAAAATTCCTGTGCCTCTCTGCCAGTGCAATAGTGTTCTCACTTTTTATAAAAAAAAACAAACAATAAATGTCAGCATAATAGAGCAAGTTCTCATGAACTGGTGACTTTCAGCAAATGCTTATGTTGCATAGATTCATTTACCTAATTTGAAACCTCTTCATGCCTCACTAGGAGAGTATTACCTGGTAGAAGACAAAGCAAAAAAGTCTCACCCACCTCCGCATACTCCAAGTCAGATTCCAGCTCTAAATAAAGAGGCAAGCTACGGTTCCTTTAGAAATCAGAGAGCAGTACCTTGGCACCTCCACCATGCACCAGGACCTGAAGAACATATGAGCCCCTGTCTGTTGGCTTGCAAACATTCCCTAGGAAGATCAGCATATTGCTTTGTTCACTATTTCTGTAACAGCTCGGAGTTTTTGAGCTTTTCTTTGGTCAATTATAACAAAAGCAAAGCCCCTCAGTTGCAGCAGGGTTTTCCAGACCACTTTACAGAACAAGTCTGAAGAGTTCCACTGGTTATTTTGATCAGCCTTGTCTATATAATTTGAAGAGTGAAAGCCTGAAGCTGTTTCAGAGGTAGGCTTAGAGTTCACTAGTAAAGGCAATTCAACAAGATATCACAATCTAGTTATCATTTTGACCAGAATCATTTTTATAGCTAAATTATTTTTTTCTATTTATTATTACTCCTCCTCCTAGCAATAGCAGCAAGGATGATTTTTTTATTTCATAAGCATTAGGCATATTTCAGTGCCTTATATTTTCTCATTAGTGAACAAATGCTTTATCACTTCAGAAATTCAAATACTATTAGAAGCACCATCTAGTATTTAGACCAAAATCTAAAATTTAAACAAAACAGCAGCTAGAATCAGTAGGGTTAAAGCAAAAGTAAAGCCCCTTTCCCATGCAGTCAAAAAGGCATTCAAGGGGATTAAAAGAAGAGCTATAAAAGCCTGACTTACATTAGAACTTGCAAGAGATTTATCTTCAGCAGTAGTTATTCAGAGGCTGACTTAGCCAAAGTGTTCTTTCATTT
The DNA here is from genome assembly GCA_013397915.1 of Daphoenositta chrysoptera. Taxonomy (NCBI): domain Eukaryota; kingdom Metazoa; phylum Chordata; class Aves; order Passeriformes; genus Daphoenositta; species Daphoenositta chrysoptera. Next base: position 488,733 of record VZRO01006404.1, on the reverse strand, counting down.
CTAAAATAGAATGTAGCTATGAGTTACCAAATAGGACTCTGCCATTAGTACAGTATTAATGAAATTCCACTTTTTAAAATGCTAGCTAGGACAGGCATTGTAGAGAAGTGATAAAATCCAAACCACTGCTTAGTTTTTCAATTGCTTAGAGATATATATATCAGAAACAACCAAAATTTTCAGAACTTTCTCAAAAGTCAAGAGACAGGATCCACTCCACACATCCTTCCCCACATTCAGAAGTTTCATATTAGTTTCATACCATCACAATGAGAAGTCAAACTTACATTATCTGATTCTGTTTGCCAGAACATCATCTAATAGCTTTGAAATTGCTAAAAAGAGAGGAACACTAAGAACAGACTGTACCAGGTAGAACATTTCACAATTTTAACGATAAACGTACTTGTTCATAAATATTTTACTCTTAGCTTTAGTCCAGCTTGACTAGATGGTACATTAAATGCTTTCATTTTCATGTACAGTTAAAATTTGGAGGACCATTGCTACGAATTGAAAAACATTCAACCACTTTGTTCTTCATTTACTTGGACTTTAAATGATGCCTCTTCTGCCTCTGAATCTCCATGCCAACAATTACAGATCACTTGGAAGTAGGAGGGGGTGTGACTTCTTAGGAGCAGAGGAAAGGGAGGACTGAGCCCACTTGTCTCAATAGCTCTAGCAGCTTCTGTTTGCCTGCTGAGTCATAAACTCCAGCCCTGACCTTTCTCTCTTCAAGGTGATGTTTATAAACAGCCCACCCTTTACAGTGCTATCGGCTTCCCATATGCTGGTTTTGACTTTACCATTCTTATCTTCAAATTTCTTCTAAATTTCAGGGTAGCGGGGGTTTCACATATCAGATAAGATGCTATTTTATATCTTTCCTCTCCTTCCCCGCTAGATAACCTGGATGCCAGGGCTGTTGACTTGTTTAGGAATATGTTGGTGTCAAAATAAGGGCAAACTAAGCAATTTAATTAATATAAATAAACCAGCAAAAAAGAATTTTACTTCGGCGATCCAAGAAGGGTTTATACCAAAACTCACCCCTGCTCCCCATCCTTTTTGGTTAGAAGAAAAAGGACCTGCATCACAGGCATAGTTCTGTCTTCTCATGAAGGCTGACAACAGCTTGTTAACATTAACCTGGAAGAATGCCACAGAGTTGTTAAGCATTAAGGCATGGAACTCCCAAAGACAAATTCTAAAACAGCACTATGGATGAATGGTCACATATTGTACTAGATAGCTTTCCTTCATAATAAAAATTTCCAGCTTACCTTACTTCTCAGCTCCTCCTTTTCAACAGCTCTGTCAGATGCCATGCATCACAGACAGTTTTAACAATCCTTTGTAGTCCTATACTGACAGTGGGCACAAGACTGCTCTCAGGTCCACAGTCATGCTCCTCACACAGGGCACCATTTAACAGCAAACCAAAAACTGACTCTCTGTCCAGGGCTACAAAGGAGGCTGCTAGCACCTAAAGCTGCTTCAGTCCTGCTTGCTTTTGTAATAGTGGTCATCTGTGGTGCTCTCCTCTCTCTTATGAGGTACCTGCCAGAGGGTCAGCTGGTCTGAGGGCTTCAGTAGAAACACCTGGTTCAGCACAGCACAACTCATCAACGTCAAGGCTGCCTGCAGCCCATTCTTGTCCTCCTATGATTCCCCCTTTTTTACTTTTCAACTACAAATAAATCCATACAGCACATATTATCCAAGACTTTTTTCACAACCATGCCCATGGGCTAGTAACAAAAAATCAATCCCTGCCTTTCTTCTGTAATATTCACAACAGAACGTTCAAAACTGATTTTTCTTTTGCTGCTATTTGAGTTTCCATACCCACGTTCCCAGCCGCTCACCTTGGGTCAGGTGTCTCTTAGGCTCTCACTCTCCACCTGTATTGCTCGACTGGGCTCCACTGCTGGCTGCTCTCATGGTCCCATCACATCAGGGTCACCATTTGACGATGGACACAAGACTGCTCCCAGGTCCACATTCATAATCCTCACTGCTAAATGGGGCACCATTTAACAGTAGACAAAAAGCCAACTCTCAGTCCACGGCTACAAAGGAGGCTGCTAGCACCTAAAGCTGCTTCAATCCTGCTTGCTTTCTTAGTAGTGGTCATCTGTGGTGCTCTCCTCTCTCTTATGAGGTACCTGCCAGAGGGTCAGCTGGTCTGAGGTCTTCAGTAGAAACACCTGGTTCAGCACAGCTTTAACTCATCAAGGTTGAAGCTGCCTGCAGCCCATTCTTGTTCTCCTACACTATATTGTAAATACTTATCAAGTGTTGCCCAGTAATCACTTTAAAAATACTCTTTTATTCAGAAAGAAAACAAAATAGACATGGGTAGTGTATAGCTACCCACAGGACTGGGACTTCTGTGCTATGCTGGGATAGTGAATAAGTGAGCCCCTGAGAGAGACTGAATTCCACATGCTGTAAACCATTTACCAAATTTATTTCAAAACATAATCAGAAGTATTTAGAATCCTGATGCTGTTCCTCTGATACAATACAATGCTGTAGAAACTGTCATATCAAAATCTTCACACATCCAGATACTCAACATCTTGCTGTTGGCCTGCAAGCTCTCAGCTGTGCCATCTAGCCACAGCAGGGCACTAAGCACAAACAGAAGGCTTAGACTCCCTCCCTTGCTGTTACTTCCACATGACTGGCCCTATATCAATGGGCTGGCTCTAACTGGCTCTATATCAATGAAGAACATTCACAGCAGTGAGTAGCACCATGCTGCTGCCTTGCCAAGGTTTGCCCAAGTATTGGAAACATTAATTTTCATTCCAGAACAAAACCCTGTAGTTTTTGATTTCTATGGAGAATCTCCTATTTGTTTCCCTTGAAACTGTACACATAAAATAAAGCAATAGATACTAAAATCAAACAAGAGATCAAACTCCAGTTTTTATCCCATTACCACCACTTTCCTAGAAAATCAGAAGGGAATCTTAAGCTCCACACTGATCAAATTATTTGAAAATAGTGAAAAAACCACTTCTCTGCCTGCAAAGATAAATTTTGAACTAGTTAACTAGTTTTGACTAAATCGTATGGGAGCAGATTAGGTTTAGGATTAGGTTCAAGAATATGTGTCACATTCCTTTGTTACCAAAACTCTGCAATCCTACAGCCAGCCAGGTTACCCTCACAATGATGTGGTTTCCTTGGGGGAGTCAAGACCAACAGATTCAGCAACAGCTACATTCCACATTTAAAAAACTATTCCTTCCAACTCCTGTCCAACCACAGAAAGGACTACTGCCTTCAGAAGATTTTTCTGTAAAGGAATAATGTGTTTTAATATACAGGTAAAATATCCTAAAACTATGATTTAAGTGGCAGAACTGTGTCAGATTCCAGATCACTCTGCTTCTATAGATACCAATGTATATCAGGTTACCCTCACCTTTGACATATAGCCTTGTTAGCTCAGCATAGGAGACTGGGTCAAAATTACGTTCTTATGTACAAAGAATGACTTGAGAATTTATACAAGACTCTCTGTCTAGTTGCTACAAGGAAATTGATGAAGATTTAAGAGCACAGGGATATTCTGAAATTGTAAACAACGTTGCCTACCATCCAGCAAATGAAAAGGATGATATTTCAGAGCTGTGGTAAGCTCTGTCGCCAGGCCTTCTTCACTTCTAAGCTGAAACAATGGTTTCACTTTACACATATGAAAGTTAATCTTCCTCTACAAGCACACACAAGCTGTAACAACAATCATCACAGTTTTAATGGTAGGCATATTCAAAAGTGGAGCTGTAAACCGCTGACTTGGGGTAGCAGCCCCAGCATAAGCCTGCAGCATGGTTCTGACTGCAGAGCTCCAAAAAATTCCACTGGACTTTGCAAGGGTTTTCTTTAACTACACAGGCACAGTGGCTCAGGTACATGCCTGACAACTGCAAAAGCCAAGGGCCATATTCACTAAGAGCTACTATCCTAAGCACTACCTGGCTTTACAGAATCATCATTAAATAAAAACTTGGAGATTCCATTAAATAAATGATCTTGTCAAAATGGCTGATGCTTTTTATATCCTCTCTTCACTCTGTACAGCAAGACCTAACCCTACTTTCTGTAGCATAGCATTCCTGATTCAGCACATCTCACATACATAAAGAATAACACTCTTGATGCAAGTAGATTTTTACAAGATTCTTCATTTTTTTCAAAGCTGATTAGGTCCACTGCACCCAAAATAGCTTACCATACACAATTACCACAGCACAGCATGCTTCTCAAATCATCTCTCAAGTCACAAATGTTTTCTGAAAAAGGAAGTTTGGCCCTAGTCCTGTGAAGCCAGCCTAATTCAGATAATCAGAAGTAGCACTGTACATTTGCTTTCTGATTTGCCACAGAACTGTTTCTAGTAATTTGACAGCTAATAACAGAATCATGCACATACTTGAACACAATTTGAGCTTTGCTCCAACTGCTGCCAAAAATGAAGTTAACGTATCTGAATCCAGCTCATGTAGCAGCAGCACAGAGGGAACTAGCAAGTTTCATTAGTCTATGTATAGCCCAGGTTGTTGTGAGTAACACCCTCCCTGGATATCTGCTGATGATTTGATCTGCAGGCCCAAGAGAGAACTAAGGAATTACAGCAGCAAGAATCATATTTGTGAATCACAAGATATTTCAAGTGTTCAGATTTTACAGTCTTTCATATAACCTGTGTGCAAACTGGAAAGCACACCTGGTAAATGTGCTAGGGCTCACCATTTTCAAGAAGGGTAGAAATGGCCTGGACCTTAAAAATATTTGCTACAGTTACATAATAGTACAAAGTCTCGTGTAAAAGTGAGAATCTTCCATTCATTTAGGATGTAATCCTCATTCCTTGATTATTTTTTGCTGTAGTTCCTGTATCATCTACTAACTATGCACTTTCCATCTCATCTCATTACAGCAAAACCACAGCAGATTAGTCAGCTTCAGAGCTCTGTAATTTGACACAGAACACATGGCCTTCAGGGATCATGTACACTTTGTAGGAACAACGACTGATATTTGGATGTGGTATCGGCTTACTCAGAGCTAACAATTTACATTTCTCCTTGAAGCTAAGCTTCGCATTCAGAGAAAGCATCTCCAGCTTTCAGCTAGAGCCATCATGTTGTCCCTTTCTGAAAGGGAAGACTGCAGAAGTACTTGCAGAAAAGAAAAAATAAATAAATTTTTAAAACAAACAAACAAAAACCCAAACAAAAAACAAACAAACAAAAACCTAACACCAACCAAAACAATAGCATGGTCTAATCAAATTGTTGGTGACCTGAGTGGGCAGTATGAAACACTGGACAGTTCTCACCTATACAAATTTCTAAGCACTTTTCCAAATGGTCAAAATGCATAATTTTGGGGACAGACCTAAACTGTAGTGCAGAAAAAAAGTTGGTGACTAAAACAAAGCCCAATAATTTAATCAAGTTATTTGAATTGATATAATAGAGATCAAAGTAGATGAGTTAATGTTTTCCCTGGCTTTGATGCAGGTAAGATCTTAATTAAGATGCTCCATTTCTTCAGTTAATAAATTACTGACAGCCCAGCTTATCTAGAGAACAGGTGACAAGGCGAGTAACATATATCACAGGATCACAGTTCCCAAAACCGATAGAGGTCTTATTTCAATGATCATGAAGTTCTACACCTGTAGTCACCTAAACAGTCATTAACTGAGGAGATGGGAAGGCAGAGCTGAGAATGCTTGAAGGTTCCATATTCATGAAAGTTTAAGAATAGTGTCAGGGTATAAGCATAGGATGTTGATGTAATTCTGATGACAGTTTGACCTAGATGTTGGAAGAAAGCTTATGGTGATGAGGAAATCTCAGTTCAAATGCTGAAATTTTGATCTCCTTCACAGGTGTTAGTTGCTCTGTGGCCACCTCTGTCACAGCTATCAGAATGTACAGACTAAAGAGTTGTTTTTAAAAAATGACAGATGGCTACAGAGGGTATATAGAGTAGCTGTATTTGATAGTATTTGAAATAGCAAGGCAAATGCAAGTTAACTATAAAAATTAATGAAGAAAGATAATCTGTCAGTAAAAGGAAAAAAAATCTGCAAGGTATTTACAATGGATTGTCAAAATATTTCAATATGATCTGTGCAGGGAAAAAGTGGCAAAATAACAGCAAGTTCCATGCAGTCTGAGTGGAGAAGGGAGGTCCAAACCCACTAAAAGCACACGCAGAGTAGGCATGAGCTGCTGTGATTCCTAGGTCTGAAGGAGTAGCATACAAACCCGGAAGGCAGTAGACAAGCAAGGGTTAGTCAAGTATATCTTTTATTACTGCATCAACACAGTCCAAGACTCTAGGAGACCCTACAGTAAGGAGAGGAGTAGCTGCATCATGAATTGGGATCCTACTGGGCTTCAAGTTCCTCTTGCTCACAAAAGCAGATCCACATAATACCGGTGAGTGCCCAATATTCATATCAGAGCACCCTTCTCTAGTCCTTATTTCCATCCTGAACGTGGAAGATAATGAAGTTCACCCTCTCCTTAGCTTCACTTCTACTGGAAAGAAGTCAAGGGAAACAGAAACGTTTCCTTTCTAAAAGGAGAAAAGTACAATACAACTACTGAAATAGCTTTTTCTGCGGTATTTGAGAGGGGTATTAACCCTTGATGTAACAGGGTGTCAGCCTGCCTATGTCTTAAATATTATGCTTGCTTAAAGATACACTAAATTATTCCCTCTTTTACTGCTTATACAACAAAGCTATCCGTCTAGACAACAGACAGCTACAATTTTTAAGCTAATGAAGTAAAACTCCTAGTCAAGGGCCACTGATAAAGTGAAACTACTATGAGCGCCTCCTGGATCACTAATCCTGTTGTTTCAGGCAACTATGCTTCTCTAAATGTTCCATACTACAACCAGCTGGTTTGGTACCATTTTGCTATGTAAAAAGCATTACAAAAGCAACCATTAGGCAGGAGACTTCTAATTTGACACCAGATGCTTCTACACACTTATTTGCACCTGCATGCTCTTGGGCCATCTCTTACCAGTTCCCTTCATTTTCTTCCTTTCTCATTTGTTCTTAATGATTTACAGTCCACAATCCAGCATTCATTGCACTAAACTAAATATTCTCAACAAGACTAGCTTCTCTTCATTAATCAGATCTGTTCCCTACAATACCTTAACAGCTTTTCTCCTCATTTATCCTTACTCTATTTGAACTCTTGGAAACAGTTTACCAAAACTTATACACCATATTCAAGATGACAATCTCAGATGTTAATAAAACTGCATTAAATCTTTCCACACTACTCTAAAAGCATCACTTTAATTCAATGATCAGACCAACTCTTTCCCTAAGTTTTCACTGAAAAATTGCCTGGTGAGAGATGTTCCCATCCCAATAATCCATCAGATCACTGGGATCATTTAGCAAAATGCTCTACATTTATGCCTACAGACCTCCAGCTCAATAAGGTCTTTTCTGTCTCCCTCAGTACACAGCCACATAGAGTGGCAGTAACCCTGGTGCTGACCAGAGTTCTTTTCATCAACAGCACAGCTGTCCCAGGCTCACTACACGCCCAGCTGGCACTTTCAGTGGGCTAAATGAAGACAACATTTGGTGCTGTGGGACAGGAGGATATGCTGGCTGACGTGGTACAAAATGAGAACTGCGTGATGTTGGACATAGAGGGAGAAAATACAGCTTTCTTTCCTACACAATCAATACCAGGTAACTATTCAGAATGAAGATAAAGTGGAACAGCAGCAATTTCTGCCTGTGATCAAGACCCTCTGTCCTGAAAATAATCATCATTGATCTCCAGCAAAAAGGGATATATTTATTTAATTCATGTAAGAACCATAACTTATCACAATCAATAAGCTTTTTTCACAAGTGAAAGAGGTAAATGTGACTCTATGCCTACAGCCAATTCTCCTGTTCTTATTCTATTTTTTGCATGTTTCAACTTGGTTTCACAGAGAAAAAAACCCCACCATATTACCAAAACTTCTTTCTATCCCATGTAGCTGTGCCATGATTAAGTGTCCTGATTTTGGTTAGGTTAGAATTAGTTTTTCTTAGGAGCTGGTGCAGCACTGTGTTTCTTGGATTCAAATGTGAGAATAATGTTGATACCACACCAATGTTTTGGTTGTTGCTAAGCAGTGCTTCTCCTGAGTCAGGGACTTCTCAGTCTCCCAGGCTGTGCTGGAGAAGAAGTGCACAAGGAGCTGGGGTGAAGCACAGACTGGACAGCTGACCAAGCTGGCCAAAGGCATATTCCAGACCGTAGAACTCATGCTCACTATATAAACTGGGGGGTAGTTGTCCTGAAGGAGTGAACTGCAGAAGAATCCAGAAGGAGAGCATCGACCAGTGGGTAGTAAGCATTTGTTTTGTATATCACTTCTTTTTCTTGCATGTTATTCTCCTTTTTCACATTTTCATTATAATTATTATTGTTAGTAGTAGCAGTACCATATTTATTTCAATTATTAAACTCTTCCTATCTCAAACCACAGGTTTTACCCTTTTTCTGATTCTCCTCCTCCTCCCAAGGAGAGGGAGAGTGAGCAGCTTCAAGGTACTTAGTTGCTAGCTGGGGTTAAACCCCAACACTGAGGGTAGAAGCATTCCTGTCTATTTTATGTGCCAGGAAATGGTTCTCTGGCTTGGGGGCTCAGTCTGGTCACGTGCAGAGGCACAGCCATCTCACAAGAAACTAGTCCAGTAACTTCGATTCTGCCTCTCTATCAGAAACAGACCGCTGCCACGACCAGTGCCCGCTTGTGAGGTACAAGGGAATTTCAACAAACAGCAGCGGAAAAGTCTACCTTTAGTAGGCTTGATGACAGTACACTTTCAATTCCTCTGATGGCAGAACCGGGGGAAAGCAAGGAGTAAAGCGGTCTGTATGCTTGAGTACCATGTTTCCGCAAATAACAACAAAACACAGACATGGTGGAGCCAGAAAAGGCAACCTACATATACATCCATTATAGGGAAAAAGAACTTCCAGTGTACCAGAAGGTAGTTTTAAATTTTCCAGTTAGAGTTTCAACAAATCAAGGAGGAGGCAGAACACTAACGAGAGAGCATTAGTATTTGGAATACAATTTCTTAAGTATACACAATTATTTACTACCTCATGTAAGCAGAGACTACAGTATCCAACCTGATTGGTAGCAAGTATGTAGCAGTTGCTAACAGCGACAAAAAATTCCCTATTCCTACATATCCACTTGTGTAACATGGATTCTACAAGAGTATCAGAAGCATCAGAAACAGCTACCAGCTGTTTCCTCAGTCTGGATGCCAAGATTTTGATAGCAAACAACATACATGCATTTAGTTCAAGCTAATGCTGGAAGTAAAGGCAGCTATTGAATGCAAACAAAATAACATCCACTTCACACAGGGAAGACTCAAAGCATGATGTCTTAGAAATTAACTACTCAAAGCATGATGTCTTAGAAATTAACTAAGCCACTTCAGAATGTGTTTCCCCAAAAACAAGCTCTAGACAGCTTTACATGGTCACGGTCTAATCTGGGCTCGTAGGACTTTCAGGTCCAACTGGCTAAAAATTCCAGTGCAATGAATTTACCAAAACATTAAAGGTCTGTTCATGTTTCGCATGCATAGGTGCAATATCTGTAAAGACAAAATTGCTTCATCCCTCTGAAGTTTTTATGCAAGCAGTTTAGAGTAAAATATTTCTGCACAGATGTCTGTTAATCATTTGGTTAAGCTCCCAGCTGGTACAAAGTAGAGGGACACCAAACAAGCAAGCTGCAGACACTGCTCATTTGCCACTTGGTGTATCAAGTGAAACTAAAATCCAAGAATTTTACTAAACAGTTTTAAACTAACAGGAGGCGGGTTTCTCCTCTAAATTTACAAGAGCACACTTTCAACAAAGCAGCAGCAAATATAGTTTAGGAGATACAGTAAATAATAGAGTTCTCACAGATTGACTAGCTGTTCACTCCTGCAAGTACAGACTCTGCTTTGGTACTGATCCAGACAGGAAGAGACCAGGATGGATTGAATTTGACAAATGTAAGCTATTCAACATATGCTGGCAGGAAATGTTTACATCAGTCAACCACAATTCTGCCAGGACCGCTAAACATCTTGTCAGTCTACACCACGAATGTAGTTAACACAAGGCAAAACAGAATACTGAGGAACAAATTTGAATAGATGGCTCTAATTGGAACAGTATTTTCAAAACCTAGGCAACAAATGCTCAGGCAGTTGACGTTCCCTCACTGCTCACACCTTCCTGTCTGTACCACCATCCTCTCTCACGGTGAGTCAGTAATGTGGATGTCAGCCTCTAAGAAAATCTTTCTAAATAAAAGTGACCTAAGCTTTTCTACCTTAAAAAACTATTCAACCATTACATCAGCCTATTAGCCTCACACAGCAGGACAGAAGGCCCCAATGTAGACCTTGCCTAGCCTGCAGAGATGATTATGCTATGAGAGTGCTGTCATTGTCCAGTGGCAAATACGCTACATTAGTCAGGAGCACTATGACCTCTCTGCCAAGGGCACTCTGCCTGAGGGGTGCAAATCTGTTCCCACCACCACTTCCTCTACTGCTTTATGTGCAAGTCCCCTCTTCCTATCTTTGTTACTCAGAAAGGCAATATTGGAAACACTCACTGCAGCACTGAGAACAGGAAGATCCTGACTGTCCTGGTTTCATCGCCTTGCCAAGGGGGAGAAGCCTAGAGCCACGGGAGCGTGGCTGGGTCACTATTTCATATCATCCACATCCTCACTGGAGCCGTGGCTTCAGGGAAGGAAAAGATTGAACACACACCAGAAACAGTGCCATTTCTTTCCTGTTTTTCTTTGGGGGTGTTTCCAGTGGCCAGTGCTGTGGACTCTGCCCCTCTCTCACCACTGCTCATCCATCGAAGAGTTTGTCCATCATTGTTCTTCATTGGCTCAGGGAAGGGGAGCACCAGCTGAGGGAACAGCCACCATCGTGTGTTTGTCCCAGGAATAACTGCGTGTCATTGCCAGCTGAGGGAACATCCACCATCTTGTCTTTGTCTCATCAGCCATTTGGAACTCGGTTGGGGTGCTGAGCACCTTATTGTGTGTAAATCGCCCTGTCTTTTCTATACTTTCATTATCAATATTGTTGCTGTTATTGTTTGTTTCTTGTGCCTTTGCTGTTTGTTTTCATGAAATTGTTATCTCAACCCATAGTCTCTGCCTTTGTCCCTCTCTCACCAGAGGGGGTGGGGATAAAGGGAAGCTCTTTCTTAGTGTTTAATTCCCAGCTGATTTTAAACCACCACACCAACCAAAGCAGATTCCATATATATGGAGCTGTAATCCCCCAAACAGGACAGGAGGCAAAATGCTGACATGCCATTTCAGGATCAGGTCTCTGCCATCATCAGCAAGTGACCTAAGGCCTCTGTCCCACACAATTGAATGAACTGACTACAGGTGCTATCTTTAAATAGGAAGTACTTGAGGTTAATGGCTGGTTGTATCTGCTGACAGCATTTTTAAAAAAAACATGCATAATGCATGATAAGCAGTGTTCAGAGGAAGACAAAAATAGCTCTGTATCAAAGAGGCTGGTTCCTTATTTGCCTCCAAGGGCAAAGGAACATGCTGGTCTTGCATGTAAGCAAATCACTTTTTCTTCTGAAAAGATGTTTCATCAAGTCTCCTACAGATAAACATCTGCCAACATCAATATTCACTGCAAAACAAGAAAGCTTTCTTAACCAGAAGGTATAATAGAACTTATTTCCAATTAAAGGTCTCTCTTTGAAATAATAATGTATTTCCTGGCCAGATGTGATTATTTGATGAGACTCCAAAAGACCTTAAATGTTGACATCCAGCTGTTCTACATTTGATGAAATGTATGTGACTGATGGCACAGTGTGATATGTCCTCATGAGATGAATAAGGGAAGTCACCAGAGTTGTGGACAGTTACATGATGGAAAATTCAAGAAATACAGAAAGCAGGTAAGCTCAGTCCTCTGGCTGCTGTCTCTTAGGGAAGAATGATCATACTCAGGAGCTGAAGGTAGTTTGGAAATAAAGATAAAAGATAGAAAGAATCTGCCCAGAAAACAAGACTTATCCAACCTAAAGCAGACAAAGATATTCAACTTTTGGAGTCCCCAGGGAAATGCTGCATTATGCCAAAAATATAAAGACATAATCTGTGTGGCAAGTCTGATAAGGATCTATATATACTACTAGGCCAGTACCACTGGGAAGTGATGAACTGAGGGATAAAAATCCACAGAGCAATAAATCTGAGTTACAACCATTTGCAAATGAGCCTCAAATACCCTGCTTTCTGCATCCAGTTGTCTTACCCAGCCAGACATTTAGATTGAATTTAAACTTCCAGCTGAAATCTGATGCTGTTGAGGGTCAGATCCACTCTTCAACAGCCCACTTAAAAAGACAAGCTATAAAGGGTTAGGTACACAACTAGGTACTGCTTCCAGGAGTGACTAGTTGTCAGGTCTTGGGATTCTGTTGGTCTGACAAATTGAGTATGTCACTCAATAAGGGCAGTGATTTTTATTAAGGCTATGGGTAACCACTACCCATGGCTTCAAATCCTGGTGACAGCACCCAGACAAGACTTTCTCTCCAAGACCCTTGAATTCACTCTGGTTATTTATTCAGTTGGCATAGAACATACCATTACGAAAGCAGGTGTTTCTTTAGCATTACAGTGTTCCTCAAAAGCTCTTTGGGGGGTACCCCAGGAACATTACAGCAAGGCAGCTGCTAGTGACAAGAACTTGGGTAACTATAGAGAAGCCCACAAAAAAATACTTTCCGTAAATGGCTCGGCTGCCTCACAGATGAAAGGAAAAACACGTGATATGACTAGCATGATGTCCCAAGAAAAGGTGCTAGCAGAATAAAAGCTGCAAATCATAGTGATAAGGGGTAAAAGGAAAGAGGATCAGTTGTGTCCTGGTTCTTTTGTACAGGCTTCACTTTTATATGTACTTCTAAGGGTAACACTCCCCACCCTATCACCTATGCCAAATGATGACATAACACCATAAACCTTTATGTAGTAATTCCACATTATATCAGATATCTTGGCTAAAACAACTGTTAACAAAAAAGGCATATCTCTGCCAAAGGAAGAAAACAAACTTTATTGGGATTTTTTTGAGGGAGTAGGATAGCTGTGGACAAGGGGGAAAGCCAACTCAACTTTTCAAAGAGTTGTGTCAAGATATCTCAAAGGCTCTTAAAGAAGTATGGCTGTTACAAATAAAAGGCAGCAGACTTCAAGCATTAATAACCCACTAAAAGATAAACAACAAAGTAGGAAGGAAAGCAACTTTTCATGATAAAAGAAGTTCACTAGTGTGGTCCCAGACGGACCTGTGTTGCAACATGCATTATTCAAAGTATTCAGAAGTGATCTGAAAAATGCTGTGAGGAATAAAGAACTACTAAGAATGGAGTGTTATATTTTCTGTATAAATTCATGGAGCAAGTCTTATCTTCTGGCTTTCCAGTTCTCCTTATTTTAAAATGAGTGTAACAGAACTAAGCCAGCACAGGAAAGGCAACAAGAATGAAAGATATGTATCAATTCCTGTATGAGGCTAGCTTATAGACTAGAAACATATCATCTAGAGAGAAAAGGATATGAGAATTTTACACCATCAACAGCTTCAACAAGGCACAACTAGTTTTTTGTAATTTTACTGTGTGCATTTTATCTATTATCACAGAAGGCTTAAAAATTCAGAAATTGCTTTTTGATACTGTTTATAACTTCACTGAAATGTCTTGTCATGAAAGGTTGTGAATATCAAAGACTTACTTTTTTTTCTCTTCCGTGACTGCCTAAATACCATTTCTGCATATTCAGTCCTGACAAGCAGATTAAAGAAACTTGTCTTTTACAGTGGTCCAGTATAGCTTGGTCTAAATCACCAGCATCACCAGAGTTAACATCTGTAAATCAGTATTGCTGGAAGCTTTCTAGTTCCTAAATTCAATCTAGCAGTGAAAACTGAGGTTCACAAACAACCTCCCTAAGGGGGAGCACAAATACACCAGAGCCTTACCTTAAGGCTGTGGATTTCTGTAAGAGCTGGATATGGATGGCTGCTTGCAAAGGCACCTTGGCTCTGACTTGCACACTTACACACAATTTTCAAAGGCTCACTGAATAATAGAGAGGCAGATATCTAGCAATTATTTCTCATTTTTGCCCCTAATCTTTAGCAAGCACTTCAGGATCTAGCTGCAATTAGATGAGAGATTATTTGAGGAGGAGACGTGGGTAATTACTATAGAAGAGAACGTACTTATCCTCACAACAACTTCACCTAAAAATCCTCCAGGAACGCTGTACAGTTCCAAGATGTACTTGCTTCTGCAAATATTAATAAGGTAGGAACCAAAAGTATTTTCACTACTTCATTCATGGAGCATGGTAGAGGTATGATAAATGTAACAGGAGGAATAGGGCTTTCATCTTTTTCAGCTGAGCAGGATATGGTATCTCTAGTCAGCCTAATAGAAAATACATGGGATTGATGCAGATGAGCCTCTTATCTCAAGAGCTTTTCTCCAGAAGTGAGACAGTCCAAGCAGAGAAGTCTCCTCTATTCTGTTCTCAAAGACAGAAAGAAAGAGGTAAAAAAGTCACACTGTTCCTAGGTCAGCAACAAGATACTTGAATATTACCACTTACCTATTGAAGGAGGAACATGAAACAGTTACAATTTTTTATTTTATTTCACTAGGTTTGACACAAGTATCTAGAAATATTTCAATCCACCTGGGGACCACCTCTGCACTTGACTCTTTATTGTTCAGTTTATGTCAATATTTTCTCTTTCCTCAGCAATAAATCCACTTGCCTTGGTGCAATGTAGAATTTGGTAAAAACATTGCACAGTTCAATATCCTTTTCAGCACAAAGCGTGTTGAGAAGCCTTTACAAATTTCACATGCTACCTTCAGAACACTGCCAACCAGCCTTTAAGCCAGGCCCACTAACACAAATAAATTCCGTTAGCAAATGTAATTTCTATGGTGGGTAAGAAGTTGCTTGTCTAGAACTTGTCATCCTTCATGCCATTTTTCAAGCTGCTTTTCCAAGAGTTTTATTTTTTATGTATACACACCCTGCAGTCCTTCAACCAACTTCGAACAAGCTCCATGGGGTATTTGTGCAGACTTCCAGGATGGATGCTTTGCCCCACTCCCAATGTCCTTCCTGTTCCAAGTCCTGTACAGTCAGAGGAAGCTGCTCACAGACCTTGTAACTAAATTCCGGTAGCATTAACGCACCACATTCACCAAAGAACACACATATAAGCTTCTCGTGCACAAAATCCCTCAGGTGAAATCCAAAGCAGTACAACACAGAAGATAAGGATTGCGAGCTGGGTGACCCTTATGGCTTAGTATGACCACACCAGGTTTGACATTTGTCATTGCAAGACACATCGAGCCACGCTAACAGAGTAACCTTTCTCCTCCCAGCTGACACAAAGCATCTGCAGCTGTGACCTCTTTTACCCAGAGGTGTCCTGACCAAAGGAATTCAGCACACATCTGGTCACAGGGGAGTGACTGCTGGAAACAATGATCTTCCAGATTTGTCTAGATTTAGACAAGACTGTCTCGTGTTGAGTTATGGGCCACATGGCTGCTCTGGACAGTCTGTTATCTACTGTAATGCAAAAGGTACATCACACCTTTCCTCCTTGAACAATCAGCTGAAAGCATCAGTATCTACACAAATTATCAGTACAAAGTCTCTAATTCACCCATTACTCTCCCCTCCTGCCCCAGTCAGTACTTCACATGTCTGACACTTAGGAAGATTATTGTTTCCTCTGTAAATATTTTTCCGTGGCCTGTAAAGAGACTTCATGAGCACTGCAGAAAGTTGCCACAAAGGCCAACCAGTGCTGGTTTCTACTTCTGCAATCAGCTTAGCACAATTGACTCCTGCCACCTGGTATGATTCATTGGCTTGTTCTTTAAACCACCACGGTTTCAGGTTATTGCTCATCTAAATACAGGGCATAACACATGAGCTTTCAAAACCAGGGGTTAGACTACAAACGTAGATGCTCAAGACAAACCTTGTGAGGGCTGCAAACCACTCTGGGGGTTGTGAAGGGCACATTTCTGGGTTTCAGTTCATTCCATGAGCACATGCCCAGCCTCCAACTCTGGTAGCAGCTTCACAGGCAATCCTTCACAGAGGCCAGGCCCACTGGGCAGGAGCTGTTAGAGGTTGTTACCTGATGCCATGAAATAACATTTTCAAATTACAGCAGCAGCCACTCATGCTATGGAAACTATAAAATTTCCACTTAATGCATGTTAATTGGATTATTATTTTAAAGTCATACTCACTGCCCCCACATTAATAACAAATGAGATCTCTCTAATTGTTATTAGAGTAACTCCCATGCAAATTAATGATTAGGCCATTAACACCGTGCAGCTGAATTGCCATTAATTCTCACATTTGAGCAAATCAGCTAATAAAGTGACAATTAAAAAGGGAAATTCCTTTACGCGTTACTGAATTCCTTCACTCATACCAAAGGCATACAACAAAGGACTGTTAAGCACTTTTTCCTCTTATGAAATGTTAAACTGAAATTATTCATCATAATCTGGAAAAAAATTACTACAAAAAGCTGCATTTGTTAAGTCATGTGTGTCTGTAGGTAGTGCTAAACTGCAATGTTTGAACCACTGCTCATAGGGTACAGTGTAACACAGATAGGCCCAGACACAACATAATCAGAATAACTCAAAATTTTAGAAATAGTTGTTCTACATGCAACAGCACCAAATAATAGCTGTCACCTGATAACCATTGCAGGATTTTTTACATGTGTAGGACTTCTAAACCAATACAAACTATGCTTTTCAAAGGGATGTAAGCTAATTGCTCTTTATAATAAACTGAGACTATAATAAACTACTACTGCACATTTATGAGCAGAGGAATTGAGTAAAATTACATGAATACATTATAATAAAAGTAGAAAACCTCTTCCTTGCTAGGCCCCCCACACCTTTCTGACATATTTAAAAATAATTTACCCATTCTGTAGTCATTCAGTAATTCAATAAAACCCAAGCATAGCTCACAGTCATCCTATAAACCTTTGAGCTTCTCAAACTTGCTTTGGACTGAGCTTTTCTACCTTCCTAATCACAGGCATTTGAAAATGTAATGCACTCATAGATAAGGGAGACCTTTCCCTCCCCCTCACCTTCAACCCATTTCTTTCTAATCTCAGGTTTACAGCATAATTTTTGTATTCTGAATATTGTTGCTTTCATTACCAAACACACCCTATTATCTTTATATTTCTACATTATGAAAATTAGAATTTTCCAGAAAAATGCAAGTTGCATTGCAGAAACCAATATCCATTAGTTTTCCAGGCAGAATACCCATGAACAAGAACATATAAAAGATGCATAGCTCTGGATATGATTAGGATGCTCTTTGGTGCAGAAGGAGTAAGGCTCTCCCTGATTAACTTAAATGATCATATTGCTCACAGTAGCAAAACTACATCATTTGATATTAATACCCTTGATGTTGATATTAAAATCACCCAACTGATGTAATTGAAAATGTTCAGTACCTCCTTCAAGAATGATGAGTAGCAGTGGTCAACATTTCCTACTTATTTTCCAAGAGCTGTGTTTCTATGTGGATTAGCCAGTACTGCAATTTCAGTTTAGCACACTCTACAAATGCATACAAAACCGTAGCCAGATGGATAAATCAGTGAACTCTGCACGCTTTATTAGATTTAGCATACTTAGCAGTTTGCAAGACCAGGAATAAAACATGAAGACCAGCTTCCTAACTAGTCACCACACCAGCAGAATAATAGACATGCTTTATAGACTCCATCTGGGTACAAAAAAAAAAAAAAAAGGCAGAAAAAACAACCCCCACAACATAAAGTGGAAATACATAAATGTCTTATTTGTATGACATACTGGAACACATTCAAATCATACAACAGCAACTGTGGTTTAGTCCATTTATCCCATGATTAATAAAGGCACTTCAGAAGACTGTCCAACTCACTTTTAGCCCTCAAGGAGTTTAGATTAGTGCCAAATGAAAACATCCTTGTTATCTGGTTTATATGTTATTGCTCATTTAAGATTTTATTTCTTCCCTTTCCAGAGGGCATTTACTGAAGAATTCTGCAAGTACCACACCCTTTTAGCCACACAGCTGCAACAGTGTCTTCTGCTGTTCCTCATGCTCTGAGCAAGACAAGCTTAGGAGCTCTGGTCCAAGTACAACTTGAATGCTCAAACCTGCAAATAAATCAAAACAATGGCAACTCTTCATCGTTGTAACTTCTTTCCTCCACCTGGGAAGAGGTAACAGCCACTTTGACATTAGGTGTCACGTTGCTAGGTGCAAAACACTTTAGTGCTTCACAATAGTGGAAAAGCTGAAAAGCATCAAGCACTGTATTTGGAAAGCACCAAACAACACAGAACTTCAGCCACAGCTCCTTGTTATCCTGCCTGTTCAGGGAACAGGATGTTCAGGGAACAAGGACGTTCAGGGTGCAGTAAGTACCATATTTAGTCCTCTCCCATCACCCAAGCAGAGCACTGCAATTTACTCTGGGACAAGCCAAACCACATCACTGACTCCAGGACTCACTTCAAACAGAAAAAGGGCACTCCACACCTCGGCCCTGCCCTCTCCCACAGGGATAACTTAACAAGAGCCTCAAGACAAGACAACTGACACTCCTCTTCCTCCTGAGCCTCTCTGCCACACCACCAGCAGTGTGATGTTGAGAGCTTTCAGCCTCACAGCTGTAGCCAGCATAAGGACATGGGCTCCTCAGGGCACAGCAGCCACACAGCCCCCAGTGATCAGCATGGCTAAAGTACGTTTATAGCTGTCTTTATGTAGAAGTTCTGTAAACTCAATTTGTTGATAATCTTCCAGGGAGTTACCAGATTTGATAGCCCCCATTACCACTTCATTTCCAGTATTTGGGTTATTTCTTTTACATGTGCCATCATTTTAAGTCTTTGAATGTACAGTCTCAGTCATCTTGGAGCTAATTACTGTCTTTCTTAAGTGTTTTAACAATTTTTCTGCATTCCAGAGTGTAGACTGGTGTTCTCTGTCTACTATTTCTCTCATAAGTGCTTCAGGAACTATAACTTGTCCATTAGGGGTGACTGCCCATCCACAGGGCTGAAATCTACCTCCTGATGCTTCAATTAATTGGCAATCTTTTGCACTATATTCTGGCTTAATATCTGGTAGGCTAATCTCTCACTGTGGAACCAAAACGTGGATGCCTTTTCCTGCAGACCCTTTAGCCGCCCTGTCAGCTACATCATTTTCTCATTTTGGCCCCGTTTTTTCTGATGTGCTTTACGCAATTAATGTGCTTTATGCAATTGTTTTTGTACTGCTTCCAATAAATGTAATATTTGTGTCCCATGTTTGATCAACGTACCATGTGCTGATAAAAAACCTCCCTCCTTCCAAATTGCCCCATGGGATGCACGCTACACCAAAAGCAAATTTAGAATTCATCCAGATGTTTACTTTCTTCCTTTCACTCAGTTCCAATGCCCAGGTGAGAGCAACCAGTTCGGGCTCCTGCGCTGAAACATCTGACATTAGAGCCTTAGATTCAATTACCTGGCTCTGGGTAGTTACCACATATCCTGACACGTTTTCCACTGCAAACAAAGCTACTTCTGCCTGTACACAGTCCCCAGTCTGGGTTCTCTATCAGGCTGTCCTTTAAATCCAGTCAGGTGGAATAAACTTTGATTGTTTGTAGACAATCACGTTCTGGAGTACTTCCTACTTTGGTGGCCAAGAGAAAAATAGCAGGATCAGTGATAGAGCTGGTCTTGAGGGTAACATCATCCTGTTCCATTGGTACCACTGGGTACTCAAGCACTGGGCTGGGGGACAGCCAATGGCCCCCTTTGTTCCAAGCCTGTCTGTGCCATCTGCAGGACACAGACTGTCGTGTTTTGTCCCAGAGTCAATTTAGCAGCTTTCTGAGCCAGCAGCACCTTGGCTGTGACTGCTCACAAACAGCTCGGCCACCCTTGGCTCGCATCATCGAGCTGTTTAGGAAAGCATGCGATGGCTCATCTCTGTTCCCCTGGGAATTCTGCTGGAACTCCCAAGGAGAGATTCTGTCACTCCTAAGTGAGTAATTCAAAAGATCTCATGTAATCTGGCAAGTCTAAAGCTGGAGGTCTCATTAGTGCTTTCTTAAGTTGTTTGAACAGAGCCCGAGCATGATCAATCCATTTAATAAAATCTTTATAGGCAGATTTTAAAAGTCCACAGGAAGGCTGGACTGGTAATCCATAATTACTGATCCACCACCTGACCATTCCAAGAAAGACACACAATTCTCTCACCGTTTGTCGCTCTGGGATTTGGCAGACAGCTTTTTTCTTTCTGTGCTTAGTTTCATTTCACCTCAAAGAATTTCAAAACCCAAAAAGGTCACAGTCTTCTTCATCACTTGGGTGTTCTTCCTCAGTACCCTGTAACCATTTAATCCTAAAAAGTTTAACAATTCAACACTCAGGTCTCAGCACCGTTCTTTAGTTTTGGTGGCTATCAGGATCTCATCAACATATTTTAACCAAGCACCTTGGAGATTAAAGGACTTCCATTCCTCTAATTCCTTTTCCAGTTGATTCCAAAAAAATTGTGGGGCTATTTTTAACTCCTTCTGGTAGTACAGTCCAAGTCAGTTGAGTCTTTCTTCCTCTCTGTAGCTTTTCCCACTCAAATACAAACCGTTCCTGGATGTCACGGCTTAGAGGTGTGCAGAAAAAATGTATGATCTTTCTATTGAACTTCTCATGCAAAATTTACATTAAAAAATACGATCGCTCAGATCAGAGAAAGACAGCTAGTCTTAAGTAAGTGCTTTGCTTTCTTAAGGTATTTTTCAAAAAGATTTCTCTAGCACTGTTAAAAAAGGCTAAAACTGGGTTTGGTGAATCTATACTTAGCTGCATTTCATCTGTTTTTAAAACAGTTGTCTCAATTAAAGATCATGTCTTTTACTGTGCTAACATATGGTATGATTATTTTAAACTCAGACAGAAACCATTAGGAATAGGAGCCTGGTTTCTTATCCCAAATGGAATCTGAACTTCTGAATCACTTGTCTTCAGACTGCAGTTCCATTGCTGTAAAACCTCAGTGAGTATTTCATCTTCCCTGTGTAAGCTCTATATAATGTAAAACACACCTCTTGTTTAACTTTTCATAGCAAGAATCTTACATGCTTGAAAAGACATGTTTAAAACCTTGTTTTAACCATTTACATGGGAAAGTTCAAGGAAAAATGCTTAGACATAGCATGGCCTTAATAGTGATTTTCCATAATAGATTCATGGGAGGAGATTTTAGTACAGCATTCTTATCTGGAAAATCTTGTCTAAAGGGCGAAGAAAATTGTTGGTGGTTGACAGTTATCAATAAAGCAAATTTTTACTTGAACTCCTGTCAAAATCGAATCAGCTTCACAGTCAAATGGTTATCTGTGGCAAGAAAAGTCAAACTGATGCTGAAGCAGCTTTGTGGGTGGATGCTGCCTTCTCTAGGCTTTGGCTTACAGAAATCTTGGCCAAATTTAAAGCCTTTTAATAGAGATTGTTTGGAGGTTGGGGTGTGGCAGAGCTAGGTTCAGTGCTCCCAAAATGAATACAATAAAACCCCTTTAAAATATATTTCTTAAGTGCTCAATAAATATTGGGCAAGGGTGTTCGTACTCAGGATAAATAAGATGCAACTTGACTGGCACCTTTATTTGCAAATATCGTATGAGGAAACTCTTCTTCTCATCCAAAAGTAAAAATTTAAAATAAATTTTAAAAAATATGCAAGAAGGTGACATTTTAAAGAATGGTAAAATTGAAAAATAGGGGAATGGAGTTATTTTGCACTGCAGAGTAGAACATGAAATATTAGCTGCCTTTAATCTGAGAACTGCATTAAAATCTGGTCTGTTCTTGCATCCAATCCACCTCAGTTGCTGCACTCCTGGAATTTTTCAGAGATCAGAATTTTCAAGTTGTCTCATATTATATTCCTTGCATGCCTTTGTTATGTTGGTGAGAAAAGATGATGCTCAAGAAAGGAGTGTTCAGGAGGTTAATTTGCAGCAGCATTAACTAAGCCTTTGCCACTACCAGAGCAAACAAATTCTGTTAAACTGGCGTGTAGTGTTCTGTATTATAAAAGTCATACCTTTATTCTACGTGTACAGGCAAATGTTTTGTTTAAGAGAGATGTTTCTGTAAAGAGAACTTTTCTGAGAAACAAGGGAAAGTATGTTTTGGGAGCAAAAGGTCAGCTGAAAAAAGCTCTGAAAGCCAGGAATGGGATATTGATTTTTTTTCTACTTAAAATCATTACTAATGTGTTCTTTCCAAGCACTGACAAGGCTTATTCTAATAACTATCTGAAGAAAATGAATGAGAGGCTACCAAAAATCTGTAATATGGAAAAAAAATTTCTTCCTTCAGGGAAGAAAAGGTTTTGATTGCGATAAAAGATGCTTTTACTGACTGACTGTTCAAGTAGGTGTAATTTCTAATTATTTTAATTACCTCATCAGTATTATAAAGCTGGAGCTATTTTAAACATGTGTATAACTGATAAAATTATTTTTTAAGATTCATTATTAAGCTTATATCCAGAAATATAAAGCTACAACTCTTCTATTGTATGCAGTTATCTTTTTGACATTAAACTTCATTGACTCCGTAAGGAGCACTGAAAACACAAACTTGTCAGATGAAGAAATCTGTTGGGCTTTTCTTTTTTTTACTCGATGTGTGTGATTTATGGTCTTTTCAGATCATAATGAGGCCATTCTCATTTTGCTAACAGAGTGCTGCCGTTCACCCAGTGGCTCCTGACCCAAACAAGCACTACTTGGTCTTGGAATTGGCAGCTATTTAGTTTGATTACAAAAAAAAGCTACAGACAGGATTCATCCTTTATATAACTGAGAATATTACATTTATACTGAATATTCTGGAGAAGAATGTCGACCATTTATGTGGATAATTAAAGGGTTCATCATGATTAATAACACTTCCATGAAGATCATCCAGTTTCATGGGTTAGACTAAGACATTCTTGGGCTGCAAGAGTAATCATTGTTGGTTTGCCACATTTGAATAGGTCTGGAGAACTCTGACAAAGAAAAACATGAATCCCTATTTTAATGGGATCCATTGTATGTCTGGAAGCTGTCAGAATCCTGATGAATTATGTTTGCAAGAAGAGGAAGTGATTCACTGTCCATGAATTACAGAATGTTATATTGATCCTAGTGCTGGCTTACAGAATCCATACAACTTCTCAGTAGGTATGGAAATCTACATTGCAAATGAAGATTAATAACTGTTATGCAGCTTTCATAAGTGAACTAAGCTGCTCCTAAAAAGATTTTAATTCTCAATTGACTTCTGCTTTCTCCACAGCAGAGTTCATGCTGTCTAGTACTCCAAACACCAATTTATGTCTCCCCTTTATTACAGATGGTTCATATCCATTATAAATTTGGCAAATATTTCTTTAAATTATTTTGCATGAATACCTGTGGCTTTGGGAAGGAAAGAAATTTGAAATTGCTAGATAACACAAATGCAAATAGTTCAATATCCACTGTAAAATGATGTTTTGAAATGATCACAAAACTTGAACAATCAATGCTTCTCTACACTCTTTGTAGCCACACTGAAATATCTGTGGCTTCTTGAAACAATCAGATATTGACTTATAGTCTTACAAACAAAAATGGAAAAAATACTCTGACAAAAATGTGCAAGGGATTGATGGAACATAAACAGGTATTGGTAGACATCCCTTGAATGATTTTAGGGACTGTGGGATTTTTCTACACCGTTCTTTCTTACCTGTTAAACAGAGGTAGGACCATTCATTGGTTACTTACATTTCATGTTGAGAGGTGAAACATCAAGAGATGCAGAATCTTGCTGCTGACAGAGTTGTGGGGTTTGCACCTGAGTCACCTTGTTATGTAACATCAATGAGCTCAAAGGTTTAGGTGAACCAACTTGAAAATGCCAGTAAGACCCAAGAACCCTTTCTTTCCAAGCTTTGCAGAGTAGATCCTTCTGTGCCTTTGTAAATGTACATTTTTCTGTATCTTATCTTGATACTAGATAAGATTTACTCCAGTAAATGAAAGTAATATGGCTAATAGTGTATATTCTGCTAACTGTAATGTCAGAGAATTACTAATTTTTTCAAATCTGCCAATTTCCTCTTCCTACTTTGTCACTCTTTTATAACAGAAGTCCTCTAACTGTGCATGTTTATAGACTGAGTATTTTAGTCAATAAATGTTTTTATTGACTTGCAGTGAGCTCAATATTTGGTTAACATTAAAATGACTGGCTTATGGGAGAGCTCTGAGAAGTGACTGAACCCTATAAAATGAGCAGATAAATGTTGATGAACTCAGAATTGTTGACAGAACAACACAGTGAGAAGTTTTGTCTGCTATGTCCTGACTGTCCTTCTGCCCCTAATGTAAGACATCTCTCTGCCCTGCTCTTTCATCAAATGGGTAAGGATTTTCAATTCAGTATTTTTCTGTCATTAACTCTTCTGGAGTGAGTTTAGGTATGACAATTTGTGGTAGTTTGAGCATTAAGTTGTAAAGATATTAATCTGGGTTACTTTGGGAACTAATAGCTGCAATATAAACTCAAATAAGACTGTTCTCTAGAAACAGCAATGACTTTGGATTTAAGCTCAGGGCAAACTGTTGAAGCAACTGTTCCATGAGACAGCAATGAAAATATTTTTAAGTCCTTTCTGCAGAACATGGTATTTTCAGAAAGCACAAGAAACTAAATTAGATATTCTAGTGTTATTCTAATAAATTTCCCACCTTAAATTTATGAAGATAACTGGCTGGTTAAAAAACAGCTTAGAAAAATGTAGAGCTGATTTGGAAAATAAAATTTAAATTTTTTTTTCCTATCTTGGCTGCTTTTGTACAGTATGGTGGCATGGTCAAAATATCCTGTTAAATATTTGGATCTGGAACCCATGAAGAACAAATGCTACTTCATCCTACTTTTCAGGATGGTCTTTGGAAAATTAGCTATTGTCTCTGTGAAGCTTTTTTAAAGTAGGGCTTGGGCCCACACACCAGGATAGCTTTTGCCC
The DNA here is from genome assembly GCA_013397915.1 of Daphoenositta chrysoptera. NCBI lineage: Eukaryota > Metazoa > Chordata > Aves > Passeriformes > Daphoenositta > Daphoenositta chrysoptera. Next base: position 463,410 of record VZRO01006404.1, on the reverse strand, counting down.
TGGAATCCTTGAGTTGGCTTGCAACTTACAAATTTTCTTTGAACCTGATAGATCAGGTATATTCTTTGACTTTCTGTAAAATCCCCAATGCACCCTGAGTCTAGGCCTCTGCCGTTTGGTAAAGTATAAATTGACCCAATTCAGCACTTACCACTTAAATAATAAAGTACAACGAATCTGAAAACCCTGTGCATCATTCTGAATATTCTTAATAGGATGTTTTTCCTCATGGGACTTGCAGTGCTGATAAAATAGTTCTATTTGTGAGCCCTGAGTTGTGTTTTGAATTCTCTGCCAGGGTTCTTTTAGCTGAATTTTTGGAACGAAATAGCTGAACAGAATAACTTAGTTTCTAGATTTTATTTTAAAAAAATATTTTCAGCCTGAGGTCTGCTCTCAACAAGTCTTCTGCTTCCAACATGGCTTATTAGGGAAGGAGTGTCTTTAGACATTGTAAGTTAAAGCAGCTGTTGATGATTCTTGCAGAATCAATACTCAAATAAGGAAGGTTGTTATAAACGTCATGGAATTCTCCCAGTTCCCAAAGAATAAATTTAGTTTAGCTGAGCATCTTATCTACGTGAAGACTTCTCTTATCATTTCCCAACAAACGAGCTGCCTGAGTCTGAGCAGAGAATATTGCTCTACAGGTAGCTGGGGTGGTGTCACAAGACAAGGAAAAGTGAGGACAGAGCTTGGAAAGAAAATTGCCGTGTAACAAGACACTGTACCAAGAGTGGTCACACTGTGCTTGAAATAAAGATTTAATTTAAACTTAATGAGTTTTCTGCATGCTGGTTACAACTAAATTGATTAGAAATATATGTTTTGGTTTAACAACTATGCTGCAGGAGAAGCATTTATTACATTGCTGTTAAAGTGGCTGTTTCCTTGATCATTTGATATTTCATGTCCAATAATAAAAATGGATGTAATCTAAATGCAGAATCCATCCTACTTAGGGCTCATAATTAAATGTTTTCCAAAAATGTTTATCATAACTTCCCACTGTGGCTTGTGGCTAATTTAATCAAATGGTAAGATCCTTCTCCTCTCACCTGTGTCTGCAGCAGATAAAATTGTGGGAGGGATATGTTGCTTAATTAACCCTGTAATTCTTACATTTGGGTTAATTAGCATCTAAATTAAGGTTTCTTGTGTATCATATGCTTGGTGCTGTAGTCTATTATACACAATTTATTCCTCTGCAGCTAAGATATTTCTGCTTGCTTACATGGTTTGATTGTTTTCATATGAAAGTATTAAATTTTTCTTCTGCCTTATGTGCACCTCCTCAGATACTAGTTACAAAACACATCACCTGATAACTCAAATATTTAACTGACTGTGCAAAGAATCAACAAGATCCTGACTGCCCTTGGTATGTGAACAATTTTGGAATCCTGATGTGGTCACCACACACATTATGGTGAATGTGACCACATTGAGTTGCAGTTGGTAGGATTTCAGTGTGTCCAAAAGTTGTATTAATTTGGGTGCCTTTGCTGGATACATGCAGCTGTTCAAACCTGCCATCTCTACTTACTCATGAGGTGTCAGTTTATTTATGATTTGCAGAAAAGCTGAGTGGAAAATAGCTGAATTATTCAGAAACATCTGTATTCGTAACAGAGATGACAAAAAAATGGAGGCATCAAAAAATTAAGTTATAGCTTTCCCATCATATTAGAGTAGGAAAGCTACAGATGGCAGTTTCTGACTCTGAGACCATCATAAAGAGTTACAGCCTCTGTCCTCCTTCATTCATTTACTCTGAGCTTCCTATCACCCCTCTGAGGGACAGTCTAGGGATGTCCAAGCTAAAAGGGTTAAATAAAAATCAGAGGGAAGTACAGAACAAAATTGTATTACGTGGTTTGAATTTCCAGGAAGGAACTTTGCTCCAAAGGAAAGCAACAATTTGCAAGGCTCTGCCCAAGCACCTTAGACTTTGTTGTCAGTGGCATGGCTGAAAAGAATTCAGTTGTTCATTGAAACACAGAAAGTCTCAGGCTGATCCAGAGCCAGTCTGGATAAATGGCTTTATTCAAAGAACTTGTGAATCAAATGCTCATTACAGTTCTGAGGAGTGCCTTTAAAAATGGCCAGCCCATACACCTTGCAATCTCCAGCTCTCCCTAAGTAGATACAAAAAAGAGTAGGAATTTAAGTGTTAAGCATAAGCTGAGAAATGTGGGGTTTAATCTTTTTTCATTCTGAACAATGTGTCAGTTTCAGGTCAAACCTAACTGTGATGAACAGTTTCCCTGTAAAGGAAAAACCCTTATCAGAAAGGCTCCTTAAAACAGCTTATGAATTATTTCATAAGGAAAACAGCTCTTTTCAGAGCATGCTTCAGAAACAGGAGGGCCAAATATGTGTCCTGGGTTTCCAGCAATGACAAGGCACAGCCGTGCTTTGCATGAGCAGAGTGATTTTATGAGTTACAGGATTTCATGCACGGAGCCCATGACCAGAACCCTCAACAGTCAGTTCTGAGGAGCTTACCAGGAGTGTACAGTTTTCAATTCACAAACTTTTAGACTGACTAAACTGAGCTCAGTGTATTGTCCTCTTGCAACACAGATTTTTCTTTTGGCTTGTTCATGNTACTGCAAAGTCTGAAACAGTGCTGATATGGAGTTAAAATTACTTCCTTATTTTATCTGTGAAAAATACCCTTTCCTTGTGTTATTCATTATGGACACAAATACTCTGGATGACATGAGACCAATTGAGAAGCAATTTGAAGAAAATATTTTCTAGGAAACTGTATGCTATTCCCCTTAACCACTGAAATGAAATAAGCTAGTAAATAAATATTCAACACTGGTATTTTATCCACTTTTCCTTAACCAATCAGAACCAAGCTGTGAAGCATGGGAAAACTGAAATTAGTCTATTGTGCAGGAAGTCTGTGCACAGTATGAAAATAGATGTGAATGTGTGCATATGCACAGCACTATTGTTGTGCTTACCACTACTGAGGTTGACAGAATTGCTTATTACTGCTGAAACTTCCTATTGTGAACAATTAAAGATCAGGTGTTTGCCAAAATGTAACTGAACTGAATTTTCCATAGTTGAGAGTCTGCTGGAGTCTGTGGTTTTGGGTTGTTTGGGGGGGTTTTTTGTTGTTGTTTCTGAAGCTAAACTTGGCAAGCTTGGTGTTGTTGTAACGTGGTGCTGAGAAGGGGAGAGAGATGCAGGTGAGAGAGGGGCAGAAGAGGAAGGGAGAGTTAATTGAGTAGTGTCCAGACCGACTGAACTGCCCATTCAGACTTGAGAAGCAAGCTGTGGATCCCAAACACCACAGATCTATTCTGACTTCCATACCTTAGCCCTGTCTTAGCTTGTGTATGTCTGTTCAGAGGGTTACAAAGCCACCTGAAATACAGAGCTGAGAGTTCCTGCCAATGTCAGGGAAATCCCAGATGGTGAACAGGTGGTTGTGATGATGCCCCAGGTTTCACTTCCTTTTCAGAGAGGAAAAGAGCTAAAGGATTGTTACCAGCTGTTGTTACTGGGAGCAGCTGACAAAGTGGATTTTTCAATGCTTATTTTCAGTTTTGCCCTGAATATAGCTGGGATGCAAGAACCCAGCTAAACGCCTCTCTCAGCATTTTTATTGTAACTGTGAATCACAACACATTCCAGTTATTACAGGGTGAGAAAACACACGTTGTGGGTTGGTGGTGCAGAAGTTGCTGTGTCAGAGCCCAAGCAGGGGTGAAGTGAGCAGGGAGCCGCTGCATCAGCACCAGCTCACCACTGCTCAGGTCAGAAAAACTGGCCCAGGTGAAGGACAGTGGGATGCAGAGAGCACATTGAGTATTTCTGCTTAAAGCCAGCTTTTTCACACTGTGGTACCCCACATTTTGGTCTAGCTCCAGTGCAAGTAGCCAAGACTGTTGTAAGTCACCAGCATAATTAGCTCATCTGTCTTATGCACCTGGAAATCAGAGTGTGGTGATAAATGATTCCCTTAAGCAGATTGAACCTACAGTCGATAATGATGAGCCAAAAAAATTATCTTATGCCTGAAGCTTGAATTAGAAATGCAGGTTTTTCTGCAGGGAAGCTCCTGTAAGGCTGAATCACAGGCACTACTACTGTACTTGGTATTGAATGTTTGGGAAGATAAGGAAGTATAATGCTTTTTAAGGTTGATGCTGGTTGATACTGTGGTTTCTAGGGACATAAGATTTTCTGAAGAGTGAAGGGTGATAACTAAAAACGGTTGATAAATGATGCTAAAATGTTTAACAAACACTTGCATTCTGCAGCACTTGGTAGCCTTTATGTTTATAATGCTATTGCAAAGCTGAAGTAAACACGAAAATTACAGTGCATATTATAAAAAGCATGGACCAGTACAGTGGTGAAGTACAGAATAACACAGCATAGCTGGAATGAAAATGGTCACAAAAACCTGACACTGTGCAAAGCTTGCCCAGGGGGAAATAAGAAAACTGAAATCACTATTACTATGCAGAGTGTTGCCTTATCACATAAAGCAGCAGGTAAAATTGACTGTCAGGTTTTGTGTATCTTGTTTCCAATATGAGATTGGTCATTCACACCAGGCAACATTAAATGGCAACTTAGTTGTCTACTGAGTGAGGATATTCCCCTCAGAGCATCAGTTTAGACCTAGAACTTTCACAGAGCATAAAATCAAAGGTGATGTACCAGGAACTGACTTATTTTCTAGGAACATCAACAGATCTGGTCAAAGTAAATGCAAGATTGTAAAACATTTGCCACTCGTCTCTCTTTACTGTGTAATTACTGTGATTTGCAGTGTATTTGGCATGTTTGGAGGAATCAGATAAGGTGCTTAGTGTTGGGGTTTAGGTGTTAAAATATTACCCAAGGAGAGCTTTGGTCTGCTGACGATTCTTTTGTACTGAATTGGTAGCTGTGGAAAGATTCTTGGTGAATCCTCTGAGATGAAGCTAAATATGCCTGTGATGCAGACATTTCCCTTGACCACTTCTTAATGCATTAATTAAACTGATTCAATATCCTCACACCTGGCTGGTAGGTGTGCACTTGAAAATGTTGGTCAGACAGGATTGCAGCAGTGGCAGGGAGATGTTCAGGAATGCCAAAGTGCTTCTAAATGGGTATCAGAAGGATGGGTTATCCCCTGGGATTCTGCTTCCTCTGGCTTTTGCCTCCATAGCTTTCTTAATATAAACGTGGAAAAAGACTTGGAGAAAAGATGCAGAGATTTTAACAGGGCAACGTCACTCACGTGTGAAACAACTGTGGGGGACTCCAAATGATGCAGAACTAATGAACTGGCCGAGCTCTGCTCATCAACCCAGTAATACACGATTGAGCACTGGAGCTGATGCCATTATATTGGTACAGATGTGAGAATTACCACTTTTTAAGTAATACTTGTCAAGAAATGAGTGTCACTGGTTTAAATTTTCATTTCGGAGCTAAACATTGTTACCTTGCAGTGAAATTATTGAGAAAATTACAAAACTGGTGTTTTGTGAAGGGATTCATGATACGTATTCTTGACTAAAACATGAACAACCCTATTTACTAGAAAGGCTTTTTTACTTTATCTTTATACCCAGGGTAGAATAATGTAAAAGCTTTAATATTATTGGGAATAGAGGTGAATTCCTCCATCTGATATGAAAACTCCATAACAAAGGAAGATCCTTGATTTTAATTTTGGCAAGTTAGGTATGTATCATTTACTCAAAGCCATTTTATTTGCTGACTTTTCTTAGTAGTTAAATTCAGAAGATTGTTAAACATTGGGGATATTGAAGATTATTTTTGAAGCTTGTTGAAGCAGTTTAAAATAATCCATATATCTAGGTAATACCAGTAGGCTCTCATTTATTTTAAACTTTATATGTTAAGTATTCCAATAGGCTTTAATTATAAAAGCAAAACTATTAGAAGTTACCTGCACAAACCAATTGGCTCTTTTTTATTTAAGTTCAGATGAGAGGATTTGCTTTTGTGGCTTAGATTCTGGGATTAGTTCTAATGATTAATACTGAGGAAACATGAATTCTGAATGTACTTACATAAATAGATGCATGACCTGGTGTCAAGTTCTGATACAGCTTCATTGCAGTATTTAAGTAGCCAAAAAGGATGATAAAATACCCTGACTAGACACTTACAGGATCCACCTCTCCAGCAACCCTCTTTTACTTAATACTGTGCAAAGTTAGTTGGAAGGGTAAAAAGGGGGAAAGGAAGCAGAGTTTCAAAAGGAAGGTGCAGCAGGAAGTATTGCTGGAAATTTGCTTTACCTTGATAAGAAATTTGGCAGAAATGTTCCAATTTGAAGTGAAACATTTACCTGTCGTAACAAGTTTAGTGTTAAAAGTGGTCCTGTGTGGTGCATGCAAATCTGATGAGGCCTGGGGGAGTGTCAGGCAAGCTTCAGGACAAAAAACCCAAAATGGACAGGTCAGTGGAAGTGCCCAAAAGTAACTCGTCCTCCACACCATTCTAGAGCTGCATCATACTCAGATTCTGAAAAAGCCATACCTCCTCTGGCGTGGAAAAGTTATTTCACTGCTGTTTTGTTCACCTCAGATGGAAAGGATACTGTAAAAGGGATGCTATCCAGTGCCTGGAGACAGGAAAGAAATTTTGATCACCCAGTAGGGACTGTCTTACTGCAACAGGAGGCAGTACCAAAGAGCCAGCCCCATTTTAACTATGGCCTTGTGCAGTCAGATTCGTCAGAATTTACCTGGTAAATTCCGTGTTCACAGCTAATTTCCCCTTGCACTTTAGCAGCCATAGAAGGGCCAACTCTTACCCTCATGTTGGCATCACTGCAAGATGCTTGAGTGACGTGACACATCCCTTGCAGGGTTTGCCCTTGGTGGCTTTTTCTGTCGTGGCAGGAGCAGACCTCTGTTCAGGGAAGCACTGAGAGAGGTGCCCAGCCAGCTGTCAGAGTGTCTGATACACCTTCCTGAACTAGGACATTTAACAACCCTGCTTAGGGTGCAAAAGGTAAATTTAGGGAACAGTGCTAAAGGTAGCTGGATACCTGTTTACTTTCGAGAGAAGTTAGAGTGAATTATTCTAGTACTGTGTTGGTAACATAGCCAGTCCTGCTGCCCAAACTTCCATTATAGCTCTGACACAAAATGCAATATGTTCTACACACACGTTTGCAAAGTATTGTGTACACAGCTAAACAAAACAAAGACGTAACTGTCACAGTGTATTCGGGCTTTCTCTCAACAAGCACAGATATATTTTTAAGTGCTAGATGAACGTGCAAATGTTGCAGTGATACTTCTTCCTTAGAAGCAATAACAGAGCCAGGGGATAAACCAAGTGAAGTCACAGCACAAAGATTAATTTTGTGCATTTCTTTTAGAGAATGATAGAATTTTAAGAAAGTAATTAAGTTTCCTACCTACTGAATAGTCTTAGGGGACAGACAGCCAAAAATCAAAGTGTCAGCTGGTTTGATATTTGTGCTGGCACAAAGTCCCAATTAATTAGATCTACTGCTACAGTTATGACTCAGTAGCAGTCCCTTAAAGGAAAGAGTGGAAATGGATTTTAAGATAATTGAGATTTCATTCTTGCAATGGGATGTCTAAATGGAGATCAATGAATTTGAGAGTTAATAAAGGATGTATTAATAGTGTTTTCCATTTGTGCAGGGCCTTTTAACAGAAATACACCAAACTTACTGCGCTGTTTACTATATCAGTTTAGCTGACTGGTTTTCAAAAATACTGCAACAAAACAAATGTGGCTGAGCAATTTTCATGTGGTTTGGGTTTCACTTGTGTTATCAATTCTTGATTCTGTCATCCTGCAACAAGTTTGAGTTGCATTCCACCCTCAAAAACAAAAACCTTTTTCAAGTATTTTGAATGCAGGCTTTTTGACTCTATTCAAATAAAAAAAATTAAAAAAAAAAAAAACAACCAAGTGCATACACTCAAAATTACTGAATGAATAGCCATTATCAGGTTTCTCAGCTTTCTGTAGCTCATTAAGAGATTACTGTGTTGAACTGCTTCAGGGAAGTTTTGCGTGGTAGCGAATCTGTCCCAGTAGGAACGCCCCCACTTGAGTTCTGTCCACGTCCCAGTCAGGCATTTCCACCACATTTTCCAGCCACCTGCAGCCTGAGACCCTTCTGGCCATTCTGAAAATGAAGCTGTGTGGTCTCTCGTCCGTGAGTGTGTAGCTGGAGGGCACAAAGGGGACTTTCCAGACCTTTTCTGATTCCGACAGCTGTGGAAGAGAGTGGGGAGTGCAGATCTGCACTGGCCCTTACATCACTGGTCTCAGGCTGCTTGGTTGTGACCTGCCTGAAGACCTGTCACAATCTGGCCCTTTTTTTGTGCTGCATACCTTTGGTCATGCCCATCTCTATATCTACAGTGACAAAGGTGGAAAGCAGTTAGAGAAAAGGGCTGCTGGAGCCCAAGTCCCAACCCATCCCCCTGGTAAATTTGTCTTTAAACAATGTTGCTCCACCATCTGCCAAAGTCCTGGATGGAGATTTAATATTTTCCCAAAGGGATACAAATTTAGTAAGGGCTACATAGCTTTGAAATCATCAACTACTTTTCTAGGAATTATGTGGTTCTTTGATTATGCAAAGCAAGTAGAGCAGATGTTCCTTTCCCCATCCTGCCCCACCAAATCAGCTTGAAGTGTAAACTGGCATCCCCAGTTTAAGGAACAGACTACAACTCAGCAGTGCTCTACACCTGTGCTAAGGGCTTTTGGACAGACATTCGTGGAATGTTGTCTTGGGATTTGCAAAACACGTTTTTGTAGTAAACTGCTGATTGAGATGAACTAAAGATTTTCTCATTTCAATGTCTTCATAGCATAGTGTTTTAAACAATTTTTGTTATCCAGGAATGGACAACAGTTTCCTTGAAGCAGCAGAGAATTCTTGAGCAGCAAAACCACAGCTGCCTAGCATAGCCTTTCCTCATGGTGTGAACTCTTGAGTACATTTTTAAGTGACAAAGATTTATGTAATAGTGTAAAACCCCAAACCCTTCATTTCTGGAGCTGGCAGCACTGGTGAACACCAATTCAACACAGTGTGTTTTGTTTAGAGTGTCTGGTTATTGTTATAGATTAATCAGATGGACACAGACTTTCTCTCCATATATTCCTTACTAGTACCTCTATAGGATTAGAGTCTTTGGCAGCCTGGGAGGATTCCTACCTGAAAGTGCTTAATAATTGTTAAAAATCTGGCTACCATACTAATTAGGATGCATTTGCACCGTAAGTGGACACGGGAAATTTCTCAGTCACCAACTGTATGGTACAAAAGCCACAGATATGGCCCTGGGGTTCTCTTTTTGAAAATCTTTTGTGAATCCTCATGCAGTGAACGAACTTTAAAGTTCATGTTAGTTCAAGTTTCTAAATCCAGCTGTCAGTATTTACAGTAACTCAGGAAGAATGATTAACAGTGGTATTTTCTTTCTTGTGAAAACAGAGCTTTCTGAATATATTTAGCCCAATTCTTGTCCAAGAGCCAGATTTGCCCTTACTTGCAAAAGCAAATTAGTCTTGTCATTCTTGGGGTTTGATTGTTTTGGGTTTTTCTGGTTTTGTAGATTTTGTGTTTGTGTGTGTTTGGGATTTTTTTTCTGTGTCTTAGTTTGTAAGACTATAGAACTGATTCTTTTATCTTACTAATTACTTTGGTCTGCTAGACTGTTCTAGATCATGCTGTGAGCAACTCTTTCCTCTACATCTAGAGTATAAACGGAAGAAGATTGAAGAGGATTGAAATGTTTTTTCCAAAACTTGGAAGGAAGAGAACAGAGCTGCCTAGTTGATTTGAAACCCTGTCTTCTTGAAAAACAAATGCACCAGCAGGTTACAAATATTCCTGCTGTAAAGTGAAAATATTTTCTGAATTAAATGGCTATAAACTGGGTCACCTGGGAGTAATTCAACTGTGTATATGCCATCAGAGAATGTACCAGAAATCCTCTGAGCAGTTTCTGCTGTAGCTCTACATCCTCTAAAATGATCACTTTTACAGCTGCCCCCCAACAGAGCTCCCTCCATGTATGGCAGACCAAGGTTGAATTGTGAACCTGTTTGGCTTTTAATTAATATATGGTCTTAGAATTCCTTAAATAATAACTAAAACCTAAAATGCTTAAATTTTTATTCATCCTACTGAATAAAGATCTCTGGAACTTGCTATTTTATCCATAACTTCATATTCATAACTTTCACTTGTTTCTGCACTATAATGCATAGCCTGGATAGAAATAAATATCCTTCATTGGAACTCCCATTGAGTAATTACTGTTTGAAATTGATAGAGACCTGCCATGTAACTCCAAAATCTGTATTTTCCCTAATTCTTAGCCTAAAATCTCTTACAGAGAAAACGCACACTATCAAATTGACTGGCCAGCATCAGTGTCTTCTCAAGCTGTGCGTATAGCACGTTCTGAAACGCTGTTGCCCCGTGGGATCTGTAACAATATTCTCATTGTGTTGTGCTCCAACAGGAGATTCCTCTCGGTTGCCAGCTCTGTGCTGAAGGGCTGAGCAGCAGAGGTGCAGCTGGGAAAGGACAGCAGCCAACCTTCCCTCTGTGCTCCTGCTGCTTACACTCTGCTGCCTCCGAGACCTGTTTGTTCAAGTGGCTGTTTCTGGAGGCCTTTAAAGGCTTTTTGGTTGCATGCATGGAGAAGAAGTATTAAGAAATTAATGTATCAGAACAGCTGGAAGCTGACCAGCTGTTGGAGTGAGCCTCCTTCGGTCCTGGCACTTCTCCACAAGCAAAGCAAGAAGCTGCTCGTGGCACTCTCCACTGTCGGCCACTACAGGGACACACCCTGTCTGTAACTTTCTCTTTAGGACTGAAAAAAGGAGAAATGGCAAACAGGTTTCCATTTCTTTTCAAATTCCTCATTTTTCTGGAATTTAAGAGAAACAGAATACATTTCTTGAGCTGAGATCACATGCCCAACCTGGCAGTTTCTGCATGCAAGGACCTTTCTCCATTTTTACTAAACATCAAGAAGGCTCTCTATCTGGCCTGCAATTATAGTTGTTATAGTTCACTAACATTCCAAAGCAGAACCTTTGGGAGAGATATAAATAAGAGAAGAAGTTACTTTTATATCTCTTCATTAGAAACACCTTGAAGAATCCGTTTCCCTTTTCATGGTGCATAAAAGATTTTTGCCCTAACTTCATGAAAAAGGTTCATTGAGGTATATAGTCTTTTGGAAACTATTAAATGACACAAAATTAAGATTCGGGAGATTCTCTGAGAGAAGAATCAGTTTTGTGTGCACGTTGTTGTTGAATGCAGACTTGCCAACAGACAGGTGCGGACACCAGTTGGCAGAGCAAAAGCTTTTTTTTCCATATTTTCTTAAACAGTGCCTGGTAACTTTGGCTGAATTATCAAGCAATCAGAAATTTAGACACCTTCAATTAGCACCTAAATTTAGACACCTTCAAGTGAAACATTTTAGCAGCATGGTTCAATTAGCATGTTTTTCCTTCACAATTGATAAATTCAGTTGTCTCTGTACTATCTATACTTTCCTGTAAAACAGGTTTTCCTTTAATTTCCTTTAATTTCCCCAAAGACCATTTTGAACTATTGTTATGGTCTCAGAGTAAAACAGAACTAGAATATACCTCTTGGTGCAAAAAATACAGTAAGGCTGCATAATGTCTGCATGAGGGAACCAAGTTTTCCTCTAATCTATTCCCTACTGAGATGAATACCCTAAAAGGAGGGGAAGAAAAACCTGGTATTGTGCACTTTGTGGAAGGTGAACTGGAGCAGAAACCCAGTGGTGCACTCAGATCCCTCCACCATGGGGACCAAATCTCCAAGATGCATCAGAAAGCTTTGTCCATGGTCTCCTCAAACCTGCTGAGTGTGGGCATGGTGGCAGCTTTTCACCAGCAGGCCCTGTAAAGCCTCTGCTGATTCAAGACCTCAATTGCAAGTGCAATTGTGGGCTGGTTTGGCCCACGTAAACAAAACTGTGCATGCAGTCTGCAATCAAGTGAGCACATGTGCACAGCTGTGTTTATCTGACACTTTGCAAATCAGGATTTTATTTCTAAATAGCATGCTGACAAGAGCAAGGTCATGGAAGTCTTCCTATTAGCACTCAGAAATAAATATATATTTTTAGAATGTTACCTTAAGAACTTAGAAATTATGATTCTAATTTCTAACAAAATATTAGGGGTTTTTATAGTGTTTCAACCTTCACTTAAATATACCCAACTACAGGACCTCTAAAATATAGCTAGGAAAAAGCCTTATGTAGTTAATGAACTGGCTTTTAGTAAATAAAAACTTGCCTAACACTCAACTTATACTTAAAATGTTACCAGCAAAATATATGGGATTGACTATGACACGTCCAATTTGTTGAGGTGGACTTTTATTTCCCATTGACTTGACTGGAATTGATAGCCTGCAGTCTATTGAAGTTGCAAACCTTTAACACTGGACTTCATTCATGGCAATAGAGGGTAAGTAAGGGTGTCTTAAGGGTTCTGTTGTGAAGTCAATTCTTAACTGACTTTTCTGAATGTACTTGGGAATGAGAGATGGACCATGAGTTTTCAGAAGTTGGTTTTTAGAAAATGCAGTTCCTCTAGCTGACGGCGTATCAGCAGTGCAGCTGCTGGGTGGCAGATATGAGGACTTCTGACAGCCTGAAAAACTGGGGTATTCCTGACTGCAGAGCTGCCTCCATAAGTGTTACACATAAGACACAACCACGAATAATCAGGAAACCTTGGAAAAGCTGTGTTGATGTACAATATGCTAAATGCTTTTTCACAGAATCACTGAATATTTAGGGTTTGATGGGATCTCTGAATATCTTCTAATCCAAACACCTGTCAAGACAGGCTCACCTAGAGCAGGTTGCACAGGAACATGTCCAGGTGGGTGTTGAATGTCTCCAAAGAGGGAAACTCCATGAACTCCCTGGGCAGCCTGTAAGAATTATTATAGGATTATACTAACTGAAGAAGTTGTTTGTAAAGCATCTAGGAAATGCCTAAATATTTATTATGAACTTGTGGTTTTGGGGAACTTGGCTGGGGAGACCACCCAGAAGAATGAGAACCAGGCAGGCAGACCAAAACCAAGACCCTGGATAATCATAACTGCCTTATATGGAACCTAAAAGAAAAAATATGGACTCCTAAAGTAAAAACAAATGGTCTGTATGGCTCTTAAATTCTTCTCCCTCCCTTACACATTTTAGTCATATTGTAGCTTCATATCTGAGCTATAAAAAGACCTATTTCTTCTTTTAGGTGGTCACATAACAGGACAGAGAAGGCCCTTTGGACTGAAGGGGATGAAAACCATATGGAATGGCTGGTTGCCACTTCACTACATAGCACAATTCCCAAAAGACTGAAAGATTACCCAAGCTCATCTAGTTTCAGAGAAATGAGTTACCAAGCAGGAAAAAAGGAGGTTGATATTATTGAGAAAACACAGCCCATGAATCCTCATTTCTTAAAATGGGATTCCATTTGCCTGGAGGTATTGAAAATTATGCATTATGTAAAGATTCCAACATAATAAACAAATGCTTGCATCTGTCTCTCCTGGGCAACTGACTGTGAAAGAAGATGTTTTTTATTCTATCAAGTAAAGAATAGAGAACACAGAGAACTCTCCCAGGTAACTACATTTACCTTCTACCTATACTTGAGAAAAGGTGAGCATTTGTTTCCTGTCTCAATGTACTGTTGTGCTACAAATGAGTTTTCCAGTCTCTTTCTTTCTCCAAAATACCTCCTAACTGAATTAAAAGTTAAGAAAAATGTTAAGAAAAGTTATTTACTACTTTTAATCATAACTGTAAGTCTCCAACTCGATCCTAGCTGGGCAGCAGCTGATTTAGTACATTCCCAAAATATTAGTGATCACATCATTGAAGAGGCCTTCTTGTGCTGGAAAAGTCTGTTCTGAAAATCAGGTTCTGTTCTTTCTCCCAACTCTTGCCCCAGCCAGTAGAACCCAATGTAATTTCAAAGGGTGAAGCACTGAGCCAAGTCTGTCTGGGGAGCAGTTTATGGAAGTTACAGCTGGTCTTTGGAGAGAATATTTCAACCACACTATTAAATTTAAAGGATGTAACTCCACAAAGAAAACTTAATACTTCAAGGCCCCATACTTTAAATGCAGTACCTTTATGCAAGCTTCCAGTGTTTGTGTTCAGTGTAAGGAGTTTGCTAATAATTTGAGATAAGTTAGAGGACTTGAGGACAAGCTGAAAAACATCCTGAATTAAACTTGTGTTAGGTTCCCCACATGAAATGGGTATACAGATGTTTAAGAGCACTTCTTCAGCTCATTTCTGCCTTTGTGTTTTCAAGGCTATAGCTGATGTAGGTTGGAACCTGAGATGGTGTCACTTACCCTGCTTCAGCAGGATGGTCTGAGATCATACAAAATGAACATTTCCATCCGTCTGTCCCAGGCTCACGGGAAGAAAAGTATATTAACATAAGGACTAGAAATATTAATGATTGCACTTGGTCTTGTAAGGGGGACTATTTTAGGTTACTTTTTGAAAGTTCAGTTTCCCATTCTTTGCAGGTTGAGTGTGGTGTGTCTTTTGATGGGGAACTGTGAATCTTCCCACTTTTTGATGGTGAAGTGTGTAGCTCCACAGGTTGCAAACTACTGACAATTAAATTGGATTTTAAAATATCTGTCCCACATATTTTCAGCTTGATTAAATATTCCAACTTAAAATAGTAACTCTCAGTAACTGCATGAGAGGGCTACTCACAGTGTCAGGCTGGATTCCTAGAAGTGAAGTTGGCCCTGAAATGTCAGAGTGATGCCAAATGGAAAACTGAGACTCCCGGAGAGAGAATGGAGAATGTACATTTGGAGAATGTACTGAGCTATTTCTGTGAAGCACAGTGATATTGTTTTATACAGAATTAGAACTTTCTGGAAGACAGGAACGCATTGTGGGACCTCTAGCTCTAAGCCTGAGAAAGCTCTTGTGATCTCTGTATCTCTTATTTCCATGTCCCTTGCCAAAGTTTCGTTATTCAGATCCAGCTCCTCTGCTGTTCCTCCCTCCCAGCCCTTTTGCAGCCGTGGTGGAGGCCAGGCACAGCAGACTCTGCTGCAGAGGAGCAGCAGCTCAGCCTTTCTGTTCAGCTGATGTACAGAATTCCACCTCTCCCACTCACAGCAAGTTCCCAGTCGTGTGGAGAAGAGCACGGTGGTTCTCTGCTGCTCTGGCTGTGAGGCTTAATCCCTCTGTGTCCTCACATTGAGCAAGAATGAACAGCCCCACCCTTGCCCCCCTTCCACTGCTGACCTTAGAAGAGGGGAATGTGTGTAATTTTCAGATTTCTGACATATCCACTTTGACTGGCCCCCCGATAAAAGTTTAACAATCTCAGGACTATAAAGGAGGCCCTTCAGACTGCAGGGTCTGTGAAAAAAGAGTGGGAAGATTCCCTTTGGTTCAGAGCCCCTGCCCTAAGACAAGGAATCTTTATTGCCTTCTTGGGGGAGGATGGTTAAGTATTTAATACTAGATAAACAGAGTAGCAGCTTGGTCTTGAAAACAGTGCAACCCAATTTTAAAAATAATTCAATAATAACAATTGAGGAGAATAGGGGGCAGAAAATAGCAAGAAAACTTCCACTGTGCTGTTTAAAGTCCAGTTAAATTTTATAAGGAAGGTGCTAGCTCTTCAGTGCAAATGTTTGAGCAAAATCATTCCAAGTGTCCTTTCCATGACAGAGAAATCCCTGCTGTGTCACCTGGAAACTGGAAGTGCTGTGGTTCGTATCTTCCCTGCTCCGAAGCTGTGCACCAGACCTGTCAGTACTCGAATTGCAGTTCCATAACCAACGTTTGAGCTGCAAGCTGCTGCTGCTTTGGGGGGTTAATATACAAAAGCAGGAGGCAAAGAAATGCTGGTATCAGGTTGGGCAGAAGGTGAATGCAGGCTGACACAGGCAGGGTGAATCCCACTGTTCCAGGGTACAGGCTGGCTGTAGGAACACGGGAAAACGGCTTTGTGTAGGCCATGCTGGGGCTGGAAAACTGCCTTCCTTTAAAGTACTGTGTCACACTGGATGGATGCTCTAAAGATTGAATATCTGCAGTCCCTGCTTTGAAGGAGAATTCATGCAGTTTTCATACCTCTCCAATGAAGTTTGTGCCTCCTTTCCTGACCCTATTTTGTCAAGTGTATGAGAAATGCCAGAGTGAACTTTGAAGGTACATAGTTAATACAAAAAAGGATTATTGTAGTCCACACAGACCTCTCTAACATATACTGTAAAAACACAGAAAATATCACAAGTTGCCCTTATTCGATACTTTAAAAAAAAAAAATCAAAGCTTAAATGCTTTGAGTAGCCTACTCCATTCCTTATAGCTAATTAACAATACTTAATTCTAGTAAATTAAGTATTTTTGGCAAACATGTAGAAATACAGGTCAAATATAGACTAAAATATCAGCTACAAGAAAAAACATTAATGTTCTTAAATACAGTTTTCCCCTATATTTATTCTGCAGCTGTGCCTATATTTAGCAGTAATCCAGTGCATCTTGCATATGGTGAATGATATTTTGATCCAGGATTTTTCTGATTTAGAGACCAACTCGCCATTCCTGTATACCCCATTGTGACACTTCCAGCACCCGAATTACAGATATTGTTTATGGTAAAGTAATTAACCTTTCAATTTAGAACTATTTGCATTTCTTTATTTCTTACGAGGAGCAGCTAGTAGAAAAATATGGCTGATAGTTTAATAACAACTTCATTTTCATGCCTTTCCAAATATGTTTTGAGAAACAAAGTCAGGAAATTCAATGGAACTGAATGACAGATAAACCACACCTACCAACCCCTTCTGCTTCTTCAGAACCCAACAACTTCATCCTGCAAAAACTCAACCCAAAATACTATTAAGAAAAAATCCCTAAGGATATTTCAATGTCTGCGTCTTAAGAGCAGAGGATTTTTAAACAATGCCCAGGAAATTAGGCATAACTGTCAAGTAAATGTAGCTGCATTTTTTGGTCCATGGTCTCTTATATAGCCTTAGAGGCTGAACTACTTGTGAGAAACTAATTTGGGGATATAAAAACATAGAGTACAGTTCAGGGGAGTTCAAAGGAGGAGCCTGGAAATTTGGGCAGATAAATGTGTGTTCTGTAATTTCTGTATGAAAGCAAGAAAGGCAAATATCAGAACATCATTAGTGGAGTTCCCCTCGAAAGGGTAGAGGGTCATAAACAATTGGAACCATGAGGTCAGCAAGAGGAGCAGGAGTTTGAGTAACCCGTGGTTTAGGATGAGCAGAGAATCTTCTAGAAAAAGTGATTTAGCATTGCCTTCAGCTTTTCCTCCTACTTTCAGAAAAAGTGTCACTTTTTGTATAAAATTTAAATAAAATTTTTACTAACCTACACAATAAATACTGCACAGGTTAGTGGAAGTAAGTGAATCATCATTCACAATACTTGGATTGACGAAGAGCTTTTGAAAGGAGTTTCAATTCAGTTTTTCCTTCCTTTCTGTTCAGCTCACCTGGGGCATCCTATGCTCTAAGGAACACTTTAAATCTAGGTGACAAGAAAGACCCTGTAAAATTTGCCAGGTTACTTGTTGTGCAACCAAAGAGTAGAACAATGAAAATTAAATCACTCACGGAGGCAGATGTTAGAACAATTTGCAGACGATTTCCAGAGTTCAAGAAGCATTTGCTCAGTGTTCTCAGGGGGGTGGGGAGGTGCTGGGGGTGTCCCGTGCTGGGCTAGGAATGGGATTAGATTATCCTTGTGGGTCCCTTCCAACTTGGGATATTCTGTGATTCTACAGACATTTCCTTACGTCCTGAGCAAACAAACCCTGCTCCTCCTCATGTCAGGGAGTACACACACTTGTGTAGGGCTGAAGATGGATGAAAAAGCAAACCTGTGACATGGATTAGTTTGTTTCTCTGTCAATAATGGCAGATCAGTTTAGCCCAGCACACGAGGAATTCAGGTCAGCAAGTGTCCAAAATGGGTTAAAGCATGCTGAGTGCTACATAAACAAAAAAACTATGAAAAATGCCCAGTTTTCTTATCTAGAAATCCCAGAATATAATGAAAAATGACTCCCATGGGAATTAAAATCAAAAATCCCCACGAAAATCAGGCAGATGGGAGAGGAAAGATTGTGCCAAACTGTCATGGGGCACTGAAAGATTTCTGGGACCAGCAGAAATATTTATCAACTAATCCTTAACTCCATATTCTCTTTTAAACCATGAAAAGTGGTTTATTACAATACAGAAATGTACATGCTGCCATAAAATTTAGAAGTTGCTGAAACAAGAATGCTGATAAGTAAAACCTATCAGGAAGAACTAAATTAAACTTCAATCCAAATTTCTTGTCGAATATTAACTTTCTTGGTACTAGGCCTTGTTAGAAAAAAGGGAAAATGCTCCTCAGGAAGCTTTGATGAAGAAGAATAGTGAAGAGAAGGAATTACTTAGGAGTTGCAAGTTGAATTCTTCTTCCCAAAGCCTCAGGTGGCCCAGATAAGTAATAACAAGTTATCATAAGTAATCAGAGCTTGGCTGGTTTGTGCCACCGTTTGCCAGTACCTGCTTGGCTGCACATTCTCATCTCACAGCCAATGCAAAGGAATCTCCTATAAAAATGTAAAGACAGTAGATACATCGGGGTAATTAAGCACTGGTGTGGGTTTATAGGTTCTCTTTTTCCTGATCTAGAACCTAGATATTTAAAAATAAAGGCAGTTTCTTAAGTATTTCTGACACCCAGATGGCTTTTACTTTCCCTCATAGGACAAAGCACTTTTTAAACATACCACTCTTCTCCTCAAGGTAGAAAAACATCTCAGAAGAACAGCACTTCTCATCATAATACCCCATAATGGACAGAGTATTTTATTTACTCCTTTCTGCTGTGTATTAAATAGTTGTTCTCTGCCTTTTGCAATTTATTACGTTAAAACTGCTTAGAAATACTTGCCTTTATTTTAATTTAATTTGTGATTCAAGCAGAAGGGGCACCTTTGTGCTCTGTCACAGGCATCAATGCCCTAATGTGTATCTAATGTAGGAACTTGTCAAATAACAGGGTTAGAAAAAGCATTTGTTTGGCTGCTGAAGTCTGAAGGATACTGCACATTGCTTTTTGCTGAAAGCTTCTCTTCCAGCAAGCTGTCAGCAGCTTCTATATCCTTGGTGCTTGGGAAAATGGCCTGAACTTGCTTTCCTGGTTACTGTCAGAGAACATGAGGAAGGCTTTTAATTAAAAATCCAGTTTTTTCTAATGCTGCTGGCCTAAAGAAACAAGGCATTCCACGAAGAGTTTTGTTTCTTACAAATGGGGGAAGGGAAAAACAATGTTGCTGATTACCATTAAACACTTTTCTAGCCATAAATAGTACTGATCTTTTTTCCTGCTCTCCTTTGGCCTGTCATTTATTCTGTGTCTGATCAGTGGAAGTTCCAAACACCAGCAGTGATTTGTGAGCTGGGAAATGGCTTTTGAAGCCTTAGGATAAAGGAAGATATCTGCTTGAGCTGGTTTTCATAATCAATACCCATGTCAGTGCTGTCCTATGCCAAATCTTTTCACTTTATGTGCAACTTTCATTTCCTAATCAGAAAGGTAATGATAGCAATGCAAGTTTTTTCTTAATCTTTTGCTCAGCACCATTCTTCAGCATGTTGTAGACACTTCTTGCTTTAGAGAAAACGTGTCAGCACCATTCTGCAGCCAGCCAAAGATTTTTGTGCTGGAAATACAGTTTTATCTAACATAGTCTCATCAGACAGTGCACTGCTACTCAAATGAGGCAAATTTTTCCAGATCACAGCATCAGAGCACCAGTCTACCCTTCCCCTTCCAGTGTAAATTTTCACAGTAAGAGTGGCCCCTAAATCACAATTTAACTACACTGTCCAAGTCCTGATGCTGCCAGATACATTCTGTCTCCTCTGGAGGCACTGCCAGGGTAATCATACTGGTTTTTGCCCTGAGACATGCACTTTGCTTTTTCTCAGGTAAAGCACCCAGGCAGACCTCTCAGGTTCTGGTAGCAAGGACTGCACAGCAGGTAAAGCTGCTCAGACATCAGTAAGCAGCTAATTTTGGGGATTTCCTTCCCTCCTTTGTACTTTCTGCCCCTGCACAATAGAAAGCGAATTTCATATAATACTGTTGTCCTATATGGCCAGATGCTGGTATTTCCTCATGAGTAAAACCAGTATTAGTGAGACAGGGAATCCAAGAGCTTCACCATGTTTGCTTAGAGAGCTGCAATTGCCTCCTGTAACTATTTTGGACATTAGGGAGGAGTATGCAGGCTCCTGTGAATTTGACCACTCTGTTGTTATTAATGTATGGGATAGGGGTCAGAGACCTGGCTGTCTACAGACAGAGGAACAGCAAATGTCTGGCCCACAGCGATTTCTGTGAGAAATTCTGGTTTGAGTTTTCTTGGAGCTAAGTTGTTTACAGCATCAGATCATTCTGGAAACCACTTTAATAGTACAAAATACATTTTGGGGGCATAGACGTAGCTGAGTGAATCAAGGCAAGAAACAAGAAAATCCACAGATGGGAAGTCCCGTCTTGTGTAAGTGATGCTGGACCATGCATGTAATGCAATTCTTCATTTCCACAGTCTCTCTGTTGGTAAAAAGAAGGGTCCTGATCCTGTGGGTGCTGAGACCCCTATGGGATATTGAAGGAGAACTTAGATCAAATTGGGTGGGTTAAGGAATCCCAAGTCATACAACACACCTATAGAGGAAACTTCAGAAATGTGCTGAATTATGGTTTCGGTTCTGGGTAGAGGACTTCTTATTTACTTGTTAAATACTCTTGTTTTGATGTTAGAAAGACCTGACTGTGACCTAACATCTTAACAGAAGGAACAGCTCTCAGTAAGCTCTATTCTTTACAAGAACCACAGTAGTAAAAAAACCCACCCTGCAGTACTTATTCTTCAGCCAAAATTTCCTCTGATATATGGTAAGTTCCTGAAAGAGTGATCATTTACATGGAGGCTCTGCATGCTAGTGATGTGATTAAGAAGAATATTTTAGATGGGTGGGATTTGCTAACAAGGCCCAACATGTCAAACTTAAAATCCTTTAACAGCATTCACATCATCTTTGTATTTCTACCAAATGGCAGATAGAATCCAATTTAGCCACTTTTATGGTTTTTTTTTTTTTATTATTCATAAAACTGGAGTCCTGCCATTATTCATAAATAAGGCTGGAAAAATCAGAGTAAACTGCTGAATACCATCAAATACTTGGCTCAAATTCATTTTGGAAAATAAACAGCTCCAACTCAACTGCCAGCACTAACTAAAATTCTGCTCTGTTTTTAGCTGAAAATATGCAGTTGATCCATCTGAACTTGTAGTCAGCTTCCTTGCACAGAATTTCTCCCACCATGACAGCTTCTGGTCTATGCACACCTACCAACAGATAAGCCTGTGTCATTTAGTTTTGCTCTGAGGAGGAGTGGTAGCAGAACAAGAGTTTAGCAAATTTTCCTGGTTTCTCTGTTTCTCAAGATTTCCTGTTTTTCCATTGGAAAGTTGAAAATGTGAAGGTGATTTTATTAAACTTGTACTGAATGGGTCACCCTTAAATACAAATTTGATAAACTGATAAAGATTAAATTGTTTAATTAATTACATCTTGCCAGAATACACAGGTACTTACCGTCTCAGTCACTTCAATTAAGTTCTGATATTACTAAGTGTTTTCACAGGTTTTATCATCATGGGATCGCTTGCTTGGTTAGAAACAACACGCTGGGTAGAATTTTTCTTTTCAGGGTTATTCACGCTTCTGTAAGGGTTTTTAAATGCAGTATTGGAGGGGTTAATTGCTGTCTCTGTGCATATTGCACCAGTCCCTTGGCCTGGGACTCCGTGTGTGAGCAACGCTCGGCTGGGCTGGTGTGTCAACACTGCATGCCAGGTTAAATATGCTAAGCAAATAAAAATGTCAATAAAGAATAAGCTTCTCCAAAGAACAAGCAAGCAGCATATTAAAGGTAAGTGTTATGGGGTTATTCAGTGCAGTGCCATTCACATTCCTGGTTTTGGGGTGGGAGGGGGAAGGAGGCTTTGTGATAACCCACAGGCAGTGCTGTAACATCACTTGTGCATTTAATTATTTCCTGTTAACCATCAAGCTCTTTGCATTTTTGATTTTGCAAAGTGCCTCCAGCATTCCAAAAACAGCTTTGAAGATTTCTCCCTGGCTAATAATCCATCAGTTTAATTAGTACACAAGATAGCTGACGAGATGAGCAAGTACCTTCCCAAATAACTGATGTGCCAGTTTTGCTGCAATAAAATCCTCACCATCATCCTCCTACCCACTATTTACTGTAAATCAGAAAATCTGAAATTTGTTTCTCAATCTAAAGGAAGAGGGAAAAGCAAACAAAACTAATAAGTTGTTTTACTACAAGAGTCAGGACATTAAAAAAGTAATGAAACAAAATATAGTAACTTAGAACTTGATAGAAAGTTGATCTTGACGACATATGACCAGTTTATTACCTAAAAATCTTCAGAAATTCTGGCCCCAGCTTTCAGTGCTCTGGTCATTTTTCGTGTCTTGTGTTTGCAACAACCATTATTTATTTTCCTTTCCTTAAAATGCAATCTTGTCTATGCACACAACTGATTGCAACTTAGTTGTGTGGCTTTCGGCGTCACTCGTGCCAACCAACTGCACAGTAATTAAATCATTTTGCAAACTGCACACAGATTGCCTTCGCCTTCAGTAAAATTTCAACATCTTTCATGCCTAGAGGAGAGTTCAACAGCAACATCTGAAGTATGTAAACAAAGCAAGATGGCTCAGTATAATTCAATAGTAGACATGATTCTCCAGGTATTTGGGCTGCCTTTTAGAAAAAGCTACTGGCAATAAACTTTGGGCATGTAGGACACCTCATTCTCATGTTAAAATTGCTTTTTCCGCTTTCTGTGTTCAATTTTACATAGTTTATGTCTCAGAATTGATTTCAACTATGGAATGTTCCAGATCTCTTAGTACCCCATGTAGTGATGAACTGAAGAACTGACTAAGCACATGGAAGGTTTATAGTATCTTTATCAAAAGTGACAGATTTTGAGAATACATGTCAAAGTAATATTTTTAGATGTGCAAATGTAATGATACAATGCCACTTTCTGAACTGAGTGCGAATGAGAGTATTGGAAAGATCAGATGAATGTTATGATGAGGCAGACTTACTTCCTAGTCCCTTATGAACTCTTGTATATTTAAACTAGGAATATCTAATGGCTTCTATTTGTTCAAGTATTGCAATATTTTTTGGGAGAATTTGGTGTTGCAGCTTTACAACTGTGTAGGCCTGGAAGAACTACAGGTAAATGTGTTCCTTTATGCCCTTCTTCACTGCCTGTGCTTCTCTCAGAGGCACTGGCAGCCTTTCTGGTTTTAACCATGTTCATGTGTGAAACAGCAAACTTTTGCTTGTAGGAAATCACTTGTCTAAGGCAGAAGTGATGGCTTAAGGAATTGATGCAAAAGAGAGCATTAAAAGGAAAAAAAAAAATTGCTGTCGTCATGTCCCAGCCTCTGTTACTGCAGAACTGCATTTTAGGGCACTCACCACTTTTTCAGACTAAGCCTTTCCTGAGGTACCACTAATCCAGGAGCTGGTTTTCATCACAGTTTTTATCTGGTCTGGAGTATAAAAATGGCATATCAGTATAAAATAGCATCAAGAACATTTTCAACTACTTCCTGAAATTATTTGATAAGGCAAACATTCCTTGGCCACTGTTTATCTTCAGCCATTGCTCATGTGGAGACTTTTACCACAGAGGATCCTGTTTCAGGTGCCTGGAACAGAAATCTCTTTCTGATTCAGATACTTTCTGATTCAGGCACTGCATCAGCCTGACAGAGATTGCCACAGAATCCCTCTTATTGCCCTCTTGTCCTTCTCTTGGCCCTCTGCTCACTGCTTCCTCATCTCACTTCCAATCCAACAAAATGTTTGGATAGCTGGGAGTTGAAGTTCACTTGCCATTTCCTAGGTCGGGATGGTAACTCTCCAGAAGCTCAAAAACAAATTCGTGGCACAGTAGTAACAAAAGAGAACAGCACACAATGGAGTTGCTTGCAAGTCCATAAGCAGGAAACAGACTTGAGGAATTCCCAAGGGCACGGGCCAGTTTCCCTGCCTCAGTCTGTCAGGAGCAAGTGCAACAGCATCAGACCTGTCAAGGGAAGGCTGGGCAAACAAGGAGATCACTCATCAGCGTCAGTGACAAGATCCTGAATTTGACAGCAAAGCAGCAAGAAGAATAAGGATGAGTTGATAATGGAACTGCATAAGCAGCACTTCTGGTGATGTGAAAAGCACATGGGAATGACAATGAGCTGCTGTCAGTGTCTCTCCTCCGTGGTGATGGGAGGGAGTGAGGCTTGGAGTTTTATAATGACAGGTTTGGGAATGTTCCAGGCTACGAGCTGCAGAGAGTCAAATCCCCTGGAAATACAAACGCCATTAAATCACCTTCATGGTACCTGCACATCCAAAAAATATTTGGAACAGTTTCTGCAAGAAGAAGGAATGCATGAGCCACAGGACACCCCATAAGCAGTAACATGGACCTTCCCATGCAGCTAATCTTTTAAATTCTGGGACCAAACTCACCAACTTTTGCAGGTCCTACCTTTAATATTGATCTTACCCAGCCAACAAATACATAAATGTAATAAACTCATTTTAGCATCAGAGAATTTTATTAAAGTGAAGAGAAATCAATTTAAAGGTCTACAGTTCAGTGCAATACATTCAGCTAAACAAATTCAGCAGAAGAGCTGCTGTCCCATCAAAATGAAAACCTCCTCCACAGAATATTTTTAAAAGAAATCGTGGTAGTATTTTTCTGATTTGAAGAGCCTATCTGGTATGTAAAACCCCCAGATTTAAGAGCTGCTTCAGCCACAACCTAATAGACAGCAAACTCCAGTCCTGAGCAGGGGTTCAAATCTTTTTTTTTTTTTTTTCCTTGCTCTGGATAGGGCTAGTTCCCACAAAATTATACTTCCCTATATGTAAACCATACCACAACAACAACAAGATTCAAGTTTCAATCTTGAGACCAGAGCACTCAGAATGAACAAGTTCATTACAATCCAGGAGTCTATAGGGAAAAATTGATTTACTGATGGATTACAAATAGTTGCTGTCAACATGTTTTTCATCAGTTTGTGGAAAAATCTTTTTGGAACGCAAGGCTGCACCCTGTGTATAAATTTTTCTGTAGGCTCAAGACTCCTGTAACTTCTTTATTTTCTAAGACTGGAAGAGGCATGGTTCAATGTTAACTTGTTAGAGATCTTTATATTTCTTGCAGTGATAATATCTTTATACCATTTAATTGCGAGTTGTATAACATTATATATGCCGTGACATTTTTGGCAATGTGTCTGTCCAGTGTCCTAGACATAAGAGCTAGGATTCATGACTTTATCTTTAAAGCTACATGTATAATTCTAGAGATAACCTTCAGTTATCGATGTGTCTTATGAGAAAGTGTTTCTGCATGTAGACTAACAACCAAATATCCCTGAAAGCTGAGTCACAGGAGGAGCTGATGCTGCTGGGAAATGCTCAAGGAAGAGTGACAAAACCCAACACTAATTATTGCATTTAATTCAAGGCCAAGTGAATTTGTATAACTTCTGAGCAGTTGTGTTATGTGGTCTTGAATGTTGAGTTTTACGTGGAGCAGTGCAGATGGGATCTTTTGCCAACCAATTCCAGGGCTAAAAGAAGTTAGAATGAAGATCAAGACTGATGTAGCATTGCCAAGTCCGCTGCTGGACTCCTTAGCACAGCTAATGCTATGCTGCTGCCAATGAGACTTGGTCAGAAGAATATTTATTGCTAAAAAAGATTATTTTGACTCTGAATTGTATATTTATACAAGCAATTATAAAGTAGAGTTAGAGTTAGGTTATCTTTTTACCCTTACCCTTACCCTTACCTCTACCCTTACCAACTGTGAATTGGCATTAACTGTTTCAAGTCTTCTGGTTACGGATTAGAATCTTGACTTCTTCCATCCAAGATTTGGAACTCTTTTTACCATAGTTAAATTGATGTTTTGGGCTGTAGTCCTCAGAGTCACCACTGCTATTTGCTACAATTTGAAATCTACACGGTTCAGGATTGTTTCACACTCTGGAGCAATGTCTGAGCTGACTGACTTTGCCTTATTCTGACGTGAGGTAATGTACAGGCCCCGTGACTGTCCCAAGAGATAAAATGTTGTGCTGTCTCATATTGAGTCCCTTACAGCCTTCTGGTTCCATCTCTTTTGGAACGAGTTACAGTGTTTGAATCCCCCCAGTGTGTCTGTCAGTTGGGCTCTGGCGCTCAGAGAAAATTTTAAGGGAAGACTGGAAAAGGTTCCATTGAAGATGATGATGGCAGAAGACAGCATGGCTCTGTAGACAGAAAATAAGAGAAAAAGTGGTAATTCGTCTTAATGGCAGTTTTACCAATGACTGATAAAGGACCATGGACAAGTTAAGGCATTTGAAAAAAGAAACTGATAAGAAGCCAGAAGGTGGGGCATGGTTCACAGAACCTCTGCCTTTCAGTCTCTGCTTCATTCCTTCTCTGTGACTTGGATGCCATGGGTGATATGCTGTAGTAAATTAGGAATAACTGGATTGCATCTATCTCTTTTGGACTAATGCTGAATCTGCATAGTTGCCAGAGGCTCCCTGCAGTGATAGGAAACACCTGGACGTGCTGATAGTGACATCTTGAAAGATTAAAATGAAGAAATGAATGAGACTTCACACAGGCTCTTGGAAGGGAAGGAGGAATTGTCATGAATCTTCCCAAGGTGTCAAGAAGTCCCACACTTGTGGTGTGTTTGTACTGAGCCTGAGCTCAGCTTAATGACAAAGCTTAATGACTCGTCTAACATGGAATCTGTAGGTAGGAGGTAAATGTCAGGGAATTGCAGTTAAGTGTGTGGCCAATGCAATCAAAAAGCAAAGTGGGTGAACTCAAAAGAACATTTGTGCCGTAGTTTCTTCCCATTCCCTTTTCTCTCAATGTAGTTATGAAACACCTACTGTGTTGGCAGTGCCTAAATTGGAAAGGTTGTTGTCATCTCCAAGTCCTGTGTGCATTATCAGTGAATCCTGTTTCTGCCTGGGACGCTCCTCACGCCTCTGAGCTAAAAACTGCCAGAGAGCTTTGCTGGTAACACCTGTGGGATCACTGGAGCTGCACCCTGTGTGTGGGCATGGAACAGGAGATCCACTGCAGGCACCTGAGGCACGTCTGCCTACCTCCCACAGCTCCCAGATCTTGGCTGGAGAAGTTGCTGCTTTGACAATGAGCTCATCTTTTGTGTTTCTCAACTTCTGGTGCCTTGCTGGTTCTTCAGCCCAACTCTGTTTCAGCAGTTAATGCTTGTACTGTTTTCAGAGTTTTGTTTCATTTCCTGGGTCTTCTGTTTCCTGCTTTCCAAAGTGGAAGTGTGTATTTCTTTATTGAAAGTAATTCATTAAAGTCTTCTGAAAAAGATAGAAGTCAGTGTATAAAGTTTAAAAATGGTGCAATGAGAAGTATAAAAGGAGATTAATTACCTTACTCTGTGATTCTTTCACGAATAGACTAGAAATATTCTCGTTATTGATGTCTCTGGACAGCAACTATTCTAGGTATGATGGAGTGCCCCACAGAAAATGCAGACTGCATCCAGCCCACAGATGACAAAATGGTGCTGTCACTGTGGGGAGCAAAGCCAACTCGGCAAGAGGGTTCTTTTTTGGCACAGGTCTTCTGTTGACACTTGGAGTGTTGTTAAACACTGCAGTTCCAGCTAGAGTTGTGTGTAATTTTCATGTTAGGCCACCCCTGTTAGACTGGCCAAACTTTGTAGGACTGACCTGTGGCAGCGCAGTGCTGTCACTGACACGGGTAATTAGCTGCCACTGTGTTATTGGTCTTCTCCACAAGTAGAACATTTGGTGAGTCAGTGGACCTGGAAACCCTCTGGCCACCTCTAACCTTCTGTCCTGTATAAATATTTGAGGTATAGTTATCATAAAGCACCATGGCCTGTGTCTGCTGGAAAAGAAAGTTTCTGAGAGTAAGTAAATGAACAACATATAAACTTAAATATAACCCATTTTTCCACTATAGCTTTGTTTCAGAAAGCACATTAAGTTACTGTCAAGGGAATAGCACACAGAGAACCAGTTTTATTTAGTTAGATTAATTCCATTTTAGTATTTCCATTAGCCATTTTAAACTTGGCACTGAAAAGTAATAAAATCCTCCAAATATTGACAGATAGAAAAGTAAATGCCACCCAACCATGACAAGCTGTTTTTCAGCCAACCTCCTAGAGATAGAAAGACTGCTATCATAATTTATTTATATATTAATAAGGCACATGATTTTTATCACTGGTTACTCCCTCCTAGCAATTAAGGCAAAGCTGATAAAATCTTTGCTAAGTCAACATCTTTGATAACTTTAAAAAAATCGTAGCTAAAAATCTTTCTGGGCTGCACACTGGGAAGGAAAGGATAAAGCTTCTGTCGTAGAGTGTGCCACTGACTCAGCCACGAGTGGAAGGAAAATGAAGGGTCAGCAGGGGTTTGTGGGACAAGGACTGGCACTGCAGCCCCCTGTGCCCTTGCAGGGGGTGCTGGTTGTGGCATGGTGAGTGTGGAGTGTGCTGTCCTTCTGCCCGTGGGAAGTGCTGCTACTGCAGCATCAGAGGTGAGTATTTGGGTGAACTGCAGAGTGAAACAGTTGGGTCTTTCCTTTTAAGTAGGCCTTTTATCTTTAATGTAAGCTGGACTGTGAGCTACTGTTCAGGGCTTGAGATGACAGCTGGGTGCACCTGCAGGGCCAAAAGGCAGAATGAAGCCCGAGATGGAATGTACCCCCCTGGCATTCTTAGGTGTCCCACTCTGTATCCTAGGAGAGCTGACATTTTGTATATTCCAATGCCAACAGCAAATTACCACTTAACTTGTGGTGAAAGACAAGAGCCTTCACTTTTCAAGAGGAGGTACTTAACACTTATTAACTGGCCCCACCCTTGGCTGCTTTAAAGCAGATAGACGTGGCGTAGATTTAAAACGTTTAAACAATTAATATTCATGGGATTTATACACACTAAGAAAATATATTCTGATTTGTAAATATCGGAAAAGTAGAACACATTCCTATAAAGTCACTTCCTGTTTTTCTATATCTGTCCCACTCTTGATTCAAGACCAGAACTTCAGCTGATGCCAACACAGCTCCGAAGTGTCCACATCAGCTGAGAAATTGCTCTCTTTCGTTCTAGTGTTTGCCTCAGAATCATGATAATTGGCGTTTATTGTAAAGTCTAAGTGATTTCTACTATATAATTGCAAGGAGAAAACTAAGCCTTGGAGAAATCCCACTTGGAGAAAGGGTCTATACAGCATAAATGGGGAGAACACAGTTCCTGGCCTTCGGACGGTGACAATCACTTCTTCAGCAATATCAGGGAAGTAGCTAGTAATCCCAATTTTGTAAGGTGTGCAGAGTGTTCTGCCTCATGTCAGTGGGCCATGTTATCTAGAAAGATTTGTCATTCTGCTTAATAAGATTACCCAGGCACAAAAATAAAAATACTTATGTATTAATAAAATATTTTAGAAAATTGATTTTTACTTTCTCATTACCTGAAGAATATAAACCAATATATTGGAGTGTCTGTAAAGTTATACCTTTGTCCCTTGACAACAAAACT
Source organism: Daphoenositta chrysoptera (assembly GCA_013397915.1). Taxonomy (NCBI): domain Eukaryota; kingdom Metazoa; phylum Chordata; class Aves; order Passeriformes; genus Daphoenositta; species Daphoenositta chrysoptera. The sequence continues at coordinate 433,521 of VZRO01006404.1, read as the reverse complement.
TGTGACTCAAATAAGGTGAGGTATCTAAATATAAATGAAAATCCTGGGGTACACCTTGCTGTATATTACACACTTTCCAGCTAAGCAAGGCCCCCAGCAGCAGCTAAAAGTGATTTGGTGTGATAGGGACAAAAAGGATGCCTTCTTTAAGTCTGTCTTCATACAAGGCCATGAATTTCATAGTAGAACTGAGATATGCTACTAAAACCAGTTGTTTTAGCTGTAGAGAATTTTACAGCGGTTGCTCATTTTAACTTGTTCATTCAGCCTTTCCAGCTGCATCTTAGTGAAAAACAGGAGTACCAAATGCAGTTTTGTTAATGTATTTAGCAATATTATGTTTCCTAATGATCATTATCATTCCTAATTTTAGTGAGTTTTTTAGAATTTTGCATTTGATTCTGCTATCCATTGTATTTTTAATCAATTTTTAGGTTTTTATCCATTTTAAGGTTTGCTGTAAAGGATCCAATGATTTCATGTAGAAAGGGAAAGAAAAGCATAAGAGTGCCACCTCACTGCCCTAGAAACAGGATTTTTTTTAGTTCTCTACACACTGAATCCTTAAATTATCTCAACAACCATGCTGACTTAGTACACTGAACTAATGAAACTCTGTTTAACCTGCAAATCTTATAACTAGCAAAACCAGGTTATATTTTCTTAGCCAACATATAATTTCATTAAACTACTGTTCCACAATTTACTCTTAAGCCACAGTAGCTCAAGTCCTGTGGAATTGTAGAATATGTAATGACTTAGGTTCAATAAAACCAAGTGAAAGGAGTGCTAATTTGATAATTGTGTGGTTCATCTGAGTGCTAAAACACAATAAAGCATCCTTCACTCCATCATACCAGGCTACCTCGGGGGGATTCTGATGGTCTCATGCCTTTCACCACCCAAGCAGCATCAAACCTCCACCAAAATGTGCCCAAAGGGCTTTGCTGCAACTGCAATGCAGGTTTCTGTCAATTGTTTTCGTTCCCAGAGATGGGCTCTTTTCTTTTAACCATGCTTGGAAAAGTATTTTCAGTAGACACAAATCTAGTTTAATATAGCTGTATATAAGGACAGAGTATCATGTGATCAAAGTAGAAATTACACTTGTTTTTTGTTTAGCATTGTTTCTAAAGGTTCTGAGTTCGTTCTGATACAAAGAAAAAGGAAAAGAGGGGTTCAGGAATAAGGCCATGTGCTCTCCAGTGAACCAGGGAAAGGTGGGAGATACAGGGATGACAGTATTTCTCTCTCCTTATGTCAGTGTCCTGCTTAGGGTTAGAAGATGCACGCCAGGTCCAGTATTGTCGTGTGAGGTGTTTGCTGCACAGTGCCACAGAGAAAGAGTGAGAAAGGTATCAAACAGTACCTGCAGCTGTCTGGAGTCCAGCCCATACAGCTCCTGCTCCGAATGAGTCTTTGGCCTCAACACCAGGCTGGAGTCTGAAACGTGCAGCAGCATCTCTTGTTTCTTCACCCACCCTAGTAGCTCTGCTGCTGCCAGCTGACCAAAGACCTTTTTTAATTACTTTAATAGTTGTGGAGCCTGGTCTATCATGTTCTAACAATAAGAGTACTCAGCCATAATTACATGACTGTTATGATCAGGCTTGTTTCTGTGTTTGAAATGGCATCTTCTAAATGAATAGCAAGGCTCAACAAGGCAAAGTATGTGTTGGCAGACTGTAAAAACTATGATCTCATGATTGCTACGATCACAAGATGAATATTCTTCTTTGAGGCTGTCTTGATGCTGTTGTTGAAATATATAACCATGAGAAATCTGGCAAGAGGAATTTAGTTTATGTTGCTATCCAATGAAGTCATTCAGGTGATGAATTTAGACTCCTGAATGAGATTTTCCCTCACAATATTTTGTGGAGGCTACTAGTGTCTTCCATAAGGCAGGTAACTTGTCCTAAGGCTCCCATCAGTTGGAAAACTGCTCCAAAATCCAGAGTAATAGCTCAGTTTCCAGAAGACTGTTAATCCCAGTATGTGATGTCTTCACTGCACTTTTGGCAGAATTCGAATCTGATTTTGCAGGTGCTGTTACAGTAATGGATCTCTACTGTTCCTGAAATTGCATTGACTCTAACATTTACTTTAGTGCAATATCTAGAATTTTCACTGTGGGCAAGCCTATTGTGTCAGACACTTTGCAAACAGAATAAAAGTATTGTTTGGGCTCCAAATGGTTCACTTTGGCTCCTATACAAAAAAAAAAAAAACAATTGGAAAATCCACAGACCTAACTCTGTGGCCATTTTAAACTACTGAAGCAGTTTGTGGCTTCATTGCTGCAAAAGGCTGAAAGGGCCTTTCTTGGCTGTGAAAAGGTGAAGACCCAGGCTGAATAATGTATTTGAACTGGAAAGAATTGTTGTTGCATACCCAACAGAAGGCAGTGATAACACAAATACTGTGTGTAGTTTCCAGTATTTATTTCCACCTACATTGAAAATTATTTCCTTAGTGATGAGACCCTTGCAAGCCAAATGCCACCTACATACTCTTGTATTAAAGTGACTGGCATGAAACTGTATTTGCAGAGCAAGGAAGTGATTTGCTTGTCACATATCCATCTCTTCAGCTAGAGCTTTCCTGTTGCACCGCATTGCCCCAGGGTTGCAACTGTCACCAGGAATTCTAGTTGCAAGTAATTTTGGAAACAAGTGTTTAAGTTTCAAAATCCCAAGGGCAGCAAAGCCTATGGTTTAGTCATTAGAGCTTCTAGCAGTCACTGAAGTGCCCAAACCATCTGTATTGTGATGTACAGCACAGTGTCCATGGTCATCAGCTGATGTCTGTAACAAAGGTTGTGTCAAAATCGGTCTGAGGCAATGACCAGACTGAGGGCAATGGGGGGAGAAAAAAAGAAACCACCAGTTTGCTTTTAAAAGGAAACAACCCGGTTCCTTAAGATTCTGGACAAAGAAAAGAAACGTAAATGAACAAAATTATTTCCAGCTCATCTGCAAAATGACTAAGCTGTTTCTGCTCTCACTGCTCTGCCCTCAGTACCAGCTTGAAGTAGAATTTCTTCCCAGGGACGCTTAGAGGGCCCTGGCAGAGTGAGGCAGGGATGGCAGTCCCAGAACACAAACTGTGCCTGAAGCTTACGGCTCTTCTGGGTGGGTGTGAGTTCAACCCATGTTTAGCCAAACAATGTTGATAAGCAGACCTGACCTTTTTTATTAGTGTTGGAAGCTTGTTACTGATATTTTCTTGCTGGTTGACACACATCTGTGTCAGATACTGTTAGGAAATTGTTTCGAGTAGTGTTTTGGAATATGTACATATAAACATTGATCTACCGAGCCTTTCAGAAAGGGGAGGAAGTTGTATTAAATTGTACATCAAACGCATAAAAAATAGAAGGAATGAGTTGGATGTTGGCCAAGCTATTTCCTATTACCAACATTCACTTTCCAGTTTTCTGCAAGAAGTGACGAAGAGGCATGAAACACTCCTACTTTTGTTCTTTAAGGCAGCTCTTCTCAGGCTTTGCCAAAAACAAGGTCAGTTTGTAATCTCTTTAACACCTGAATTATGTCAGCAGATAGCCCTGGCCAGAATAATTTAATAGAACTTCTTAAATTATAAAGCCTTTGCCCAAAGTCTATTACAACGTGAAGTCTGTGGCTTTGATGTTGGGAACTCAGTGGGGTGTTTCTCTTTAAGGTTTATCACTGCTTGAAACAAACAGGAGCCCATGGCACAAGTCAAACATCAGAATTTTTAAATCAGCTAAAAATTACTTGACATTTAACTTAAAAAACAGAGCAAAACCATTAGTTCTCTAATTGCTTTCTTAACATTATATGTTTGATATAAAGCTCACTGACATTACTTTGACTTTCTCTTAAAAAATGAGTTTCTGATAGGGAGATAGAAGTATTTAAGCATAACTAAAATGGAACTAAATTAAAAAGAAAGTCAGGAAAGATTTACATTCTTATAATGTGGGATGGATGTGTTTAAAAAAATCATCATAGTGAATAATAACAGGAATACAGAATCAGCCAAAACAGAATTATGAAATTAGTCCTTTTTGTAATTTCCTTTTTATATTTTGATAACAAAAATGTTCTGTAGATTCTAAGTATAAGGTACAAAAAGGATGCTATTCATCTAGGAAATTGCTACAAGTATTGCAAACTTGCAACGAGTTTTATAAAAATCTTGTGGAACCGATTTTTAAATGTGAATTGGAAGGCAGCCAGCAGAGGTAGCACATCATTTGTTGGCCTCTCTGTGGTCAATGGGAGTTACAGCACATAAGAGCACAATGGGCTGAAAAGGAACCCACACCTTTGGAAACTTACGTTGAAATGCCTCTCCTTTTCCAAAACAGATTGAGGTGTAATTGCTGTGAGACGAATCATTAGTTTTATATAGCCTTTTAGAGTTAGTAGATTAGGTATTTCATTAGAAAAGTTGAGTGGTACTTCCTTGCAGTTTGCCTTTTTTTCCACGAATATGACAATAACAATAATATAATAATATAATAACATTCAATACTCTTAATTGAGATAGAAATACAGCAAAGAAATTTTTGCATAGCTGTAATATTTTGTTTCATACTTTGCTTTACTGCAACTTAAGCTGTCCAAGAGTATGTCAATGACAAGTCCCATTGCACAGAGAACTCACTTTCTGCTGTAAAGTATTACTGTATCATTAACCTTTTAATACCTTACAAGAAAACCTTTTTGAAGGAGATCAAAGTAGGTACATCTTGGATTCTCTCTATAGTTTCACTGTGAATATCTGCTGTGAAATCTCATGAGTCACTTCAGATGTTACGGTCATTTCTTCTGCTTGGTATTGGTGGTGCTGATTCACACATACTCTTTCTGTCTCTATATCTGCACTGTTTCTGGTACTTTTCCTGGTCCTTTCCATGTTGAAATGGTCTAGTATTCATCCTAATTCCTAAACTATTCAAATACAAAATGGTGAAAACCAACAATCCTGTTCAATGCATAAGCTGTTTGTTCACTGCAGCATCGATGTATGTAGCCTTAAGCTGGTCTGAAGTACTAGTTTACTATTAAATATTCTGTTTTCTTTGTAAGAAGTGCTGCTTGTAATGAAATGCAGATAGAGGCAAACTGTGAATAACCTGAATTATTTGTAACAGCATTAGTTTACAAACAGCTTTGCTCTGATATTCTTTTTCCAAAGGAGCACCTGCTCTGGACTGCGAAATTTGAGATCGAGCATCTGACAGGACAACCTGAAAATGCATCCATATTAAATTTTGAGCATATGTAGAGGATATTTATACCACATCAATAGGAATTTTCTCTGTGTTGCTTTACTGTTCATCACACTTAAGAGTTGTCACTTCAGCTTTGATGCTTTAGTGTTTGGATGCAGTAACTGGATGAAACAGTGCAAGTATCATTTCCTTATCAAAGGAGGGAGTGACAGCTTTAGACAAGATAGCAAGTGGAGATAAAATTCACCTTCCCACACCGACATACACTGACACATTCTGGGAAAGCATTTCCTGGGTTTTTTACTTCTGGTGTCATTTCCCCTCACATGAGCTTGAGAGAAGAATCTCGCTGCTGAAACCTGTGAAACTCTCCCCCCATGCCAGTGGAGAGACCTCAGGGTTTCTGCTGCAAGGAGAGCACCACACTGTCCTTACCACACCCCGAGGCCTTTGCAAAACTGCACACAGCATTACAAGAACCAAGCTCCACTCATTTCTTAGTCTTTAACAGGGCCAGCTTTTAGGATGCTGTATTTAATGTCAGAATCAGTAAAATCTAAGTATTTTGTGATTAACCTAGATGCAATTAAACTGCTTTTCCTTGTTTTATCACTTTTTTTAAACATTATTCTAGTCAGAACGATGTGAGTGAATTGCTCATAGTATTTAAATTGACAAAGAGATAAGGGTCTTGATTATTCAAATTATGAAAAAATAATCTTTACAGCCTGTAGTATGAAATCTCATTATAGTATTTCAAGACCTTGTTTTAAGGCTGTTTCACCAAATGGCTGAAGAAAAAGATATTAGAAACAAAACACAGGCAGACAAAAGTTAATTCATGCAGGAGGGTGAATTACTGTCATATCAAAAAATAAATGTAAGTAGTGTGAGATATGTACATTTACTTTTAATTAGCATCACAAACTGCTGATATAACAAAAATTAGAATAGATGGTCAAGTCAGTGATAGGTGTACTATGTGATGCCTGTGGTGAGAGCTGAGCTTCAAGATCTGCAGTACAGCCACTGAAACAATTTGAAAGAAGCCTTTTTGCAACAGAAAGAGATTAAACAAATGCAATTTTTGTGTATCATATGTTGACTTTGCAATCCTTTTTGCAAAGCCCTGCAATTTTTCCAAAGGCCATCTTTCACCTAAGGCTTTGTTAAGGAAAGTTGGGAAGTTCTTGGAAAAACCTTGAGGTGGCTTTAAAAGCCCAGGATTTCAAATAAGTGATAAACTTGCCTGACTTTCAAATTATTCTGCATGTAAACTTCACCCTCTTTTCCGAAACTGAAAATGCTGGAAATATACATAAAATAAAATGTAATGTGGTTATGCCCTAGCTCTTGGCATCAAGGAATATTTCCAAAATAATTCAAGAATCGTTCCAGAACTGGGAAGTTATGGTTAATCTGATCAATTTTCTATCTCTATAATAATAGAAAGCCTAGCTGAAGTGAAAAGACTTGGAAATGTGTAATATAGAGAAAGGAAGAGCTCTGTAAGGATTCCTGCTATTTTGGGCCACGCTCCTGGTTTGTCAGGCACAGATGAGTGATGCTGTATGGACAGCTCAGTGAGAGTTTGAATAACATGGTTTCCCTCTGGGGTGGTAAAAGATTAAAAAGATCCAGATGCTACTGAAATGATTTTGAAATAGTTATTTACTTAATTGTGAAATCATTGTAAACTATTTCTTGTTAGGGTTCTGGCTGATGAGGAATCCTTTGTTTTGGGTCGCTCCATAGGAAGAAGAGCTTGTACAGTCTGTGCTTGAGGAACTGTGAATGCCTACACAAAATAGATGGGAGACACTGGTAAGTAAAAAATTGAAATTAAACCACATACAGTAGGTATTGTGTTTTCATCCTAATAGTTGCATATTATCCTATGAATCTCAAGCTGTTTTATCCAGGGAAAATAATAATAATTCTAAGCAGGCCTCGAAAGAGCTTCTAGAAACCAAAGTTTGAGTATAGATCAAGTTCTTTGCAGAAACACAAGAAGTAAAGCGAAGTTTTGTGACCTGGTCCTAAGAGAAACTTAAGCATAGTTCAGCTCTTCTGTGTAATCCCTTTGCAAGTCACTCTGAAACCACTGAGCTGGAATACAGCTTATTAAGCTACCAAATCCCTCTTTTCAAGAGGATTAGAACATGCAAACTAGAGCTTGTGTTCTAGGCTGGTAACTGTGGTTTTCAGGTAGGTTGTCCAAGTTTTGATTTCATGGTTCCTGAATGTGAGAGATAATTTTCAATTTTAAATATGTTGTTGCCCTTATTACAATTAAAACTCTCTTGCTAACTCTCTTGCAGGTATTTTTAGCTTTCCTATCAAAGCATTTCAGAATAAATCAAGAAGAGGTTTTCAGGAGGAAACACAGCAAGCAATGTCCTCTTAGATGATCCTTTGGACAAGGGAGCCTATGTGAACTAGGCTAAAAATTATATTTAACATCTTGAAAATGTTTGGAAGTAATTAAAGCAAACAGAGGACATCCGTTAAGAAGTCACAAGCTGCATCAGATGAATGAAGAGCACATTACAACATGCTGTGGGAAATTGTGAGCTACTTCTCCAGAGGAGTTTGCTGCTCTGTTCCTTGCACCTTTCTCAGTAATGCTTTCCTGGGCAAGAAGCTGTAATTGGATTGTAGGTGTACACACACCCCTCAGTGGATGTTTCCCTACAAGATAAGGTTTGTTGCATTTTTATAAAAAGAATTTTGTGTTTCTGTCCATACTCTGGTTATCTCTAAGCTTCCAGCCATTACTGGGCCTTGCTTTTTCAGTCTTACTCTGTCCAGTTAATAGGATCTCAATGCTGCAGGACCATTCAGTCCCTTTTAGGGCTGTGGTGACTGGCCTGGTAGAGGCACATGAAGAAACAAATCCTTTTTTGTGTTAACAGGAGCAGAACTGAAAGCACACACTGCCCAGCCTGAGTGCAGCACCTTCCTAATGATGGAACTGCTCTCACACGGACTGCAGTAACTGACAGGAAAAGCTTTATCTTCTCTTTCACAAGAACCTTTAAACCTCCCTTTAAGTAAAAGCTTATCTGCTAATTGGTTTGACCCCCAATTCACCTGCTCATTAAAGGAATTCATCGGTTTTGCACAATCTGATGGTTAAAAGGTATTGGTAACTCTCACCTGGGAGTGTGAATGAGGTTTGGTTTTTTATTCCAGGCACCATGCTGTTACATTTATTGTGAAACCCCTACAATACCATTAATAAAGACTTTTTTAAACCTCATAAATCAAACAGTGACTTTATGTGATATTTAAGGACAAGTCAAGGCTATTAAAGTATCACTGAAAATAGTAATTAAAAAAAAAAAAAAAAGACAAAACCAGCTGTGCTTGCTTAAAGACTTGCAGAAAGGATTGATAATTATCCTGGCATTATAAGAGGTTGATTTCTACAAGATTTGCATCTCTTCACTTTGTATTACTTTGCACATATGACTTTGAGGTATTAGTTTTAGGCTAATTTTTCACTAGATTTCAGAATCTCATACTTGATGACAAGTCTGTACAAGCCTAAATAGGGTTTCAGTTCCCAAGGGGAGACCTGTTAGAAAAGAATTTATGAGGAACTATCTTAACTGGAATATTCACCTCATCTGCATCTTACAGAAACCTCTGGAGCCTGTCATGCACAAGCTGCACTCTTACCAATTCACAAGAATGATGCTTGACAGAATTAACCCTCTGAGGCTGGATCTTCTCAAAAGAAGAGACAGTTTATGTTGACTGTGACACCATGTCAATAAAGACAGCAAAGCTGGAAGAGCAGACCTCAGCTGCAATCAAAGGTCGGTGTCTTGCAACATTGGCTGGTGACAGCTGGATAAAAAGAGAGAGATGGTGTCTATGCATGTGTGTGAGGGTGTGTAGGCCCACAAAATGGAACCAAAATGAAAAATTAGTTAAGTGGCAAAAAAACAAAATCCCAATTTTCTTTTTCATTTTCCATTGTCCTGTAGAAGTTCAGATCTGTAGAGAAAATACATACCTACATCATGCAGGGATAAATAGTGGTGTTCACCTTACCTTACCTGACTCAGGGCTGAAGAATGCAGCTAGAAATCGTTTGTTTCTTCCAGAGAAGAAACAGCCTTCCGTTTCAAAGTTCTGACAAGTCTGGAGGAAATCAGTAGAGATTCAGAGGGTGGGACTGATAGTTCTATAGAGCTTTTCAGATTAACGTTCTTCTTGTCTGACCTTTGGTAAAGCTAAAAGTTCTCAAGGCTCCAGCTACTGTTTTTTAGCACTCAGAGCTTTCCAGACACTCTGAAATACATTTGGTCTCTTGCTAAGTTGGTCCCAGTTCTTTGCCCTGTGTTGTATCCATGGAGAATGGCCAATCTAATCGACTGATAAATGCAGTAAGCCCTTTCATGACAATTCTTCAAATTACTCCTGAAAAATCTCCCACATTAGAAGTCAACCCTAGCAGTAAACAACCTTGGCAACTTTTTGTGTGAGGTGGTGTAGTGTTTTTGTAGAGAAACACAGGGCTGCCATTCCAGACTACAGAAAAGCTTATTTCTTCACCTGTTACATGAAATCCCACAAAAGCATTCATCAGCACAGCTGCAAGTGCAGCTCTCCGAGCTGTAAGAGCTCACACTGATGACAGAGATCCCGAGCTATTAATGCACAGCACAGGCCTACAAGGCTGTCTGAGGAAGTACAAGCACTCATTTCAGCAACGTTCCCATTCCTAATGTCATCCATATCCTTTGGGATATCTTCCCGTTCTATCAGCTGCTCCCAGAGCTGATGTAAAAAAGGCAAATTTCCCATAAACATGATTATTCAGGAATTTGGAGACAACTCATAATGCAACAGATGCCTCATAATTCTTCCAAACTTTTGTCTTCATTTTCATGCTTTGGGAATGAAAGGATTCGTTTTCCAAGTTCTCCAAGCATGTTTTCAACCCCAAAGCAGGTGGAAGACTGGAGAAGGGACCTTTCCTATGCTTCTAGCTGCAGAAGTATGGACAGAAGCCCTTTGTGAGCTGAGATGTGAGTGAGAACGGCACACACAGTGTCCCGTGTGCCTCCTCCGGCAGGGGATGTGTCTCGGGGAGAGGAACTCCCCAAAGCACAGGATTTGGTGTGTCAGGCCTAATCAGCTGCTGGGCAGTTACCATGAGGAAGGAGCCATCTGCCTTCCTCACCAGAGCAGGACAATGCCCTGTTTCCATGAGCAAATACAGCAGGGTTGGAAACGTGTTCAGGAGCCGGACCAGGGAGATGCGGGACCAGCCCCAGTGCCCAGGGATGCCCTGAGGCTGCCCCGGCAGAGCCAGCGGGGTCCCGCCCCTGCAGGGTGGCCCTTGCCGTGCTCTTCTTGCCCAATTCCCTGTCCAGCTCTGGCATTTTCACTGGCTGGAGGAGCCAAACCTCCTCATTCCTATAGCTCCTCTCTTGCCTGATGAAAAAAAAGTCAGGAAAGAGAAGAGCCTTGGGATCCTTCCAGGGGTGACTGGCGGTGTCTTTACGAGCCAGTTACTGAGGTGAGAGTGTTTTCGGATTATTTGAAGATTATTTCCCCTATTAGGTTTAAATTCAAACCGCACCCAAGGCTTCCCGGCGAGGTGCCCGCGGGCTGCGCCGCTGCCGGGGGCTCTCTGCTGCCATCTCCTGCCGCTGCCCGGCGCCCTGGCATCGGGATCGGCTGAGCTTTGGCAAGCCGTGAGACTCTCGGGAAAGCATTTCAGCAGGGACACCGACTTGCCGATACCCTTACTTAGGACAATAGCCAGCAAAGGCATGTTCATGTCGCTGAGCCAAAAAGAGAATTAGAATTATTTTTCCAGTGTGCTCTTAAGTTACCCTGCGGGAAGAGTAATTTCCAGCCATGCTTGTAGGTGTGGGTAAGAGCACAAGGGGAGGATGCAGTGGCAGACAGGGGAGAGGCTGCTGTATTTCCACACCGGGAGTGGGGCCTGGTTGAATGCCAGCAGCGAGCCCTGGCTGCGGCACACACGGAGCACATTTTGGAAAGCCTGGCACTGCCAGTCTGTACCAGGCTGGGCCACCCCTGCAGCACAGAAGAAACAGGCAAAGGACCTTTCCAAGGATATAGCAGGGTTATATAAACATACAGTATAAATATTTTGTTATCCTATTTACCCAGATTACCCAATAACATCCTTACTGTAACTCTGTAAATTGCGTTTATTTACACTTGCATGCTGAACCAGCAGCAGAGGCTTGCAGCATTACTGTACTCACTGAAGGAGGATATTACGTTTCCTATGTTATTGGGAAAAAAGCCAGAGCTTCTTCCCTCCCTTCTCCCCTCCCAGTATAGAGTTTTGAGAGACTTGAGTCCTCTCTGTTGTTTACATTGACCAAATTGGTTGTATTCAGGAAAAAATGTTGTGTTCCAGCTTTAGGAGGAAAACTGTTTTACCAATAAACTACTCACCAAAGCAGAGTTAAGCAGCCGAAGAGAAGTGAAAAACTGAAAAGCAACAGCAAAAGACTGCTGTGAGAAAGAGGTTAACAGCAAGGAATGAGGAATGTCAGGCAGCATGAGAATCATGAAGTAAAATGAGTGTGGGCATCTAGCAGCCGTGGAGCAAGAAGCAGAGCATGGACAGAGAGAGTAGATGGGAGAAAAGATCAGACAGTGTACCTGGAAAGATACCCTGCCCTTAACTCCTTCTCTCTTACTGACTGTGGGTGAGGGATTAGGATGACTTTGTCTTGCTTATAAAAATACTACAGTTCTTGTTTCCTGACTGAGGCATATTTTTAAAATAGGAATTATTTGGCTAAAAAAAGAGTCAGCAGGGCTAGTACAAAGGACCCATACAGCAATATTTATCCCTTTACCATCTAGGATAGTTTATCAGTATAATTAACTATCAGTATAAATCAGCTATCTTTTGTTGGGTGATTGGGAGTCCTGGCCTAGCATAGCCTGGCTGTGAGAGAGTTCATGGGACCCAGGAAGAGCATACTTAGGAGTTTTAATGCACTTGAACACACACTTTGCTTCCTTTGTGCCATGACTTTGTGAGGGTGGTCACTGAAGGGGTTCTGGACATAAGCTCAATGTGGTAAACTTAACTGAAAGTGCTTTGGAAATGCAGTCATGTGTTTGATGCTATCAGAGTTTAAATCTCAGTTGTAGTGGACAATTGTACTAAAGCCCTTCTGCTAGGTCTTACTGCAAAGCTTGGGACATGGAAATCCCAGGGCCTCAAACAACTACCCTGTAACACGGGGATACAAAACCAGTCAGGGGAGGGGCAATGGAGTCTTGAGACTGAAAACATATTTCTTGCATGTTCCTCTCACAAGAGAGGGGAGAAGAGAAGCGGAAATAGCAGAAGTTCTCCCTAATTTGTTGGTTCTCAGTGCACTTTTGTAAACTGGCAGTCAGTTTGTCATTAGGTACGGATAAGCTCAGCAGTACAGTCCTTGTCACGTGCAGGAGTTCATGCTGACCTTGTTCTGGTCAGATCTGGGCAGATCTCCAGCATGGAAACTGCTGATGGAGGTCGTGTCTGGAGGTACTCGCACCCTAAAGTCATCAGTAAACACCGTGGTACCTCAGTCCCAACTAGTAAACAAAGGTAATGAAGAACTGAGGCACTGAAAGATGCTCTTACCTGGAGTGGCTGTTGCTCCTTGAGGAACGTGTACCACAGTTAATGCCTCGTGTTTCTGCTGCAAAGGCCTGAGCTTTGTGTAAGCTCAGTTTTCAATGTCCCAAGGATGTTTTTCTTACGGTGTAAAGTCATAGGAGAGCATCAGATCTATTCTGGTGAAAGGTCTAAAGAACAAGCCCGATGAGGAGCAGCTGAGGAAGCAGCTTGAAGCTGTTTAGCCTCAAGAAAAGGAGGCTTGGGAAAACCTTCTTACTCTCTTACAACTGCCTCAAAGGAGGTTGTAGCGAGGGGAAAGTCAGTCTCTTTTCCCAAATAACAAGTGATAGGACAAGAGGAAGTGACCTCAAGTGGCACCATGGTTANAGTCATAGGAGAGCATCAGATCTATTCTGGTGAAAGGTCTAAAGAACAAGCCCGATGAGGAGCAGCTGAGGAAGCAGCTTGAAGCTGTTTAGCCTCAAGAAAAGGAGGCTTGGGAAAACCATCTTACTCTCTTACAACTGCCTCAAAGGAGGTTGTAGCGAGGGGAAAGTCAGTCTCTTTTCCCAAATAACAAGTGATAGGACAAGAGGAAGTGACCTCAAGTGGCACCATGGTTAGTTTGGATTGAATATTAGGAAAATTTCATCACTGAAAGGGTGGTCAGGCATTGGAACAGGCTGCCCATGGCAGTGGTGGAGTCACCCCCCCCGGGGGCATTTAAAAGAAGTGTAGAATTGGGGGAATGGTTTAGTGATAGACTTGGCAGTGCTGGGGTAACTGTTGGACTTGATAATCTTAGAGGGCTTTTTCAACTTAAACTATTCTGTGATTCTTTTCAACAGCAATTGAACAGTTTTAAGCAAGTAAAGTTACTCTGAGATTTGCAGAATTAAGTAGGACAGAAAATGTTGTATCTGGGAGAATTTCAGCTTAATGGTGCAAAGAATACGAAGGATTACCTGGCCATATTTTGAGATTAGTTTCAGGTTTCCCAAAATCACCATATTTTGTCAAGACAGGAGGAAAGAAAAGCCAGCAGCATGAGAATTGAATAGGATTCATATTTTCTCTGTTTTTCTCTTGCTGTACCTGATTGCTGAGGGTTGAGCTGGGCTTTTTGGTGGCACATAGGAACTAAACTTTGCATTTGAAGCTCAAGCAAATTTTGCCTAGCTAGTAATTAAGTTTAAAGCTAAGCTCTGTAGGCGTACAACCTGGACGTGCCATTAGAAAATGTTGTACCAGAAAATCTTCCAAACATGTTATAACATTTTCTTACTTGGTAAAGCTCACAGTGCTAACTGCAAGATACTCCTGTAAGATTTAAGAAATTGCATTTTGTTTGTGCTTTTGGATCCTTGCTGCTGGGAGGTTCTAGTCCTGAAGATAGATTGGACAATCTAATTCATTCAAGCACTGAACTTGGGAGTTTGGTGGTCTCTGGATTATTATGAATCCACCCCATGAGGAGATATCATCCATAGGAGGTGCATTCCAAGTGTGCTGGACCATCTCAGAGAACCTGAAATGAAGATGTGATTAGTACAGTTAGGTTTGATGATGATCAGGTTTGATGATCAAGTTCTTCTACTTGCACTTACTCTCTTCTGACCTTCTTCTTTAATCTCTGGGATATTGACTTGGAATTTAAACTTGTACTTTCAGCAAAACATAGTCTGTATGTGGAAAAGGCAACAATTTTACCCTTTTCAAGTGTAATTTTCTCTCTTTTTTCACTTTCTCTATCCTTTCTATTTCTTTTAGTTGCCTTTCCTTTCTTGTTGGCACATAAAATGCCTCCAGGGACTTAATGAAGGGATGCCAGAGCAACCAAACCCCTCTGCCAGGACACCACTCACTGGCATCCTCAAAGTCAGACAACCTTTCAAGGTCTGGGCAGATGTTTTCAAAATTAAGTGGAAACTTGCTTCCACAAAAAAGACACTGTATTATTAGAAGTGCAGTAGTAGGTACCCTTTAGTGGCTGCAGTAATGGACTTACAAATGGAAATGAGATTCGTGATGATTTATTGACTGGAGAAGTAGTGAAATAAAAGAAAAGCTGGCAAGAGCCTCAGGAAATACTCTGATGTAAAGTATAAAATGGGCAGAGTTAGAAGGATATTTACATTTTCTTGAAAAAAAAAAGCCTACTCCAGCATATGTTTGGCCACTTTTTACTGGGAGAAAATAGAAGTTTTCCAAGGGCATTGTGCCATTGCTGTGATTTCAGTAATGCTGGTGGTGAGTTGCAGCTTCCCTTCTCTCAAAAATAAGATGCAGGAAACTATTCCCTTACGGAGGCCAGGGCTGTGTAAAGAAGTGCCAAGCAGGATTATGAACCTATGCAGAAAAACAGTAAGGAGGAGGTAAAGAAAGATCAGAAGGAAAAAACCCAACCTTTCCCCCACCTTATTTGTGCCACTGTGATGTTCTCACCTCTCTACACCCAACATTCAGTGTCTCTGATATTTTGAAAAGTTGTTGTGAGTGTAGTGTTTGTTTTTCGTTGCTCCCCCAAGGTTTCCATGTCCCCTGCCTCACAGCAGACACAGAAGTGTGCTCAGAAGAGCTCTCCACACCTGCAGGGAAATCCCTCTCTTCTGAGGTGAGAGCAACAGGATGTTTCTCTGAGAATTATTCAGACCTCAGTCTTTTCCAAACTCTTAACAACTTGGTTTGAAACACGTTTTCCCCACATCCTTATGACAATCCCTCATCCCCCGTGATGCCATGAAAGGCCTGCTTGTCCTCTGCTGAGCACTGCAGTGCACACCCCCAGCAGAAGGCAGGGCCATGTGTCAGAAACAGCAGGAGCCCAGGAGCTGTGCTCTCAGTGACCAGGCACGGAGCCTCCACACACCCCCTGTGCTGCCTGCAACCCCTGGCCAGTGCTGCAACCTCCCTCCTGCCTTTCGAAGGGACTTCCTTGGAATAACTGTCCCCAGCTCTGGTCAGCTGGCAAATTTAGATTCATGCCTGTGGTGCAGAACCATGCAGGTGGAGGGAGAGGTGACACAGATTTACAAGTCAAGCTTGTAATGGAACTGTTGGATATCATGAATACAGCATCACAGTAAAAATGTCCTTCTGTCTCTTTCTTGCTTACCTCACTCCTTTTCTCCTTTATTTTCTTTCTCCTTCTGGTCTTAACCAAGCAACAAGAAAGGTGGGTGCAGGCCCCAGCACCCTTAGTGGATTGTGTAAATAAGCATCTCTAACTAAAGGGATTGCTTCTTTGGAGTGCTGCAACACCAAAAGTTCCAGAAAAGCTACACTCACACACTAGGAAATAATTCATCCATGCCCTAGTGTGCAAGGAAGAAGGAAAAAGCAGTTCAGCTTGCCTTGACTGCACAGACATTATTGTACCAGGTATGAAGGCAGGGCTAGTTCCCACTGTACTGTCATATGGATTTACTGCTAATGCACTTCTTGCCTCTCCTCAGCAGGGGGATAAGACATTTGCAAACATGGCATGATGAGTTAATAGGAATCTTTCCAAATTCCTGTAAAGAAAACCTTTTTCTCCTCTCATAAACTTTATAACTCCACTCTAAAGTCTCCTGTATGAGAGCTTGATGGCATCAATTCCTAGCGAGTTCAGATGCTGGGTTACAGACAGGTCAAGGCAAAAGTAGATGTTAGTCTAGTGTTATTTGTACTGCAGATGAGTGAGTTTGAATCAGAGCTTGAGAAATATGCTAAGAGCCATCATCTCTAAGAGGGTTTTTTATTGCTAATTGCAACATTCCCCGTGCAAGGTCCCCTTCAGCCTCTGAGACCTGGTATTGCAAGCCACGGAGTGGGGCTGGGCTGAGCACTTTCGTGGTCTGTGCTGGGAGTCCCACAGAGAAGGTGGTGGATGCTTTTCAGCTTTTGGCTGCTAAAACCATTAGCCTGGATGAAAGGTTTGTTTTTGTTGTGCAGCTGCCAAATGTGGTAGCCAAGAGAAGTCAAAGGACACTAAGTTTGGGAATATCTTTAACCACACATCCATCACTGGTCTTTTTAATTGGATTATTGTGTTTTCATCAAAAAACCTCTCAGAAATCACCTACCTCTTCCATACGGTTGTGGTTTCACTTTTGTATTGCAGCAGCACGAGGCTGAATGGTTGGCAGAAATACTGTGCTTTGTAGAGATGGAAAGGATGGTTTTATATAGGAAAAATGTGTGGGGCACGGTGTGGTCACTTCATTGCTGCAAAATTTGCTGGCTGCAAAGATTCTGCCCACGGTGGAAAGATTTTCTATCAGCAGACTTCTCAAATAAATATTCATTGCTTTGGTGGAGGGACCTTTCCTGTACATCTAGTCACTTGAAAATGAAAGAGCTATACTGCAAGTGCAGATGGTGCCTTCCAGCACAGCTGCTTCCAATCCGATATTCCTTGGGCAGCACACCACCCAAGACTGTTGAAGTATTTGCATTTCCCTTCCCCTTCGAGATATTGCAAAGAGCGTGCAGTAGGAGACAGAAGAGGCTGGGTGGTCCTTTCCAGTGGGTAGCATCAGAGGTTAAGGAAAAGAGACCGCCGTGGTCGGTGCCAAATGAGATTGGACAGGCTGTGGTGGAACACACAGGGATTCGAGGTGTTACAAGGGTCTGTCTTGAGCATCTCCTTTGCTACTCTGAGGCTTCAGACAGAAGGGTCTGGGAAAGGGGCAGCTCGGGCGTTTGAGGTACTGTCCAGAAAAGTCTGAGGAGAGTAGGTTCGATGGTGTTGAGAATGTAGACATTGGAAGCAAGCTGCGTTGTGCTCTTCTTGCCTTTCACCGCCGGGAGGAGCTGCCAGAATGGGCTCCCCAAGTGCCCCGGTGCCTCCGCTCCCCCGGTGCGGATGCCGTGGAGGCAGCGGTGCCTGTGAAACGTGCGGGGCACGGGGAGGGGCTGTGTGTGCAGGATGAAGAGAAGTTCCCTGCATGCACATTCTCCCCCGGCACTGCTCTCTTGGTACATAAGGGGAAGATGCTCCTTTCAGCTCAAGGATCTGTTTAAATACCATATTGCATTGGAGTAGGTGCCACAGAACAGCCAGAAACCAACCTGCTCCAAGGGGCATGGAAATATCAGAGACATGCCAAAGCCATCCAAAAGCAAAATTTTGCCTTCAGCCAAGAGGCAAATGTATGAGCAGGCCTCCAGCCTGATCAGACGCCTCAGGCAATGCTCCTGCCCACCTGGCAGGCACAACTTCTCCCTGTTCGTGGCCCACCCACCCTCCTCTGAGTGGGCAAGAGCACTGCAGAGAAGGGAGCCAGAATGTTTAGACCTTTTCCAAAATGTCATGGCTCAACTGTCTTCTCAGCCAAAATGAGGGCAGTGAAGAGTTTCTGAGACCACAAATTTAAAAAGCAAAATAATGTTTGAAGAATATGACAGATGTGGGCTCTTCCCTCTCCAGACAGTATCTGGCAGTAACAATGGGCTTGTCTGTGGCTGTATTAAATCAGTCCAGTAATTCTTGCTAGCTTGCATCTTTTTAAGCTTCCAGAGTTATTTCTATGCAACATGAACGAAATATATGGTAACTTTGATGTTTGGCTCAGGGCACAGATGACGAACATTGTGCAGCCCCTCCAAAGCTGTCTGGAGATGAGGCAGTCACCTGCACCTCACTTCAGTGTCCCATGGAGCAGGCCAAGGAACACGGATAACTTCACCTGTGGGAAGAAAAATGGGAGAGTGCCAAGCACATTTTTCTGAGCTAGAATTTACTTATGATATTATAATGTCTTTTTGCCTGTTTGCCCTGAAGATTTTCAGACTGCACAGAGTAGCTCCTCCCCAGGTAACAGAATGAACTCATGCTCCAACTTTGAAAGGCTAGAACTGTTTATGAACTTCCACCTCTACTTAGACACTGAGAGATTGTAGAAGTTAATGTAAAGAGGCCATGTAAGCCACACATCCTGACATTTAGTAGGGCATTTCACACATGCTGTGTCATATATGGTTAGCTCACAGGGTGATATGATTTGGTGAGCACCTCTTAACCAAATACAAGAGCTATTTGAGTGAAGCAGGAGCATGGAAGCAATTTGAATATTTTCCATCTCAGATGCTGAATTTAGGACTTTTAGCTAATCATTTAAACCGCAGAGCATCCAAAGTCCTTGAAAGTCTCTAAGATAAGGAGGAGACGAAGAATAGGTAGCCATGAAGCATTTATTTTCTTGGCTCCTCACACATTACCTGCTGCCAATTTTCTCTGCTCTGCACACAAAAAGCTATTTGTCTCTTAATGTTAAATCCCATCCTGGGATTCACAAACAGTTCTTCCATGTGTCTGCAGGGATCAAGCAGATATACAGAACTGCAATCAAAGAAACCGAGTGCTTTGGAAGGAGAGAGAATGGGACCAAATGTTTAATGTTGCTATTCTGCATTCAGCCATGGAAGTAATCCCAGTATTAGGACAGAAGTAGATCTGCAAATGGAGTCTGCAGCTCAGTGCTGTGTCTGCCCAAGAAAGCTTCAAAATTCAGCAGTGAGGCAATCTCACGGATGAGAACACCCTGAAGAGCTTGAAAGCCCAAATCACCTCCATAAGAAAGCAAAATCTCCTCCATAGTGGCTCTCACTGGAGGTTCAAGGCTGCTGACATAGGCCAAGATAATTTTTTTTCATATGTCTATCTAATTTTTCCAATGTGATATCTTATAGCAGCCCTTTGTAGTAGGGCTCATACCATATCTCATAGAGCTTATCCCTTTGACAAACCAAAGGCATTTTCCCATGAATAATGTAGAGTTGGCAGAGTTGCAAACTTCACCCAGGAATTCCTTGCCACCTGTAGTCATAAAGTTTGCTGTCCCTGGGAGGATTTGGGATCATGACTTTTAGTTCTGTTTGCACTAGGTGATATGTTTTCTATTTGGGTTTCATTGTTCATTTTGTTTTCCATAAAGGAGTTGTGTATTTCATTGCTACACACATGGACTCTGAACATATAATATGGATTATCAATCAGCATGATTCGTGAAAAATCAATGTTCACAAAGTGAGAGGAGATGTAGATACACCAAAACAAGTCTTAGTTTCTCATATATTGAGAAGTTCCTTGTAAATTGCTCACATTTGAATTCCTCTCTAAGGATCACTAGTAAATGAAACTTAAGAAACAAGATAAATTTAGCAAAATTGCAGGACACATTTCACATACCCAAACATTTGAAAGGAGAGACGTCAGTTTTTGAAACTTAGGGCTCTCCCTGCTCCTTCACACACTTACAAAAATATTATCACTTCTGTATTCTGCTGCTGCTCCTACATCTCCAATAAATATCCAAAGTATGAACATGGAAATCTACCAGCAAATGTTTAAGGGTGATAATGTGCTTTTATACCAATCCATCAGAGCATCACAAGTTCCATATGTTCCATGAATTCTTTACTGCAGAGGTGGTAGTTACTTACAAGCTTCTCCAGAAGTGGCTGAAGGTGCAGAGCAGCAAACCTAGCATGCTAAAATATTCACTGTGTTCACTGCAGGCTGCATGTTCAGTTCTGGTTAAATTCCTTTCAACAAACACCACATCTTAAATTCTGGAAACCAGGACGAGAAGATCGCAGTAAGACTGATGGATAAACCACAAATACATGTGGCACTGTTCTGAGAGGTGACCCAAAAGGAAAAATTACTTCATTTCAGAAATAATTAAAGCTTGACTTTTCATCTAACTAGCAATGAAAAAGTATCTCGTAAGTGTGTTTATTCTAGTGGCCCTTTGCCACTTCAGTGACATTTTTGGCAAAAAGTAAATTCTGGAAGAACACTAGAACCACACTGCAACTGAGCAGGACCTGCACCACAATTAAATGAATTTGGAAAAAGGTGTCTGCCTGCCTGAGCTCCCTTGTAGAAATAGCAGACAAGATAGTGATATTTTTTTATTTTGCCCCTATACTTTTATGCCTAAACATTCACACTCACCACACCAATGGACTTGCAGTTGAGGAACAAACTGCATGACCCAGGAAGAATACTTCCATACAGGTTTAAATTAGTCAAAAAAAGTTATTTTTTTTAAAGGAAGGAATGTGCCATCTGTTGCCTTTAAATCTGGACAATCTAAAAGGCCAAGAGAAGTTTTTCATGCCAGTGTTTTGTGTCAGCACTTTCTGATTGCATTATATTGATTTAGGGTTTCAGGTTACATACACACTTTAGATCTAAGTCTAGGTTAGAAGAGGACAAGTGATCTTTTCTTTCTATTCAGTGTTTGGTGGAAGGAGGAATGAAATGTCTCTGTTTAATTGGAGAATACTTTATTTATGGATGCATTGCAGTACTACCATTATAGTTAAGTAGGAATTCATTATGTGACTGTGTTTTCTTTCAGTCAAAATAGCTTCCATTTTTCTCTGTGATCAGTGGAAAATTTAAATCTTCAAAGTAATGGTCTAATCCACCTAAATTGCAGAAATGTTAATGTTTCCTGTCTCTTCCTTTTCCCACTGTGCCTCTTTTCCCCTCATTTTCTGTGAGATTCCATCCTAAGTTATTGCTACAGCCAGGAACGCTGCTTTTTCTTGGCCATGTTCTTTCCCTTTCTTCAGGGCTGAGTGCCCTGGGAGAATTAAAGCAGCATTAGTCCAAAAAACGTTTGCCAATAGTGGCTTGGAGTACTGTAACTTCAACAAATCTTGACCCTTCATGTCCACATACTGTTTAAGTATAATTTGAATTCAGTGCTCTCTCACTTTTCTGCAACACAAGAAAAGCAGTGATTTTGGAAATTGTAGAGTGACTGCACTTTATTCTGCAAGTGACTCTCAGTAGTGATCAAGACTGTGGTGTGGAGATGTTTGTTTTAGAAAATAAAATTTAAAGGAAAATAAAGCAGTGGCATACATAGGGAGATGATCTCGAAAGTCTGTGCTGGTACCTTTAGGAATACATTACATGGAGGCAGAATGAATAAATGTTAGTCAAAAGTGGTAAAGGGAATAAGGACCCTTGTCCATACCACAAGAAAATACTCTGTCTTAAGAACTGTTCAGGTTTACTAAGTGACAGTTCTGTATTTATATCCCTCACAAAGCTTAGGAACATAAAAATAAAGAAACAACCAAGGATATCACAAATCTAATCTTCACGTGCAACAAATGCTTCTGCAGTCAAATAGGAAGAAATTTCTTTTGTGACAGCGTAAATATTAGTGGTACATAACAAAACCAGTAATTTTTAAGTACTTTAAATCTTAAACTACTTCCATTGTCAAATGTCAAACTTGAGAGCCGTCTCCCTTCACAGCACAGAAGAACATGTGACATGTGGAGGCCACATCCTGGATTATTGTCCAGCTTTCTGAGGGTGCCAGTTTGAAGAGTTAGCTATGCAGAAACGACCAGCTTTTCATTACATCTGAAAGCTATTCTTAACTTATGGAGAAAATACAGGTTAAAAAGCTGATTCATGATAAGCAGAGTGTTGATGAAACAGGTATTTAGACTTTAAATCCATAAGATGTAAGATGGTGGTTTTCTTCCCATAATCAAGGGACAAAGCAGTGGACTCTAAAACCTTTAGATTCTTGTGTCTAGTGAAGACCTCTCCGAGCATGCCAGATATTTTTAAACTTTTTTCAATTCTTCTGAACAAGAAAGACAGAATTACCCATCTTATTGGCCCTTGGAAGTTGTCCTTTGGTCACTGATATTATGACAACCATCAAGCTCTCCTTGCAAGATACCTCTAATGAAACAACGTGGGAATTATAGCAGAGGAAGGGAAAGGATTGTGAGCTGGTTGCCATTAGCTCCTTCATGTAGCAACTTGAGGATTTCAGTTGCTTCTCCTCATCCAAGCTGCAGCACTTTAACTCAGGGTTCTTCAAGCAGAGGAAATATCAGTGCCGAATATCCAGGTAATGGCACAGAGCATTTACAGCCCAGTGCTAAGCAGCAGCTGCAACATCATCTTGGAACAGTCTGCTTTGTCCAGATTTGTGTCTGTTCTGAGACAGACCTCAGGATGGACCACCTGTGTTACATAAGTATCTCACACAGGGTTTTAACACTGGGCTCTTTCTTTTTGCCTCTGTTGCTGTCCTGTTGACTTTTAGAAATGATATTTCTGAAGGCATGGAGTTCCCACGCTTTCTGTGAATCTGCAGGTGTATATAGGAAAGGAACCAGCTACCACCTTCCGTGAGAAAGCTGGGTGGGCTGAGTTTTACTGTCCCAATATATGCAGATTTTAAATAGGATATTAAATATTCTGATATATACAGTTATATATAGATATGTGCACACATATTCGTATCTATTCTGATATATATAGTAGCTAGAGATGATGAGTCACCCCTGGAATAGTTTGAGTGTTGTATAACTGCAGATACAGGATGTGGGGGAGGCAGTGAGCATTGGGAGCGTGGTAAAAGCATGGGAGTTCTGCAGGGCAGGGGGTGAATTCAGGAACACAGTGTACAAATCTGTACAGACCCAGACTTTGTTCCTTTTGCTGCTCACAGAACAAAAAAGTTGTTATTTGTCCAGGGAAATTTTCGTGTGGCATAGGAGTACATGCAACCTGTGAGTGGAACAGCACTAACCATTAGTTCCTGGTGACAAATTTAAAAGCAGAACTTCTTTTGGTCTTCATCATTACTGGAGACTCTTTTGCAGGTCAGGCAGTTACTGTGAATCCATGGCAACTTTTCCTTTAGACTGTTACATTAGTATTTAAGTGAGCAACTGAAGGGACCAACAAGAGATTGTATTATCAGCACAGCTTCAGCAGGACTGTAGAGGTCAGAGGTAATGAGGGAGAATTTTCTTAAGCAGCCATACCTGGGTTTTTCTTATTCCTTTGAAAAGCCACCAAAGATGGCAGAGGTTTTCATCCTTGAGGAACAGAATGAATAAAGGCTTTTATTTTCACAGTTCATAGTTGAATCAGCAATAACTTATTGCCTTGTTGCCTGCCTTCAGCCAGTCAGTGGCAAAGTAAAAGTCAAATTCCTGCATGTCACATCAAGCTAACTGGCCAAGAAGAAAGAAGAGAGAAAAACCCCGTTCATATAGATTTCCTCCTAATTGTTTTCTAATCAGTTTACATTCCATTTGTAATCAGAGAAGCCAATCAATATCCAGCTAGGCAGGTGTGCTATCGAGGCAATCTTCCCTGACGCCAAATATGAAAATAATGCCTGCTTGCAGTGTCACGACCTTGCTAATCTCACTGTATTAACAATGCTGAATCTTCAATTTCACAATTGCCAGGTTGTCACAGCACCCCTCGCTGGGAGGATGGTTTACTATGCACTGACAGGACCTTACCTACCTCAATAATTTTGATAACATTTCTTCTTCATAAAGCTTGCAACATGTTTTTGAAGTAATCAATTCCTATTTTACTAATAGGAAAACCAAGAAGTGAGAGACAGGTTAAATTAGTTGCTCATGGCAGAAATGTAACCAAGTTGTAGAATTCCAATACCTTTGCTGTACTCAGAATTACAGTATGCTCTTCTTTTCTTTATTACATTTATTTATTGATTGTTTCAGGGACAGTGGGAATATTTTCCAGACAGTTTACTTTTTCATAAATGTGCTAATCTGAAGAAAAGCTCATAGGAATCTTTGATAATATTTTGGTTTTAATCATATTTATTGTTACCTTTAATAATATGTCTTAAACCAAAATACTAATATTCATAGTATTGATATACGTATGTATATATGATATACGATTTGTATTTCTTTAAGATTCATGATGTATTAAAATATCCAAATTCTCCAACGTTTTCCTAGTATAAGTCTGTCATAAGTCCCAAATTGATGAGCTCCAGGTGCAAAAATGTGTATTCTTCAATTGCAATTTTTTGATGTAACAAATTTCTGTGTTATATCTGTGGGCCCAGAATCTCTATTATTTCAGGCATTTTTGATCAGTAGTGCAATATTTGTAGTTGCTAAACTTGCAAACCTACACCAAGGGGAAGTAAACTTACCTGGTGCTCATTTACAACTAATACCACGGTGTCTTTTGGTTTGTGGGTTAAACAAACTCTCATCTTATTTTGTTGTTGACTGGATCCTAATTCTTTATTATCAAAAGCAGTCAGGGAAATAAAATAAGACTCTCTGTACTCATAGCCTTAGAGGGATTTGACACTCCAGTGTCATCTTTTATTCTCTTGGTCTTTAAAACCTGTTGGAAACATTTTTCTGTAGTATTAAAAGTGTGAGGGAGGGACCCCAGATTTAGTGACATCACTGACCTCTGCCTGTCTTATTGTTACTGATGCCCTGATGATTTTTGCCTTTTTTATATACCCCTTTTTTACCCCTTTTATATACCCTTTTATATAACTTCATGTATCCTCAGTGCTTTTAGCCCACATACTTATAATTCTTTAAGTTTGATAACTTAGTTTAGACCCAATATTCCTTAAGCCAAGAGACCAAACATCCTGGAAGCCTCGTAGTGAGGGGTCAGAAAGTTTTAAAACCAAAGTCCTTTCTAGCACACGTCCTGTAAACTAAGATAGGCCCATCCAGAGGAAAATTCTTCAGGATAGGGAGGATCATCCAAGCCTCTCATTGGAGAGTCTTTCATAGCTATGCTAATTCTCAAAGTCTATAAATTGTAAAGGTTGTCCATCGTGGGTGTGCATTTCAGCACATTCCACCTGGATGTGCTGCACCTAAAGATCCTTAAATAAATACTGAGATAAAAAGCCCTTTTCCCTTAACCATGTTTGGCTCTTAATTTTAAAACCACAAAAAAAATGCAACAGCAGAACATTATATCTGGGTTCCCAGTTTGGGTTTGTGTCTTGTGTACAGCCAGGCAGCAGATTCATACTCCGTGGTGATATTAAGGAGAATTTTTTCCCCGTGGCATTTATCCAGTACTTGCTCAAGCACATCTGTTCTCACCTTCTGAGGCAGCTGTTGAGCTGGGGTCTCACTCAGAAGGAAGCAAAGGCCAGTGCCTCTGAGAAGCATTTTCCCAAGTTCTCACCACAAGAAAGAAACTCTCGTGGGTCAGATCCATGTGGTAACAGAGGCTGACATTATTGATGCTCTTACTGATACTCTGAACACTCCTAATCCAGACCTTGCCCACGAAGTCCAGAAACAAATGGAAGATATTTGGGAGGTTGACACTTGTAAACAACTGCACGAACCTACTCAGCCATTGTGTGATTTAATTTTATTTTTTTGCTTAGGCCCTTGGGGCTAGATTAGTTCACTCTTAAAGTAAAAAATACATGTGTAATGATGTAATTCAATATTCAATCCTTCACAGCAAAAAACGGGCCAAATTGAGATTAGACAAGAACCTTTTTATTTCTGGTATTTTTAAGTTTCAATTTTTTGACAAGTAACCCCCTGTCCTCTCCCCTCCTCAGATTTCATCATCTGTGTACTGACACAATCAACAAGCACTGTTAGAGCATTTATCACTCAGGCTGGTGCTTTATGGTAGCATTCTTTACATAGCCAGGCAGTCTGGGAAGGGGTTTTGTCTTACCTTAAGAACTTTTTGCTTTCATAAATTAAATGACAATTTCAGAAAATGCCATGTGTTGTTGCAGGCTGTGGAACTGCTGCTCTGCTTTGGTGAGCAGAGCCCTGTAAGCTGCAGCAACTTCTCCTTCATCTCCTCAGGCCTATTATTGTCCAGTTTCCAGTCTCTCAGACACTTCTGTCCCCAGGCTCCAGCTTCTGCTGTTCTGCTGCTTTGCTCCTCCTCAATCTCTGTCTTTTTCTGCGAGGATGGCCCTCGAGGAAGATCAATACAGGGAGTTGAGAGTGGTTTGTGCATGATCAAGGAGGAAGAAATCATCAAGAGCCTTATCTGCAATCCACTGACACCTGGGGGTTGTGACCTTCGTACATTTCTGTGTTTTCCTTCCTTCTCCAGCAAGAATGTGGTAATTTTAGAGGACAGGCAAGTGGGTTATTCTTCATAAGCCAATAAGCTCAGGAATGTAATCATCACAACTAAGAAATGAGCTTTGATAGATTGAAGTGCCTTTGAATAGCTGCAGTTAGCACAGGAGCAGAGACTCTTTTCTAAAGATAATTACAAAACCACAGTCCAGTGTGAACTCTGATAAATACAAAGATAACCTAGCTGTCAGCTTGCTGCAAAGATACAGTTACAAGTCAAAAGTATTACCTTTTTAAGTGAAGGCTTTTCCATGCATTAGGAAAGACACTTCCCAAAACTCCAGACCACTCCTATTCAAGAGTCATTAAACCATCATGATGAAAACTGTATTTTCCCCTGCATCATAGCAAACTATCAAGAATGCCATACTGGCCTTCTTTCTTCTCTTCCACCAAACCTTCAGTATAAAAAATATTTTTTAAATTGTCTGCCATTACTCATTAGGGTACCTCCCAATCCTGAGTGCTAAAATGCAGTGTAACAAAGTGCTGTGAGCAGGTCCAGGGGACACAAACATGCTGGCTGGTGACACTTAGCTAGGGACAGGAGCCCAATAAAGCACCTCTGTCCATGGAAAACGCTTTCAGAACTCTGGCTTATGTGGATGAAAAAGTCCTTGATTGAAACCAAAAATAAGCTCGTGAGGCAGGGCTGGGGGTGTGGAAGACCCTGTGGATTAAGGATAAGGAAATTCAATGCTTTTAAAACTGCCATTAAATCAACAAAACTCCCATGAATGAAGAATGTTACCACCTTCTTTATGGCAGCAATAGTTAATATTAGAGGCTGTGCCAGGTGTGAAGGAGAGGTTTGTACCTCAAAAAAAAAGGTTCTGTGTTGTCATTTTAATTTTTCACAGCAGGAGTACCTTTTGGGCCAAGGAAATAGGGAAAAGGCATTGGAGAAAATAGGAGGGAATCAAAACCTGGCTGATAACAGCAAGGAACAGATCTCTGTGCCTTGGTTCCTCAGTCAGAGTGGGCAACCACCACTTGCTTTGTGCTTTTTTTCTGTAAAGCCCACAAGGCCACGGTGCCAGTGCCTGTCCCAGGTACCATCTGTGTACAGTGCACTGCAGGTAAAAGTGCAGAACGAGGATTTTATTTTGCTTACTACTTAGAAACATCATGGACATGCCTTTCAGCTTCTTGTATCTTCTGAAGGGCCTTTTCCATATGCCATGCAAAGGGGCTTGGTTACAGGTCAGGCAGTTAAAGCATCAGGTACAATTTTAAACTGCTGGAGTTAGGATGCAGTCTAAAAAAAACTGTTTAATGTGTGGGAAAGGTAGAGTAATTTCTTTTATCTGTTTTACGTTGTTGATGTATCTCAGCAGCAGTTGGCAGCGTCTCTGTTCAGACACCTAAGTTTATGATACAGTCAAAATAGAAACTCCAGAGCAGCATGCCTACTCTGGGTGTCTAGTCAGAGAGACTTAATCTCTCCTAGTCTAGACTATTTTATTCGAAAACACTTTTAAAAGATAAGCAAACAAATCAATAAATAAATAATATAAAATATTATTAGTATATATACAAAAAAAAACGGACAGGTTTGTGTTATTTTAACAATATAATAATATAATTTGTTCTGGAGGGGACCACTGGACATCCATCCAGTTCAGCCTCCTGCCCAAAGCCAGGCCAACCTCACAGTCAGAGCTGTTTGTTCAATGTCAGTCCAGTCGAGTTTCTGTACCTCCAAGGATGGACAGTCCACAATCACCAGCCTGCTCTAGTATTTCACCATGCTTGTTTCAACTTTTATACAATATCCAGTTGGAAACTTTATCATCAAAAGGAACGCCTCAGTTTTATTCACAGCTGTTGTGTTACACTGTAGATATATCAGAGTCTGATTTAAACGAGCTGGGTTTGGTGTCAGAGCAACTGGCCACAGCAGTGTGGAGCCAAGAAGAGCCTGTAAAAAACACCGTGGAGAACCATGGAGTGAACAAGGAAGCAAAAGACTGAATAATCTCTTTATCGGGAGGGCATAATGGGACTAAATGGATACTAAATTCAATAATAAGGAATAGTGTTAATAGTCTGTGTTAAGTCACACCTAATTGGCATTTTATTGCCAAGTTTTCTAGTATCTCAAACTGCTGCCTCCTAAATTGCATTAAGTGTGAAATACAAGTCATATTCCATTCATCAGAGCCCTGCTAAAAGGCCAGCCTGGAACTGATTCCCTTTCCAAGTGAGCAAGGGATGGCTGAGGCTGAACTGCAGCAGTCAGAGGTGAGAATGGAGGGAGTGCAACACGGAGGAGGCAGTTTGGTAAACCAAAAATGGCCAAGCAAGGCTGAAGTGTTGTCTGGGCACTGAAACCATAGAGCACTAGAACTGAAAGGATCGGGTACAGATACAGCAAATCCCTGCAGTGGGAAGGGATGTCAGAGTTACATGTTTGTGGTAAAGAAATATGATTTGATTAGTAAAAACTCCAAAATATGGTGGCATAGGGAAAATGAGGAGTTTCCACTATTGAAAAAAGATGCAATGCACTTTTCCAGTAGGACCCTGACTGTTCAAAGCTGGGAATAGTGAAGAGCAGGAAGGAAGTGGCTGTGTGTAAATGAATGCAAGCAATGAGTGACAAGTGGGCGCACAGATTTAAATAAGTGAATGTGGTGGTATTTTGGAGCCCTCTCAGATCTTGAGTGCCCTTTTGCTTTGGTAGCCATATGTTCCCAAATAGGTTGACAGAAAACTCTAAGTGCTCACAGCCTCAGGAAATGGAGTTTTGAAGCTCCTTCAGAGCACCCTCCTGGCAGCAGGGTCCTACTTCAGTGAGGGTAAGAGAAAAAGTCGTGCCCAGGATGCTCAACAGAGTTCATGGGAGAGGCTGGTGACACGACCTCCAGCGACTGGAGAAAGTTTATGGGCCCAGAAATCCAATGTGGTGAGTCCCAAACACAGCTTGTTAAAGAGCTCAGCTTTCTCAACAATACACAATATTTTGAAACAATTAAGTTGACACTTCTAGTTTCAGCATTACATCTTTATCTCAGGTCTATGACAGGAGAACTTACAGCTTTAACGAAACACATTAAAAGTAAGTAACATTTAAAAACTTGCTTCAGTGACTCAGACCAGTGTCCAAAATCACATGAGCATCCGAGAAAATGTTGAAACTATTCAGATATTAACTGATTCATAAGATCAGCTTAATTATCAACAGGATGCAGTGTTAAAAATTAGCTGTGCTACAAAATTCCAGATAACAAAAGAAAACTCTGTTGTTTTAAGAGATAGAATTGAAAAGAATTTAGAACAAGACCAAAGCATGATGAGGTTTTAAGGAGTGAAACTTTACAACTTATAAAGCAAGAATAACAAAAACTGAGTCAATAGATTTGTTGAAATTATATGATTGCCAAGTAGCTTTTTTTTTTTTTTTGGTGGGTGTATTCACGCTGATCTGTTAATTTGGAATAGCTTCATTTTCCTTTTTTAGGAAAAAAAATTGTTTGTATGATAATCTTAAGAACTGAAAAGGGGACACAAACTTTCTGCATCTCGAATTAGACATGGGAAGAATAAGTTTGTCTTCAAGAACACCAGATAAGAGAGCATTTGCTTCTAATGGTTTAGCTTAGCATACTGTAAAGATCAGGGCAATTTATAGAACACTGATCTGTCTTGTTAGAGCCTAAATTTCATGTGTGTTCAGTTTAGGCTCTGGCACTGATGTAACTCTATTTTGACCAGGGTTAATTCCTTCAAAAGATGCCTGGGACTCCTCCACTGTCTCTATCTTCAGTGAATTACATTAGTTGTCAACTCAAAAGATGGGATGAACTCAAATTTGAATACACTGGATTGTCTTACATATTTTTACTCCAGTAATAGATTTGTCTGTTTAGATGTAGTTGTTTGCAGGGAAACAATAAATACTAATTAACCTTTCCTTTTTTCTCTCCCATTATAGTCTCTGTAAGAAGACAAAAGTAAATTTGAGTAGAACATGATCAAGATTGGATATTCAAGTGTCTAAAGCTAAGCCACATCCATGTATATGTGTCTGCATTTTCCATCCACACAGTGCAGGGAGCACAGGATTGTGCTTTGTGCAGAACCAGGGCAAGATGGTACAAATTCTGGTACTTAGTTGTTTGGACTAAATATTGCAGGTAAAGTTCATGACTCATGGCCTGAAGTTCATAAAATTTACCAAGTTAGTAAACTTAAGAGCACAAGGTCCAGTGATTATCAAACCCACCACAGTGCAGAAAAAGTCATACAGGAGGTGGCAGTACCCTGTGACATGGCTTTAGTTCAATTGTTTTTCCGACTACAATAACATCTCAAACTTCCTGTCACTGTGATTATCATTCTTCATCCAAAGTCATAAGGCACTGATCAATAGATCTCTGTGCTCAGGAACCCAGGCTTTTTGATCTGGGAGATCAAAAGATCTTAGAGTGGTTGCACACTCTCCTATGAACACCTTCAAAATGTTCCTATATCCACATGACTCAAGCTGCAGTTTTTTAAAAAGCATACAGTGTAGTTTTCTGCTGAGAATTGTCTGCAGTGTGAATCTACAGCAAGATCTTTTTTATGGTTTAATGTACAGCTATCTCCCTCAGCATTACTGGGCAGAGGGAAATGTGCTGCAGAGCATCAATACCCTCAGCTTGGTCTGGGGAAAGATAAAGTGTCAGAGCACAAATTGTTCTTCTCATGGAGGTTCATGCCCAGAACCAAGACCCACTTTCTTCTTCTCTCCAGATTATCTGAAGTGGGAGGACAGTGCTCATTTTTCTTTCCACCTCTTTTCTCCCGCATGCCATAAAAGTTGTCTCTGAATTCTTTTTCCCAGAGACAAATCACTGCACTTTCTAGGCTTGTTTTGGGGCTATAATTCTTAGGGGTGGCCTACATAGGGAGAGGTCTGATAATTTCTATTCCCAGTTTGCCCATGTTATCTTTTCTACTGAGGTGCCTGCTCCATTCCAGTGCAGGAAGGCTCAGTTATCTGAAGAGCTCCCAGATCATTGTAAATTATAGCTGACATAATAGGGAAAGCTAAAATCAATGCCAGTTTACCATTCTGTAAGTTATTACAGTTCAGCTCATACCCTTTTAAAGCTCAGGCAGCAGTGAGCCAGCTGTGTATGGAAACCATAACAGCTATTCCTCCCCTCAGGTGTGTGTGTTTCTTGCACCAGACCCTTTGCCAAAATGCCAGGCATTTGTAGAAAGTAATCTTATGGAACCTAAGCGGGGAGATAATGAGAGAGTATTTTACTTTTCCCGTTTTGACCTTCCCCTGCACATCACATGATGCAGTTCAGCAGTGCAAGGGCACCAGAGAACCACACATCTTCCTGCTGTGGCTGCTGCCAGAGAGCATTGCTGGTCAGGGTGCGTGCAAGCTGCCCTCTGGCTGCTGCTCACAGCTGCCCTTCCACAGCTGTTTGCAGTGCAATTGCCATAAAACCTGCTCTGAGCTCAAGTCAGGGACACCCAAATTGTCAGGCTCCCACTGTGCCTGCATGAATGCTGGTAAAGGTGGCAATTTTGTGGTATAGCCAATATTCTTAGCAAAGAAACCACACCCATTTTGCTGATTTCCACTAACTGGTGCTGCTCTGCTGCTGGAATACGTGCACTTTTAGCTACTTTTCCTAGAGTTGAGCATCTTTGTCAGAGGTTGTGTTGGCAAAGCCATCGGGCACTGGCAGTCCAGGGCTTAGGGCTGCTGTGTTAACAACAACCACAAAAAGCTGTGGGAACAAAAATTTTCCTTCTGCACAGATCAGAATATCCAAAAAACACAGTCTGTTGATCCAGATTCATTTGTCGTATTGTTTCTACAACTTTGCATGTGGAATTGTTGACTCTCTTGAAGTTATTTAAAAGAATTCTTGCCAGTCCAGTGGCAAGAAATGCTATACAGAGGCTTGACCTTATCAGCAGGCAGCTCTTTGCTCCTCGAAGCTATGAAGAGTGAAGTGCTAACTGCATTTTACTTGAGTTCCTGCAAAATCAACACAAAACCTTCTGCAGGATTTATCTCCAGGAATGATGTGGAATTTTTTCTAGTATCTTTGGCTGGATTATCTGAAGAACAGTAATGAAGTACTCATAACCTCTTTTGGTTTCTCCTTTACTCAGGACATCGGGATTCTTTTCATAGGTGGATGAAAAGGGATGCTGTAGTTACCAGCAAGATTGGTGTATTCCTGCAAGGGATGCCATGGACTTGTACTGCCTTGTCATAGCTTTTGTTTCAATAAAACATGCATTTTTCCAATTTCCATTTCTCTATCACAGACAAAGTTTAAACACCTTCCTTCCTATACCTTCTTCTCTTAAGAAAATGCCCCCTTTTCAGCTAGCAGCAGGAGCAGAGGAAGCTCTGAATTAAAATTCTCCAACATGTTACAATCACTCAGCTTGGCTTTTGCTTTTCAACAGCCCTAATTTTCCTGTTGTTTAATAATGCAAGTATCTACCTCACTGACACATCTGTTCTGAAATGATGCAGTAGTTGAACATTGATACAGAGCCCCAAATTCTGGGCTATTCTTAGAACAGAAGCCATCATACAGTGGTTCCCCCTCAAAAGAAAGCACTTCCATAATCCCTTCCACAAGCTTACAGCATGTCCCTACTAGGGAGTAAAAGACCACAGTAAGAATTCCAGAGTAATTCTCTGTATGGACACTGCTCTAGAAAATCAGCTCTGATTTTCTGTGTGTGTGTGTGTTTTATACTAAAAGAACCTACATTACATTTGAAGCAAACTTGTTATTCCAAAATAAATAATTTTTATTATAGAACAGTGTCCACCCTGGGAACTATTATAATACATTTCACTATACTGGGAAGCACAAACTAGAAAGAATAATAGCTTTATTTTAAACAATATCCAGCCTGTGTGAACTTATTTTTTTCACGTTATTTCCATTGTAAAAATAGTATTAAACAATCTGTTTCTGTTCAGAGATTCTTATCTTGGTGTTCTCAAAAGCTGTTTTCCAAGAGGTTACCAACATGACAGAAATGTGGATTTTTTTATTATTCTGTCTGGAAAGAGAAATTTTTCTTCTTCCACTTCTTAGACAGTGCAGCTTTCCCTTGAGTTTGTTCTGGGAAACAAACACTCTTGTCTGAGTCAGGGAAAATGATCTCTCACCTCTGGCTTCAGTAACTAGCCTTGTCACAAAACTTCTCATCAAATCTAGGAAACTAAGTTTGAGATAACCATTACTCTCATAAATAACATCCCATGTGCCCATAAACTCAGCCCTTTCCATTTTTAACCAAGAATATTCCTCAACAGTTTTCCAAGCGAGAAGAAATGACAAAGTAATACTTTTCAATTAGGGGTGGCAACACCAGGTTTCATCACAGGGCACAGCATGGGCACATCAGCTCCACCTGAGAAAAGGGCAGGGACAAGGATTTTGTACTCCAGCAGCGTGTGGGATTCTGTATCCTCGGGACAGACCCATTTCTGTCTGTGACAAACCTCAGCAAGGTGCCCTCTGTGACATTCCAATCCTCTCTGCAGTGTAAGTAAGGTAGCTAATTGGTGATAAACAAAACTTTGCCAACTTGGAGGAAAAAACAAGAGAGATAAAATGGCTAATTAAAAGAAGTGATATTAATCTTCAAGTGTTCTATCTGTGTAATAAAGAGGGAGAGATTAAAACTTCTCAAATTAAGGGAAAGTTGTTGTCTATATATTCAGTTTCTTTCCTTTTCTGTGATAGGTATTTTAATGGAAATAGGTTGCTGGGCTTCCTACAGTGTGTATGTGTTCTGTGTTTTTCTTTAAAACATGCAAAAACTGTCAGGGCTGGCTGGTCTTGCTTAGGTCCTATTTTATTATCAGTGATAAAGAATTCTTGGAATTCCTCCTGTTTCCACTCAGCATCATCCAGTGGTTAGTGTGGGGTACAATAAAGAAGGTAACACTGCATCCTCTCAGGGAATGATGTGGAATCCTCTTGTAATTCTGGCTGTGAACAGTTGTTGACCATAACCTCTCTTCCTCCCAACAGAGGAGAACAAGGCAGGGTTGTTTTTTTTTTTATTGCAGCAGACATAAATGGAAGTACGAGCTGGATGAACTGCAGTGACAGAGGAAGGGATAGTTAGCTGAAATTTTCAGTGTCTAGGAATGAAATCTAGGAAAAAATCAGCACAAGTTCAGTGTAACTCTGTTGTTTTTAACCATAGAGATTTTTATGCTTACCTGGCTCGTGAGACTTGTTGATAGAGTAGTTTGGACTTCTATGTTTACACTAAAATTAAATAATACATTTTAATGGCTTTTTTTTCAAGTTTAATTCTCTATTTCTGCTATGTATGGACTGGTAGGCTCACATTTATTTGCTTTTTCCTCTTATTGTTCTTATGAGTCCTTAATCCCAACTGACTGTAAAACCAATGTACTTCATCTGTACATATTAAGCCAATTTCTAGGACTTTATATCAAAATTGAAGAGGCAGACGAGTCTGTGCCACCAGCAATCACTGATGCTCAGTGTAGAAATCAAGAAAAAGAATTAAGAGATTCATATACTATGGATAATGCCTTAAGGAGATCAAGCTTAAAATACATAAGCTCTCAGAGCAGAAACTGCTGGGTCTACAGTTATTTCCCCTGTGCGCCCATATCAGGCTTAACTGCTGATCCCCTCTGAAGCTGGTCACTCCTTCATCTGCTGCAATTTTAAGTCGCCAGTAGGTGCTGTCTGAGGAAATCACTGGTCTTATCTCTCTGCCAAGTCACCCTGTGGCAAGGTTCAAACAGGGACTGAAGTGCCACCTAGGAGAGAACAGCCCAGAAAAGAACAGAGAATTCAGTCTGGGCAAGCAGCCTCACACTGCAGCCCCACTGTTTTCATGGCCATCAAAAACGTGTTTGCCTGGTGGCATTTCAGCCTTTTCTCCCACTTTTCTTGTTGCTGTGGCCTAAAAATGTTCAACACTCAAGAGCTCCTTTTGCAGTAACTTTCCCTCAATTATAAATGTTGTGGACTTCATTTTAGTCCTGCAATGTCCATAAAATTCCTTTTCCTTGTGCTCTCAAGTGTTGACTTGATATCATTTATAAGGACTGTTTTGACAAGGTGCTGATAATCACAACCCCTGTGATAAAAACAACTGTGGAAAATCCCTTCTGTTGGCAGCATCCACAGGTCTGTGAGTGCCCAGATCCGTGGCGGATCCAGGGCCCTGTGGGTGGGCAGCAGGGCAGGGAAATTCTCCATCTCTTGGTTCTGGCAGCTCCTGCTGCAGAGGCAGCTGGAATGTGAACTTCTTCCTCTTGCTCTGCCACTGAAATAATTTTACAGTGCTTCAAATATTGCAAAAATGAAGGGGGAATGGGAGAAGGGGGCAGTATTTCTGCAATTTTTTTCACACTGAGGGATTTTTAAACCAATGGCCTTTATTTGGTGAGAAAATATTCAAACTTTCATTGGTCAACTCTACAGCTCCTCTGTTGCAGAAGCAACATAATTGAAAGAGCTGATGCTGTGAACAAAAGGCAGAGGCTGTGGTTATTCACAGCTTGGCTTTGCCAGTCAATTTCTTTTTTAAAAAAATACATTAAACAGTGGTCTTCAAATTCCCTGCACTTTTCAGGTGGTTGACTTCGGTGTAAAAGCCTTCTAAGAACTGAATCATGCACATTTCCAGTTTAACTGCACATCTCTAAGCATAATTGCTACATAGCCAGTTTATTTTATAGCTTTCAGCTTATTCACTTTATTACATAACTTCTTAATTTGAGGATTAAATGGGAAAGTGATTAGTCACTTTTTTGCGTGTAACTCCATTCTCATGAACTTAAGCATCCCTGCTTTGTCTGTTCACTATTTATGTCAAAACATCAGCAAGGAAGGATGAATGCAGGTTCTAATTAGATTTTTTTTTCCCCGGAGAATCACACAGAGATGTCAAGTCACAATCCTGTAAGCACATATGCTTTAGAATGCAATATCCAAACTGGGTTTTTTTACAAAAGGTTTCTTTACAAAGATCAAGGAAATGATGGTATAAAACATTAAAAACCAGTGCATGTGCTAACAGGACATCTATATGTTTATGTAAGTCCCAATGGATAAGAGACAAGAATCTTCCTTGTGCATTGTAGCATTTACTGAGGAGCCTAAAGATAAAACAATTGTATTTCCAATAGTATTTAGATTAATATGTATGATACAAAAACCCCGTGACAGCTAGCTGGGCCATAAGCCAGTCTTAAGCTTCAAGTCACTGCAGAAAGTTACTAAGCCGTTGTACAGAAACTACTCCAGCACCATTTTCCGAGTGTAGAAATCCATGTTACACGTGTGGAGAGAGCCAGCAGCTTTGCTGGCTGCACTGCCTGCCTTCCCCGTGAGAGCATCTCGGTGTTTCTAAACACATCCGGCTGATGGCCCTGGCAGGAGCCAAGGATTTGTGTTCTGAGGGGTCTTAGAGAGCAAGTCTGAAAGGGTTAAAGTTGTTCCCTGCTAACAGGCATGTCCCAGTGGACAGCTGCGGCATGAGAGAGAGTCCGGGGGAAGTGAAACCTTGTAGAAGCCAAGCTCCCTTTACGTTTATTTAATACCCATGAACGAATGGGGAGTAATGCTAATAATATGGCACTGCCAAAGAGGCCTGTCCTTTCCATCAAGCCCAGACAGCATCGTCTTGCAGCTGTTGTAGTACAAGGAGGGAAAAAAAGAGTTTGAATGGGGAACAGCTGGCACCTTGTGCCTTCTCTGTGGACCCACAAACCCCTTCCTCACGAGGATTAATACCTTAGAAACTAAATATGCTTCAGCTGCAGTCCCAGCTTCCTGCTTCAACTTGCAGGCATTTGTACACCTGAGAGATCAGTTAAGTCTTTCCAACATCACACATTCGAGCCTGGCATCTGCAGTCACTACGTGCAACACTTATTTGTGGCTTTGGAAGTTCCACTGTTGCACATCACATGAGGTCTCAGAGCACTCATCTGTGCACGGAGGCTTTTGCAGTGGGACTGTTTCAATCATCTTCCCTTTGCAAGAGAGAAAATAGTGTTATTAAGTAACTAGCTCTGTCTTACCAGTCATAAACTGACATCCTGCTAAGCCACAGGTGTGGCTTAGGTGCACGGCATCCATGTGAGAGGAGGGAGAAGGATTATATCATAAATACACCGTCTGTGAGGGTAGTTTGAACACACAGATTTGATCTCTGTAGCTGCTGAAGTTACACTTTCCTTCGTTTAGGACTGCTGTTAGTGCCTTCACTGTTTTGGTTTCTGCCACGGTTTCCAAGACTGTCTTTGGTACTTTTCAAACAGCAGGTCTTTCCAGTGGTCCCCAAAAGCAGTGCAAGAGCCTGAAATCAGAACCAGGTTTGCTGAGTGTAACAGGTTTTGGCATCATTCAGTACCTGCTTCTGTGAATGAAGTGGAGCCATGCTGTACTCAGGGATCAGTGATCACCTTGCTGGCTGTGAGAGCTCTGTGGGGTTGTGACCAACCTACAGCATTAGGAGTGGAGCCATGGAGTACTTACACTAGAGTTTACAAACTGCTACAGGTTTCCAGCTAGGAGTACGAGTGTCATGGGAAATGATGTGTGAGTGCTGCCACTCTGTGCAAATGTGCATGGCTGGTAACTGCCACTGCTGCTGCAACAGCAGGGGACGAGCAAAACCAGTTTATCTTAGAAAAACAAGAGTTCTACACTCTGCTGCAGGTCTGAATGCTGATGTTACAGGCCAAGGGCTACGGTCGGTGATTTGATCCCCACGGGTCACTCAGGATATTGTGTACACACACATCAGCAAAGCAAATGAGAATCACATGCCCACTCTTCCTAAAGGAGCTGGGTTATAAACCCAAACAGCTAAACTGGGAAAAGAAGTGGTTTGATTCAACCCATTTGGGGTAACGGGGAGTTTATCCTCTGGAAGCAAAGTAAATACACACTTCTTTTCTTAAAAAGTAGTAGAACTTTATTTGAGGTTAATACATTTCTTGAGGTATTTCTTAGGGTTTGTAAGTGTTTAAAGAGGATTTTTTGTAATGTTTTGGTTAACTAAGTTATACTAGTTCACAGCAAACTACTGTATCTTCCGAGTCAAGAAGCCTTTAGATTTTCCTTGCCTAATAAAGCTACTATTTATTCATTAAGCTTTGAGATAAGTATTTCATGAGGTTTTGGTGGCAGAGGTGGTGTGTGGTTTACATGTTTCTTACTGTTGTTTTCTCATGGGAGGTTTCCTGTAATAAGCCATACTCTCATGATACCCCAGTTTGTCCTCACCTCAGTGTTAACTCACATGTTAATATTTTATTAGATTTTTTAATTAGATTAGATCAGAATATTTTAGTAGATTTAACATAAATATTTAGGCATCCTATAGCCAGCAGCAAGCCATGATAAAATACTTTTCAACTGCTTTTGCAAAATTTGTGTCTATTTCTTGTAATCTCTACAAAGATCTCTAATCCTTGTACCTGACTCCTAGCAAGGTCTTACCATGAATAAATCATGAGTGCTGGTTTACCTAGCTAGGAAAGTGGCTGAGTGTAGACCAAGCTTAGGTAACTTAGCTAGTATAAGCCTGACCTCAGTATGAATTATGTTGTAGTGAGAATTCAAAGTTAGTTCCTTCACAAACACAGGTTAGGGAATGTACAAAAACCATAGGCCTTTCAAACATACCCAAAGGAACTTAGTCACGTGAAAATCACTGAAAATCAGCACAGCCTATCCTCAAAGATCAACTGGATTCCTACAAAAGTGCCAAACATAATCTTTCAGTTTGCTTG
The DNA here is from genome assembly GCA_013397915.1 of Daphoenositta chrysoptera. NCBI lineage: Eukaryota > Metazoa > Chordata > Aves > Passeriformes > Daphoenositta > Daphoenositta chrysoptera. The sequence continues at coordinate 393,966 of VZRO01006404.1, read as the reverse complement.
TGCAAGAGGGTTCTGCTCAGTCCAGCACAGATCTGGAGTGGAAGGATGCAAAGGAGTAGACAGACACTAAAATGTCAGAGAACTTTTTCAGTGGGCTATGGGGGCATCTTCTGTTTGTGTTTGCCTTGGAGAATGTGGAGAGAAAATCTGAAATGCAGCTCCTCTAGTCCACAGGTTAGAGATAAAAATACAACTTTTTTCCCCCCTTCTAAAATGCTTTCCACATAAATATTTCGATTTTAGGCATCTCGATGATTGCAGATTGATGGTCTCACCACTTCACAGGAAATAGAGTTTTGCTTCTGGAGCTAGTCAGACCTAGGGTGGTGAATTCCAGGTAGGATGTAGGAAAGCCTAGGGAGGTCTGGCCTGAGAGTGGAAGATTCAGCTTGGAAAGATGGGTAATGGCTGAATGCATGGTGGAGGGAAACTCAGAGAATAAACAGGCAGTTACAGCACGCAACAGGAGGTAGTATCAACTTGCATTTGTCACATTTCTCATCTCTCTACATTGTTGTTTCCAATGCAGGAGCTAGGGACAGTGTAGATCTTGTTATTTTAACTCTTCTTGGATCTTCTCTTGTCCAAGAAGCTTGCTGGTCTAAACTAGCACTGATGCAGCACTTGATGTTTAGCTCCCCATGCCGTGAAGAACTACTTTATCATTGTCTTCAGTGGAATCTTGACTATAAATACAGATTGATTGAAGTATTTGCCTAAGTGATCATTTTGGGTCAGTCACATCTGCAAGAACCTTTAAAATACCAGCATTTCAGAGCAGCATATAGAATTATCAGGGCAGGGTTCCAAAGCATTTCATAAAAATAAAAGCACTGACCCCTGAGTCAATGCAGGGTCTCCAGGGCAGGATGGCAGGTAATTGTGTAAATCAGAAGGGTGTAGGCCTTCCCTATGCTTCCAGCATGTTCCCCAAACCCCACTTTTAGATGAAAGTGCTGCAGGAAAGAAAACAACACATTTGCAGCCATAACTCTGTCTTTTCCTTTGTGGTCTGTTTATCTTACATGGATTGAATTTTAGTATGTTCTTTCAGAAACTTAACAGGCACTACATTTACCACAAATATAAATCTGTAATGAAATATCTCCATCTGTATAACTAATGAAAAGGGCAAAATGTTTTATACCTTAGAGTTTAAAACAATTCATTAACAATTGCTCATGTAGCTGGAAATAATTTAGTGGCTGGTTTCTCCACAGTTCTGGCACTTCTAAATACTTGAATGTTTAGAACTGTAGGCAAACACACTGCAATCAAAAAATCTGGCCTGTGTTTTTTATTCTGCCATGTATAGAGCAACCATGTAAGTAAACCTCATGTATGTTCCTGTATTTCCCAAACCATAACATAAATTTCAAACCTGTAAATTAGGTTTATGCTATGCTTCTCAGTGTAGCTAAACTCTGTGCATAAGAATAACATCATTGTTTCTGGAGTAACTAACCTACATGAGAAGAGGAGAACCAGAAGTAGACTTTTAAGAGGAAAATATCAAACAGAATAAATGGTTTGAACACAACATATGATGCTTTTGGGTGCTATAAACATTTTATTGTTACTTGTTTGGGAAGAACTGCATAACTCACTGGGGCTACATAACTTGTGAGTAATGCAGCCATCTCAAAATGTAGCAGATTTATCTGTCAGGGTGTTCAAATGAAAACCCAGGATCTCATTTCCTCCTTGGCTGTTTTAAATTTGACCCAGTGTTTAACAATGACCCATCGGCATGAATTCCTTTACATTTACATAAGGCACAACTTGGATTAAAAAATGTAACCTGATGGAATATTTCAGTGCTGGAGCACTAAAACCTAGTTGTAACTTCTATTTCAAAAAGCACCAGCAATTTAAGGAAACTTTCTCCAACAGCAGTGATGGCAGGAGAATAGGACATTTCAGTTAGACCTTTTTTTGGCTAGAAATTACCAATCGTCCATATCATTTATTCTGCACAGACAGTAACTCGTCTCTCGATGAGGTGGCAGCATGACTGCCTCTACATTTAGCCTTGACACGGGGCCACGTTTCCTCCTCCGTTTACAGTCAGAGGAGAGAGGCACCAAATGGTGTTTTCCAGGGGTTCCCTGGATACTTGGTGGCAGCGACCCGCGCCTGCCTTTGGGCCCCGGGCTGACAGAGGGGCCGCGGGACCTGCCCGTCCCGGCCGCTCCGGTGCGGGGTGAGGCTCCGAGCTGTGGTATCTGCCTGTCCCCGGGCCGCTCCGGTGCGGGGTGAGGCTCCGAGCTGTGGGACCTGCCTGTCCCCGGCCGCTCCGGTGCGGGGTGAGGCTCCGAGCCGCGGGACCTGCCCGTCCCGGCCGCTCCGGTGCGGGGTGAGGCTCCGAGCACACCGGCCGGGCTCTGCGGGCCGCACCGCACCATGCCCGCAGCAATCTCCCCCGGCTCCGCGCTGCCCTGGAGGAGATCGCTGCGAGCCGGCTCCGTGCCGAGCACTTCCCGGCGTTCCCAACGCTTGGCTTCGTTTGGGAGCCTTAAGATTGCAACAAACCCTGCAGCAGCCCCGCTGCTGGATGGAGTCCGCCTGACTGAGCAGCACAAAGCATTTCGCTGGGAAAGTTCGCTATAAATAACACCTCTGCCGGTTTTTGCCTCAGCTTCACCTATTATTATTATTTACACATTCCGTGGCTGACTGTGTGTCCAGGCTTCTTGCTGCTCACAGCCATCCTCACCCTCTGTGTGGCCGAAGCATTTTGCTCTTGCATCCAGTCGCGACATTGCAACCAGAGGCTTGCGGTGGCCCCTGCGGCGGCCGCAGCCGGAGCAGACACATGCGGGAAGACCCGCTCCTATTGCCGTGCCGATGTTCTCGTTACTGATAACGCCGCCTCAACGGGGGAACAGGAATCGAGCCCCCGAGGAGTGCCGAGCTCCGCTTTTCGGGAGCGGCACATAAAGGCTGCCCCTGCGAGCGCTAAGAGCCGAGCGCCTCGGGGAGCCGCAGCCGCCTCGCAGCCCGCCCGGGTCCGCGGTGCCGGGGATTTCGGCGGGGCCCGCGGAACGCTGCCGGCGGCGGGGCCGGGAGCGGGGCCGGGAGAGGAGCGGGGAGCGGGGCCGGGAGAGGAGCGGGGAGCGGGGCCGG
>VZRO01006404.1:357073-390396 GCA_013397915.1 Daphoenositta chrysoptera | reverse complement strand
AGGGAGCGGCCCGCCGCCCCCGGGGAGGCTCTGCCCCGGGGAGCAGCGCGGGGAGGCGGCTGGCACAGACGCCGAGGCTCCGCCGCCCGCCCCCCGGCACCGCCGCAGTCTGCCCAGCGCCGGCAGCCCCGGGAGATGGTGACACATGAAGCGTGCGGGAAGGACCATGGTTGAGAGGACCAGCAAGTTCTTGCTGATCGTGGCCGTCTCGGTGTGCTTCATGCTTATCCTGTACCAGTACGTGGGGCCGGGGCTGAGCCTGGGTTCCCCCAGCGGCCGCTCCTACTCGGAGGAGCTGGACCTCTTTCCCACGCCGGACCCGCACTACGTGAAGAAGTATTACTTCCCCGTGCGGGAGCTGGAGCGGGAGCTCGCGTTCGACATGAAGGGCGAGGACGTGATCGTCTTTCTGCACATCCAGAAGACCGGGGGCACCACCTTCGGCCGCCACCTGGTGCAGAACGTGCGGCTGGAGGTGCCCTGCGACTGCCGGCCGGGGCAGAAGAAGTGCACCTGCTACCGGCCCAACCGCAGGGAGACCTGGCTCTTCTCGCGCTTCTCCACGGGCTGGAGCTGCGGGCTGCACGCCGACTGGACCGAGCTCACCAACTGCGTGCCCGGAGTGCTGGACCGCCGGGAGAGCGCCGCCGCCAAGACGCCCAGGTAGCGGCCCCTGCCCCTGCCCGTGCCCCTGCCCCTCGCCCGGGCCGGCTCCCTCCGCCGCCACCGCCGGCCCGGCCCTTCCTCTGCCGAGCCCCTGCCATGCGCTGCCAGGGTGCTGTGCCTCAACCTGCCCCGAACCTTTCCTCAGCCGGTTCACCTGTCCTCCCCTCCCGTCCTCCAGGCTGTGCCCTGCGCCTTCCTCCTGCAAATTTCCTGCTCTTTCCCTCCCACGCACCTCGTACATTGCACCCTTAAGCCCATGGTCTTCTGCTCTACCCTCCTCTGTGGACCCTTTACGAAGACCATTTCTTTGTGCTGCTTACTTTGCCTTTTAAAATTTAGTCTTTCCCTCAGACATCACTTGCCACCTTTTAAGAACCCTTTATACTATACCCGTAATCTCAGGCTTGTCTCTATAACCAGCTTTGCCCTAACCTGTGCACTCCCTTTTCCCCCGGCTGAAATTGTTCTCCAGTGCCAGCGAGGAGAGGCACACGAGCCCGCTAGTGCTCATGCTTACCTCCTTGCCTTACTCCCCCCAGTCTGCACACAGGCTTTTTGCACATTGCAGAAAACACTCCTTAAACACCCTTTTCATGCTCCTTGCTGTTTATCTTGATGGAAGAAGACCTGAGGTGAACTCTTTTGGGGAAAGCAGCTACCTTGTCCGTGTTCCTTGAGTGTCCTTCATCCGTGCACCAGGAGAGAGGGAGAGCCATCCTAAAGCACCCCTCTGTGCATCCGTGTGGAACACCCAATGTGTTTCTGCCCTCTTAGCCCATCATTTCTCTGCCTTGGTCTCTTCATGAATTATAAGCTTCAGAGGAATTTTCTGTTTGAAGCGCTGTAGTAAAGGCAGTGGCGTATATTAAGATCTCCAAAAGATTATGTTCTTCTAGCGCAATACTCTGTTGCCTTTCATTTCACAAGACAGTTTTTATAATTGTTGCTATTTTTTTAACTCTATGCATAATCCTTTGACATTTTAGTCGTTCTATTACGATACTTTGTAACCTTGTTTGCCTTAAAGTTTCATTCTTTAAGGTGCTGGGGATCTCATGCTAATATTTGCTTATGCCATATACTTTGTTTATACGTATGTTGTTAATATCATACATAATCCCTTAAATGAAAAGTGGCCTCTAAGAAAGTGGTTTTGGGCATTATAACTATGATTTTTCTGTATTTCTTAAAAGCGATTTTAAATGATTTTTCTTTCCTCGGAGCTGTGTGCGATTGCTGGGGTTCTTTATTGTCTCTGTCATGATTGCTGCTGTTTTCAGCCCGTTTCAGTGTTAGTCATCCAAGTATGCTCAGACTGCTGTCGTGCTGCCTGACCCAGCAGCGGCAAACTGAAGTCTGTAACTGAAGGGTTGAGGCTTTCCTGTGCTCTCTTATTAATAAGGTGTTTGAGAACACCTGTAAGTCAAATATCCTCTGCCTATCCAGTTGCTGCTGAGATTTTAGTGAAGTATTGTTAGGAAAAATGCACTGAGTTCAAATCTGATTTTAAAAAACAAACAAAAATTACCCGTTTTGTGAACCTTGGCACTTGGTTAGCAAACCATTAACCTCACATAAAGACCTGTGTGGTTTTATGAATTGTCTCAGAGCCTTGTGTGCTTCCGTTGGGAATTTCGTATTAAAATCTGTTACATGTTCAGTATTTAACTTTCTGCTATTCAGCAGCTGGATATTTTGTATAGGTACCTGAGAAAGGGGCACGTCAAGTTGTGAGGTAGCAATTAAATTCCTTACAGCAACTCATAGGAAGTTGAGAATCAGAAGTCTATTTCTTCATCTCACATGCTTGTAAGTAAGGTTTTCCTTGCCACTCGTTTTGGAACATCAGGAGCTGTATGCTTCTACATGCTTCTGAATTGTCTTGATTGTTGGATGTGCAGGAAAAATCATTAATCCTGTCCCATTCCCTGATGTCGCTGCATATCAAGAAATAGTTGTGCTTAATGTTGTCTCTTGACTTCCTTTAAATCTAAGTTAGAACTCCTTTTCTAGGAGTTTAAGAACTATGATGTGGAAGCTTTAGATAATCTATGGTTTATCACCTTGGTCTGTTAAACAAAACCCAGAATTTACTGTTCATTGTATCCTGGAGATGGTTTTAGTGCAACCAGCTGCAGGTTATTTTAATAATACTGTCCTAGGGTCCAGCTCTGTTGTACTGCAGTCCAGTTCAGTTGGCACCTTATCCAAAATGTGATTTATTTCATGCCTAAGAAAATTACAAATAAGAGACAGGCAATGCTTGTTTAAAATAAAAATTGGATGGGTTTTCTTTGTTAAAATACAGATACTCTTGTATTATGTCCATTACAGTAAGAGCAATATCACTTTATTTGTCCATTGTGAGTGTTGGATCTCTAATGTTGAAATGGGACATCTTTTTACATAAGCTATATGCTAGAGAGGCTACTGTTTTATAATGGAACTGAACTATGAACATACCTCTCTCAAAGGAAACAGAAAAAGGAGCAGCAAACAGCCATTCTGTCAGGGTTCTCTCAGATTCTTATCTGGATTTTGGAGTGTAATCTTCAAATTCAGCTTTTAAGGCTAATATATTGGCTTCTGCATTTGCTACTTAATGCAAAGTTTAAACCTTTGCTCTTCCAAATATACGTTTGTCTCCAAAAACAAAACAGCTGACTTGTGATTCCAAATAAATCTGCCTTCTAGTGAATGTCGGAAGGCGTGAAGGTCATTCAGTATTGCCCACATGCACAAATCATGAGGTTCAAGCTGTTCCCTTTGTAAGGAATGCAGTTTTGTTGCTGCCCAGTGCCCTACTGCAGGACATTCCATAACCTGGGCATGGAACATAAATTTACAATGCAATTCAACTTTCTTCATTGTTCAGTTGTTCTGTGTTAGACGTCATGATTAGGAGCCCTGGGTTGCCAAAGGCTGCGTTTTTTCTTTTTCTTTCTTTCTTCTGCATTGATGCAGTAAGTGTTAGGGATGGGTGTGTTGGCTCTAATGGGTCAGCACTCTAAAAATGTGCTGGTTCCCACCCCCTCCTAGTGACTCTCCTGTTTTGTATTCAAAAGGCTTCTGGACTTCTTGAAGCAAATGTTATGTTTTATACACAGCCAGTAAAAGAAAGATTGATTTGTTTGGGGGTTGTAAAACTTGGGACTCCAAGGAGCTCTGAAGTTGGCTGTGCTTATCAGTTAAGTCACTTAGCTGCAGTTCTCTTCATGGCTTTAGTAGAGGGCAAATTCCAAGATTTGGGGAATGGAGGCCTAATTATTCCTTGTGCTGTTGGGCATAAATAACTGCTGCAAAAGACCTTTTTTTGAGAAGAAGCACTATTAGGATGCATGCCTTGAGTCACCATGCTGGTATTTCAGCAAGCAGAAACTAAGCAGTTCCTGTGAACTGCTCCCTCCAATTTGTTTCACTTAAAACTTGAGAGAGCAAATCTATTCAGTTAATTCTGAAAAAAAAGCCAAACTCATTCCTTTAATTTGACTTCCGAAATTAGGAATATCTGTGAACTGATCCACTAGTGACTTGTTTGTCCCCTCTGTCAAAGGGCTGAATGCAAGCCCTTAGAGGTGTTGGAAGCCCCTGGAGGAACTGGGTTCCCGTGCCCTTCTGCTGCCGTGCTCCCAACACAAGAGCCCAGCCCTGGCTGTCCTGAACTTGTGCTTGGAGGACACTTCATGTGTGAACTCGACTCTGATGTGCTGCAGGAGCAATAAAACAAATACATTACACTGAGGGAATTCCATGTGCTTCCCCTCCTCGCTGCTCCCAAGCAGAGCCTGACCAAAGCCCGGGCAGCCCGGGTTTGTCGCTGTCCTGCTGGTTCCTGCTGCTCTGTGAAAACAAGAGCACTGGAGCTGGCATTTTCCTGGAGCTGCCTTATTCACGTGGGAAGGATTCAAGGCATGGAGCTCCTTTAAAACTGCATTTCTGGGAGCTGCCTGTTGCTGGGGAGAACCCATGTAACTGGTGGAGTGTTGGTTGGGCATTGCTGGCTCTGTGCTCCCCCAGCTCACACACACGCTCTGCCTTCTGTTAGGCTGTTGCAAGCACCTTGTAGATATTTAATTTGCTTTTTTTAAATGAGCTGCCTCAAGACATGACCTTAGCCCCGCTTTCTGTATGGGTTTCTGTGATAGTCTGTCATAGAAGTTTGTTTGCTGAGTTCATCTGTGGACAAAAGTGACAAAAGTGTGTGCATGCTTCCGATTTAGGTATTTTTTCTCAAGGTTTCCTACGTGTAGAAAGAAAAATAATTGTAATCCACATACTTTTATGTAAGAAATGCTTGGCAGGTTAGTAAAACCTGCTGTTAAACAGATCAGTCAAGAATCTCTCTGATTAGCTATTTACAGCTTATGTTTTGGGTTGGGGTTTTTTAAAAGAAACAATTAACAGGGCTCAGCAGTTTGTTAGTTTGATTTTTCTGAAGTGTGAACTTTCACAGCTTCCAACTACATATCTGTCCCATTACAGGGATCTGTTCTTGATGAGGTTTTTATTATATGTGTGCTTAGGAGCTGCAAAGACACATTGTCAAGAAACCAACTGTTTGAGAATGAAAAGCTTTACCAAATCATTTTTATAATATTAGCACTTTTTAAAAGCTTGGGTTTGTCATTCTTCTTGGATCTGTGTGTGTTGGGGTTTGAGAAATACCTGTCTGCAGGGAGCAAGGGGCATTTTTTTTCCACTCACCAGTTTGCCTCAGACTTGTTTCTCTTAAAGACAGGTGGAAGAAATATCAATATAAAGTTATTTTCAGTAGCCTGGTTCATCTCTCAAACCTTTAGCATGTGTGGAGTAATTTAAATCCTGCTAGTCTGATAGGAAACTTTTTGCACCTGGTTGTGCTCACCCACAAAGCCAGGCTGGTCTTTCACAGCCAAACGATTCTAAAGGGCAGGTAGTTTTGTAGTGAAAAATCTTTAAATTTGACATAGTTACCAAAAGTAGCTGAAAGTAGGGACTCTTCAAATAGCTGCCTTAGCTTTGAGGTGCGTATTTATCTGCGCTTGAGACTTTTGGCTGGTATGTCAGGTTTAATTACTCGTACTGGTTTTTGTTGCTGTTGTTGACAAAGCAAAAGAATGTGTGTGTATTTGTACTGACCTGATTTTTCAAATGGATACATTTGGCTGCTTCTCATTAATCTTTAAACGACAGTTCCATCATAACATAGTAACTTCGTTTTTCTTGCTTAGAAGTTTGCAAACTCTTTGCCTAGACCTCAGATTTTGCCTTTTTTTGTTTATCATTTCCTGCTCTAGAAATAAAAGTGTTCAGTATTCGGAGTAAGCCCTTGGATAATCACCTCTTTCTTTTTTTTCTGTTGTTTTTCTTTTTTTCTCTCTTCTGTTTTTTCCTTTTTTTTTTCTTTTTTTTTTTAACAACAATTTAGGAATAATTACTTTAGAGAAGCTTGCTTGAATTTTATTAATAACTGACCTGGATGCTGTGCTATATACTCCCATTGTAAGGAGAGTCATTAAGGAATGCTCCACTGTAGATGCACAGCTGATGGGTTCCACCATGCTAGTGCAGGCTAACATTTTTTCGGTTAATTACTTCTCTATTAGAGTTTGTAACATTTTGTGTGACACTTCTTGGCCAGAGCAATGCCAAGCCCAGTTTTCAAGGCTCTGCTGCAGGGTCCTGGTTCATCAGTGTCGGATGCAGAACGCTCCCCAGGCAATACCCACTGCTGACCTTCAGCAGTGCCACCTTCTCAGCTTTCTGCTGCATCTCGGAAGAAGTCTGTCATGAAAGGAATTTGGAGTTCATTAGTGCTGGAGGGGCTTTAGGTGAAAAATACGGTGTGATCTGCAGATGTGTGAATGTGCTGGTGCCTGGTAGAGCAGCTGCAGGATCACCTGGTGTGACTGGGCAGGGAGCGTGCCTGGGGGTGCGGGTGAGGACTCTGCCCTGCAGGAGGCTGGGAAGGTCTTTACTTGGATTTTAGCCGGGAACTGGACAGGGTCGTGTTACCTCCTGAGAAAGCACTGCTGGAGAAGATGAAGTTACAAGTGGAGATCACTGCAGCACTGCCCTGTCCCTGGGACTCGCCTCCTTCTAGGAAGGAGGAGGAGATCAGCCTCTTCTTGTGGCCCCTTCCCTCAGCGATTTGCAGGGTTAGGCTTAACGGGCTTCTTCAGCAGGCAAGCAGAAGCTTTTGGCTGCCTCTTGTAGGAATTGGAGGAGTGTAGCCTGGGACCCATTTTCTAGAAAATAATTCAGGACATGCAGGCCTGGAGTTATTTAAGAAAACTTCCTCCAGAGTTCATTTCAGAGGTGAGACTGATGTGCCTGAATCGTATTTGTCCACGGTGCCCACGCTTCTGGCTGGCACCAGAGTCCTTGGTGGCTCCTTGCCAGCACGTTCCTATCCCAGAAGTCAGTCCCAGCAGTGACAAGCAGAGTCCCAGAAGAATCAAGATAAAGCTAATCAAAAAGGGTTGTGGCTGTGCTCTCCCGGTTACTTTGACCTGGAAGCAGAGAGTGGCTGTAATGAGAGAACACACCTCATTTTAAATTTGCTTAGAAACACCTGTCTGATCGAATGTATGACATTCACCTAGAGCGTCCCTGCTGTACATCCATCCTGCTGTCTTTTACAGGTTATGGCTTTTGTGTATCTTGGGAAGTGGGAAAGCAGCATGAACAATTGCCTTCAGGCAGTCAGAGAACCAAAATCTCTGGTTTATGTCTCTTTATTTCAAACTTCCAATTATTTGGAAGCAATTGTACCAAATTTGTGGTAGTTATGCTTTAAATAGGTAATATTTTCTCAGTGAACACTTGGGTTTGTGCTTGCTTTAGAAAGCCAAAGTGACATAGTCTAGCTCCACAAAGCTTTGTTTATGCTTGTATTTCCACAAATTTCCACTAGAACAGAGAGGAATTTTCCATTATTGACTGAAATTGTGCTTTGTCAAGCAAAGATGAAGCACAGTCTTTAATTCCTAATAATCACAATTGTGATAACTGCCAAGTCAAGAATTTTTGATGGAGTTTTTCTCCATGTGGATGGAAGGGAATGATACTCATGCATCAGAAGCAAAGACCTTCATAAACTAAGATGTTACTGTGTTTGGAGATTAAACAAAGTACAGGAAGAACACGGAGCTGAAGTAGCCCATTACAGATTTGCTTGTTTCACCAATGATGATTGACATTAAAAGCAAACAAACAAGCAAAAAACCACCCTCTACTTTTTCTAAAGGAATTAAGTAGAATGATGAGGAAAACATACCCACTAGCACGCACTCAAGGCAACACAGTTTCTGTAATCACTGTTTGATGTAGTTTTGTTCCCCCTTCTGTTTCCATTTCTCTGCTGGAAATCCAGACTTGAGAATGTCTCCCGAGAGTCCTTTGGAGATTATTGGCACGAAGAGCCTCAAACACCCCTGTGCTGTAGCGTGGCAAGCCTGAGGTGTGGAGAGGATGCTTCAGCCAGTCCTGTGAGTTACTGCCAAAGGAGGAGCTGTTTCCCCATGCACGTCTGCTGGAGCCGAGACCTCTCGTCAGTGGAAAAAGGGTTTTCAGGAAAGGTCCACGCAGAGAGAGCCATCAGATGAAAAGCACAACATATACTTAATAGGGTTTAGTTGTTTCTTGGTTTATTAAATGGTGTAAATCTATGTCATTTCCGTGCTCAGCCTCGGAAGTACAATACACTGAACTGGATGTGTTTCATCCTACAAACTGCTGAATAAGGCTAAGGATAGGAGATATTCAGAGGCATCTCTTTTTCAGTGGTGCATCCAGAAAGGGTTAAGAAGGTCCTGTTGTCCACCTCTAGCTGTAACCTGAACTTTTTAGCAGCACTAATTTTATTATTCTTTCACCTGTGTATCTCAAAGCCTCTTAAAAATTCATAGTAAATAGCACCTGGTGTTATTAATTTCAGACTTTAGGTCTGTGCCTTCATATCAACCTGAAGTCTCTTAAGAGGTCTGTCTTAAAGCTGGCTTTGACCATAAATCTCAGACTTTCACGTTACTGTACAGGCTTTCCTGCCCAATCACTTTGTCTCTTTCAGAAGCAAATGGTTTCCTCACTTGTTATTATCTCTTGGCTCTGTTTTTCCCTTCCTTCCAGCCTGTTAATGGTAACTTCTACATTGTAGCTCACCTATGTTTTTCTAGAGGAAATATTTCAGAATTACCTGCTGATTTAAACGAGAAAACAGTTATTTGCAATTAACTTTTTATGGTCTGACTCTGTGTTTTATTTCATAACTAATCTCCAGCCGGTTAAGCAGAGATTCTTTGATTGCACCTCACCGCAGATTGAAATACTATCATCACTTTTATGGAGCTCTTCTACATGGGGGGGAAACCCCAGAGCTTCCTGAGCAGCCTTTGCATTTTTTGTTTTTAAAATAGACCAAATTTCCTTTTGCTTAATGTTAATCTTCAAGTACTAACAAGATGATTTGAGATTTTTCTGCCAAATAGCATTGCTTAGAGTTTGAAAATGCATGGTGACTTTGCACTAATTTCAGATGTATTGAAAGGGACCTTATTTCTGGACAAGTGCTAAAGATTTAAAAGTGCTGCTTCCTCCATTTATTGGAGTTACTCTACATTTTAGCCTTAGTTCTTGTGTTAATTATACCCACATATAAGATACCTGATTACAGTGAAATACTCAGTGACTTTTGAAAGATTTTGTGAAAAGCATTGCACCGCTCATTCCTTTTTTTATCTTAAACAGCTTAAATAAAGAAGTGGGGTTTGTATTTTTTCCTCTCAACTCTCTCAGAAAATTTAAACGTGCAAACAAAAACTGTAAAAATAGAATCGATTTTTTTGTTTAAACTAACAGCTCTTGCTGCCACGACCTCCTTGCTCTCAGTAAAGATTTTAGTTCGGATACCTGTGACCCTATATCAAAGCATCAGGAAAAAAATCAATGCCTCCCAGCTAAGAGAAACAGCAGCAGCATGCTGACTCACCAGTTTGCTGACAGCTTTTGCTTTCCTGGTGGAGACAGACGAAAGTACAAGCAGAACAGGAATCGCTGAGTACAACCATAATCAGTAAACCATCCCTTCTGTTAACATGCCTTAAATCACAAAAGACAGGATTACCTTCTTCTGTTCTTTGCTTCTTTCTCTTCTCTTCTCTTGCCACCTGTGCCCTTTTTAGGCCTTTGAAAGAGAGAAGACAGATGTGATGTGGGTAGTTGTGCAAGGAAGAAGATTGAACAGATTTATTCTGGCTGCTGGAGCAAGTGCAGTAGGGGTCATTTAGATTAAACTCCCCATTAAGGGGAATACTTCATCCGTGGTATACTGCACGGGAAAGAGACACACATGTGCATAGGAGCCCTTTCAGGTGAGGAAATGCCTTGGCATCTCTTCTAGGAGGGCAAAACTGGAACTTCTTGTTCTGAGCATCTGAGTGAAATTTCCCTCATTGATTATGCTCCTCTGGCTGGTGTTATTATTTGCACCATATCCAAAATTAATCATCTGAAGTATTTTTTCCCACCGAAGTTTTCTTTGATTTATTTGGCTATATTTACAAATGTGTTTAAAAATGACACTATCTTTCTATGTGTACATAACCTGACTCCAGTGGAGCCTTAGACCTGGCCAAAGGCAGTGTAGTGAGGTCCTGTATTTTTAACAACCATATTGTGTTACACATATCATGTCTCTGACTGCTGGTGGCTTTGATTTTGAAATGTAATATTACACTGAATACTAATGATTCAGTATTGCCTTTCATTATTAAAGCTGTTATTTGGGCCCAGCATTTAATTCTGCTCTTTTTCTCATACTTTGCAAATAGGCTTTTTCTGAGCAATGTGTTATTTCTTTATAATATTTGAACAATTTTATTTTCCATTCCCTGAGCGAACATTTTCTTCCAGGTTGGCATCAACTTGTACCTTGATTGCTTCAATACTGTCTGTGTTTCTGAGCTTGGTAAATTAAGTCTTCTTCTTTCCCTTTAGAGCTCTCTTACTGCCTAACCCTTCTCACTCTCATAAGTTACTAGATTTTTTCTTGGGGGCTCTTTTTCTTTGGATTCTTGAAGAGCCCCTTTTGCAATAGGTCAGAAAGTTTTACACCTACAAAATATAACTATGCCAACATCAGAAACATCTGTTCATCTGAACAGTCAAATTTAATGCAGTCAATACACTTAAATATTTTAGATGAGATACTACTGCCTTCTAGCACTACTCACAAAGGATTATTTTCATGACTTTGACTAAATTGGATGAAGCTGACACCTGTTTATGGAGGCAGTCACACATAGCAAACACATACCTTACAGAAACTCAAAAGTAGCCAGTTGTTATTTTCAGCAGTTCCACTTCACAGTTCCCAGTTTCCAACCCTGGCTGTTCAGAATTCAGCCAGGCTCCAAGCAGACAGTGTGCCAGCAGTTTATATGAGCTTCATTTTCTGTTTTTAAGAAAAAATGACACTCCAAATATTGAAATGATGGAACAAAAATCACTGAATGATACATGAGTTTGAATTTAAAAAACAACCCTGTCGTTGACTGTTTCTATTAGCACAGGCCTGGCTCTAGGTGGTCTCCTGCTTGTGACTTGGGTATGTCAGGAGGGAACTGAAAAACAGCTGCCACAATGGATGAGTGAGCTCTGGTTTGAGTGTCTGTCGTGAGGACTAATGTGACTCCCACCAAAAAGGGAGTTGTAGGAAGTTGTTTCATGACAGGAGGAGCTGTAGTTGGTTGTAAAAGGAGGTTTGGGATACAAGAAAAAAAGAGAGATAATAAGGGAAGAAGAAGGAATAATATATAACTTGTGTTGACTAGGATTTTCAGGTGTTAGATGGTTTGTTAGTTACCAATAAAGCCTTTTTTAAAATAACCATAAACTCTTTGGTCTTATTGAAGACATACTTTGAATTTCTTGCCTTTCTTTCCACCAAATTTCTTTGCCTTGGGATTTGCTGCCAAAACTGTGTGCAATTCTTTAAAGAAATAATATTGGACTACAACATGCACTTGAAAAGTCTAGTGTGAATCAATACAGTTTGTGAGACAACCAGTTTAGTGAATTTTAAAGACATTTGTCCCTCACTTCTGAAACATATTTAGATCTTTTAGCTGCCATCTGCAAAGAATGAATTTTTTTAACATGATTTAGGCAACTCTTTGGAATAATAATTTGGCAAGTTCTGTGTAACTTTCCAACTTTTTTCTTAGTGTTAGCTGCCTCGAGACTACTGAAGAGGTCATGGATTTGCCTTCAGCTAGTCTGAAAGTTTCCCATGATGTGACATGCTGCTTGTAGCAGCTTCTTGGAATAGCAGTGCATTAAAAGGAGAAGTGTCTTTCCCTGAAAACCCAATCAAAGCTCAAGGGAGGTCTCAAAAATCAGGATTAATGCCTGGAAATGGATGAACTTGCGGTGGCTGTGATATAGAAGTTTTCCACATTACTTTGATTGTCCTCAGTTTGGGAAGCAGGTTCCTGTGTGGTCAGCAGAGTGGGGGGCACAGGTCTTCCTTGGCCATCCCTTTCCCAGAAACATTGCTAAAGATTTTTCTGGACTATGTTTATGCCAGCGGCTCTTATCTAGGTGTCCACCTGCCTAAGGCAGCAGTTCCT
Organism: Daphoenositta chrysoptera; assembly: GCA_013397915.1. Lineage (NCBI taxonomy): Eukaryota > Metazoa > Chordata > Aves > Passeriformes > Daphoenositta > Daphoenositta chrysoptera. The sequence goes on along the minus strand of VZRO01006404.1, from coordinate 378,121 downwards.
GGGAAGAAATATTCCCATAGTTGGCTGAAACGTTTCCACAGTGCGTGTAAAAGTAGCTGCCAGCAGGAGTAATACAATCGTTTTGTCGGAACGTTTGAAATGGGTTGATGAAAACAGTTGTGCTTAATAGGATTTCAATGACTGGAAAGCAAACAGGAAATTGTCCATCCCATTTCCATCCCAGCAGAAGGCCCGGCCAGGGGTGTGGAAGCTGGGCATTCCAGAGGCTGGATTGCTGCCCGTGTTGTTATGAACTCCAGGGAGGCGAGCAGAAGCTGCTCTTAGCCCGGCTGTCTGTCCCAGCCTGCCCGGGCGAGTCTCGTGTTTGCTCGGCAGTGCTAAAGCTGGACTCTGCACACTGTGTGCACTGGCAGCTCTTGTGGGGCCGAGCTGCAGGGTGATCCCAGCATGAGGGGGGCACAGGTTTCGTGTTCCTGCCAGAGAGCTGAGCTCACACGGCCGGGGTGGCTCCTCTCGTGGTGTCTGGGGGGACCGTGCACTGCTCCCCTTCTGTCCCCAGGGCTGTTGGGAGAGCATCTCCCCTGGGACTGAGCCAGCGCAGCAGGGCGTGAAGGAAGCCAGCACCACTTTTGTTACAAACTCTTGTTGCATTAGAAGGGAAGATTCTTGCTGTACCTGCGAGTCTGTATTTGTGAATAGCCCAGGCATCATGTCTGAAAGGCAGCAGAGAACTTTGCCTAATTTTCGTACTCAGGGAAAGCGCCCCTCACCATCTGACCTGGAGTATTTCAAGAATAGTTATATTTTATTGTCTGTTAAGTGGCATCACCTTGGAGCTCTTTTGAAATACGTTGCCTGCACAAGAAATGGGGAAATGTTTCTATCCCAGCCTTAGTTTACCAGTCTTGAAACCCCAGATGAAAAGCCATTACCTGGCAGAGGTGTGTAAGGGCTGTTGTTCTCGAGGACCATATTCACGAGATGTGAATGTGTACATGCTCTGGTTCTTCAAATTCCTCTGCAGTGTAACTGGTAATCCATGTGCCATTCTGAGGTGGGATATTATTTGTACTTATAAATGCAGAAACAGAGACAAAGCTTCAGCTGCTCCCCATGGGATGTACCAGGACACCAAATCCCTGACAATATGTGTTAGCTGAATGCTCATCCATGTCCTTACAGTCGTAGGCTGTGCCCTGCCACAAGCAGTGTTGTACAGCATGATGGACGTTCCTGTCCCAGGCTCTGCTGAGGGAGAGAGTTCGGACTGGGCTGTGTACCCAGGTAACTGAGGTAGCTGTGAGATTTCCTGTCATTCAGTCAGACACTAGAAGGAAAGATCTTTTAAATTGTTTTTCTAAATACCGTGAAACAAATGCAGAAGTAAATCTTTTTGCAGACTCTCCACAGTCTGACTACTTCCATTTGGAAATAACTTTTCCCTAAGGCTTTCTATCAGAAGGTCTTCTTGGTGAGAGCCTTTTCTTCCTTGTGCTCTAGCTGGTTTGAAGGGGGATGACTTAACACTTGAGGTGTAGCTGGACTGTAATGACAATATAAATCACAGTAGCAGGGGTGCAGCTGCAATTTATAAAATGTGCTGGATGATCAACAGTCTGTCCTGACTGCTGCATGGATCGTGGTTAGCCATGATAAAGCACTGCTTGTCAGTGTATCACTCAGCTGGAAACCCTGCAGAAACTGAAGGATGGATTCTTTGAGCATTCTGGAGATGTGGGATGCTCGGTCTGCCAAATATTTCAGGCAGAATGAATTGACCCCTCTCCTAATTAGGGTATTTCCTGATTCTTCTGAAATCTGAAGTTATTTGGGGATTGTCATGAAAAGTCTGTTTTCTGGATTGAAGCCCAGCCAAACCCAAATCTGGAAATAACTGCTCATGAGAACAAAAAGAACAGTTATATTTGTCAATTCTACTATTGTGGGTAAGTGAGATTTAGAGACTCTTGCCTAGTGCAGAAAGGATCTGAGAACAGTTTTCTCTTGTGGAAATAAGTAGAACTACTTACACACCCAGGAATTTATATGGCACTTTACTCCTTTTCATGGGAATCTGCGCTTGTGTTGGCACATTTGTGAAAATTTAAACTAAACCACGTTAAAATAGATGCATTAAACTCAAGCTGGATGCTCTATCTGTATGAACCATGACATGTTGAATCATCCTGAAAATCATTGTATAATATGTACAAAAACCACCCAAAACGGAATAGATAGAAACCAGTGCTAGTGAATTCCAAAGGTGTTGGTCACGAAGTTCTTGGATGCTTCAGGATGTCGTGCATGCTGCTGTAACATTCCTGTCTTGAGAAAAACTTTCTTGTGTGAAGTGGTCTCTCCGGAGTCAGTGAGGAGAGAATACCAAGGGGAAACAACTGGGCATTAACAACTTCCCACAGGATAAAGCACAAAGAGTCCGTCCTTCAAACAAATCCAGTTACTGGGTGTGAGCAGGAAATCTGAATCTTGGTGTATTTCTGCAATTAAGAATACAGGCCTCTTGCTCCAGAAAACAGCTAACCAGCTGTTTATAGCAGTGAGGGAGCTCAGAGTAGGAGCTGGTTATATCGATTCATTCTGGTTATTGGCTTTTCTTCCCCCTTCCTAGTTATAAGTAATTTAACTGTGACTAACGGCTAAAGCTGGGACTATTCTGCATGTCACATAATCTTTTTTTATTTTCCACCCTGCTTGATGATGCAAGTTGAAACAAAGGCCTGGTTGTTTAAGCTCCCTCTAAGCTCTATAAAAAAGTTCACGTGCTTCTAAGCCATGCTTTTAAATCACACCTCCAAGCCTGTATGGAAAAGCTACAGGCAAGTTTTGAGCAATTCATTCTTCCTTCTGTTCAGCACACAGCTGATGGCATCACAAGAGAGGCAGGAGGAGTATGAGCATGCAGATGGTTCTTTTAGGGGCTCTGCCTGGTGAGAGATGGAGGTGGGACCAGGGCTTTGAGGTCAGGTAAGGAGGCACCTGGAGCTTTCAGCCCCAGGGTCACTGGGTCAATGCAGAACATGCTTAATGTGCTAAAAGCTTGTATCCTCCTGGTCAGGATTTTCAGTGCTGCTCTTGGCTAACAGATGTTCTCTCTAGAATGTGACTATCTGTATGACACTAAGCAGACCCCTATTTTTTTTGAAGTCATGAGCAAGTAAGGTGGAATGAAATGGAGGAACTGAGCTATGCAAATGGCCAAGTCATTCATGATGTTCTAACACTTCCACTGATGGTTTCTGATTTCTCCAGGTAGCCTCTCTGGCATGCCAGAGTGTTCCTCTGCTCTTTGTAAATAGAAGAGTGATGGTAGAATGGGACACAGGTACAGAGCATGTCACTGCTCTTTAAGCATATTTAGAGCAGCGTCAAAACTGCAATCCTGACACCCATGAATTATCTCACTTCAGTTCTGTGAGTCAAGGACTATCCAAACTTATATCCAAGTGGTCCTTGAACACAAGGATCAAAATTGTTCCACTTAGGTTAGAAAAGTTGCTTCAAAGACACACAATAGGGAGTGTAGGAGAAACCTGGCCTTTCAGTAAGACTTTTGGACATAGTCCCAGTGGCCATCACTTCAGTACCTTGGGAAGGTACTGGGTGTTCTTGTTCTTCCTTTCCTTTTTCATGTCACTGTACAGCTCTGAAGAAGTTTTCATAAAGACAGTGAAGTGTAAGCTAGCCCAGGAGACAGGAGCAGTTTTCCCATATGTGTTTGAAGGCAGGCAGACAGAAAGAGACAGTGTTAGTACCAAAAATAAACATGGATCTGGGCTTTAAATATGGAGTTCAGCTTTCTCAACATTTGTGTAGTTTTGTAATTTTGATTCCTCCTACAGCTTACTAGAGTTCTCTTCGCTTGGAGAAGGGAGGTGTCTCAAGAACGAGCTCTTGGGGGTGTGGCTCCATCACCGAGCTGGTGCCAGGGGAGGATGGGGGTTGCTGGCAGGTGATTGCTCACCCTGATTTCTCCCAGGGTAAAGTGCAGTGTTTCAGCCTCAGCAGAGAGGGGGGAGCCACTTCACACCTGCTCTATGACAATCCCTGCCCACAGGTTTCAGGGCGTGCTATAAATCTGCATGATAGCAAACCTTCAGATGCTGTAACACCGAACGTGTTGTGTGTGTTGGGAGGTGCTGCAGTCGTGCAGCATTGCCTGCCTCAGACGCTGGGTTAGTCAAACCTGTGCCACATTCTTGAGTCAAAAGTATTTGCTGTTTGTTTTGCTTGCTACAGCAGCCTCTACCAGAGGTAGGAACAATGCCATCCCCATATCAGGAGGTCAGGTACACGTTTTGTACAGAGCCTCTGTGCATTAACTCTGCAATTACAATTTTTCAATTTTATTTTTTTCTTTTAACCATTTGGTGCCACCATCTCTTGCCTCTTTATCTCTGTTCCTCTATATGAGGAAAAAAAAGAATTGTAGATGCCAGCACTCACTAATTCTCAACTTGAGAAAGATGGAATTCATTCTGAATGCCACAGAATTAACTGAACCTGTCATAGGATTCTTAGCCACTTCTGAAAGAAGTCTGGATTTAGTTTCAACAATTTAGTTACGAAATTCAATCATGCATAACAGTCTCAGGAGAGGTACACTAACTAAAGGTCTTCTCTTGCAGCTCTCTCCTGAGAGCTCTTGTGGCAGTGGAAGAGCTCAGAGCTGAAATGGGGATAAGGTGTCACACTGAAGAACTTTTGTGTGTTATTGATCTAATCTGGAGTGGACAGAAGAGGGCTCGTGTCTGACAGAAAGGAAGTTTGGGTTGTCTGTGCAGACTTGTAGCTCAGCACTGTTGGTTTCAGTGGCAGCAAGACAGAGGCTCAGGTGCTATTAATCCTTTTCTGGCCTTGCATGGCAGCACTGCTTGGGTTTATGTGCTGTATCCAATTGCACCCTGGCAGAAAAGGAAGGCATAAAGAGGACACTGGAAGGTACCTTAGCTCGCTGTCCAAGAATCTCCATTTGCCTTCAAGCCTTTTCTGGCTTCAGGCTTTCTGGCATGCCTCCACTGAGACTGCACAATTACTCAGTTAATTTGTAAGTGCAGTCTCAGACAGGTTGTTTTCTGGGTTAGACTAGTCCACATCCAACTTTTGGTTTCCATGAACAGAGAGATGTGGGAGGTTTAGATTTTGAGAAGCTTTGTCAGGTACCACACACATGCCAGAGGTTTGGAAAAAGCAGGTTTGGATCAATGGCTTTGAGGACAAGCATTGTCACTGCTTGATCTTATCAGAGTTGCTGTGTATACGCAGACTACTGCCCAACTTCTGAGCTTTTCAGCCCTGTGATTTTTAAGGTATACAGGCAAAAGTTGTAATGTGATCAGGTTCAGCAGCTCTCACACCTATACACCTGTGCAGTAAGTCTTTGGCAAGAAACAACAAAGGGGTCCATCAGACTTTAGGAGTTTGGTTTTCCATAGATTGGATTTTTCAGTAAAGGAAGAGATAGTGATGCTCTCAGTACCAAGAAGGATTCCTGCTTTTTTTTATTTAATTGAGAAATTTAAAGGGATGGAATACAAGAGCATGGTTTATTCTTTTGTTTTGTTTTCCCCTCCTTCAGAGAACAGATGTTGGGATTATACTTGGTCATTCCAGTACTAAACAGTTGCCTTAAGCAGCAGCATTACTGGAAAAAAAAATAAAAGAATGAAAAGTTGTTTGCTGTGCCACAAAGCACGCATGAATATGCACTTGGCCTTTCTGAATTTTGGGAGGAAATGAGGTGGGAAATGCTTTATTGGAAACCTTGTCCAAAGAATCTCTAATGGCACAATTTAATTGTGTTGGCAAGGAACTCTGGCAGGTGCTTGAGCTTCCATCACGCGTGGACAGCGAATCTCTGGGTTTTGCCCGTTGTTTTCTGTTACCCTGCACACTGATGTTTTTAGAGAGTGGTGTTTGCCCAATGGGAGCACGGAGGTGGAAGCTAAATAGAGTAACATTTCCAACTCCAGCAGAGTCTACTCTGGCATGCAGCACGCTGCCTTTTCTGCAGGGATTTCTGTGCTCTGTGGAGTGTACTGGACTGGAATGAAGCATTTGCAGCATTAATTGTAGCGTCCGCCCTGAGTCCTGGTATCTGTACAGATATGTGTGTAATTATGTTGTGCTGAAGCTGTTCCACATGCTCTCCTCTATGTACATAGTTCAAACCACGTGCAGAAGGCCTCACCAGTGCTGGGAGAACGCTCCTGTGCTTCTGCTGCTCTCTCTACTCACCTCAGTTCTCCTTTAGAACCCAAGGGCATAAACTGCTTCGGGGGGTTATTAAATCGAATTAAGTTGGCAGTAATCTCATAATTTTTGAGTGTGGTCCTGACTGCTCTCAGTTATAAACATTTCTTTCTGGTTTTGCTGCACTGTTAGCAAGAAGTGCAGACCTGGGATTGAGTTGATTAAGGGCCATTTGAACCTTCCTGCAAACACTGCAGATCCACCTGCCAAGCGCAGCAGAAATCCCACATGGAGTTCCTTTCATGTTCTCCAGATGCCGTGGTGTCCTGTGCCACTTGAGAACTGGGTCCTTGTTTCCTGTCTTCTCCTGAAGGTTGTTTCTCTCCTTACCTGTGTTACACAATTTCATTTTTCAGTGCTGCTGTCCTACTTTCAAACATTTCTCCTGCTACTGGTTGTAACTTCACTCTCAAAAATGTCATTCCACAAGACACTTGAGGGGCATTGCTCCAGCAGCAGGAAGGATAATGTTACTCCTGGTTTTTCTCACTATTTCAATACCTGTATTTTGATACTCATTTTGGAAATGACTTTTATCTTATGCAAACCTGGCCAACCAGCACTGGTGGCTGAAGAGCTGCTTCTCTCACAGGTGTTTTACTGAGATGTTCTTTGTGAGGATTGCAAAACCATTTGGCTGGCACCTGCCAAGCTACTAATTTTTCCAAAGCTGTGCCTAACAAAATATTTTATGACACCCAGTGATCAGTACAAGTAGACAGTAAAAATCAACTACATTGATTTTTATTTCTAAGTAATAAAAATAGGTACATTGTATACTCTGCATACATATAACATATATAAAATTGTTTTTTAATGGGAAATAAGCTTCCTCAGTGTGTTATAGATGTTCACTGACAGAGGTTCAGACAGATCTTTAATCTTAGAGAGATTAAGTTTGGTCCTATCTCTTTCTGAAACTTTGCATGTAATATTAAAATTTAATGTGTTTCATCTTGGACTCTTAAAAAGTACACAGATCTAATTTCTTAAAAAAAAAACAACTGGTAGAGCTATGAAGTACCATTTTATAATGGCAATAAAGCAACAATTTCTTGATAAGAAGTGTAAGAGGGACTATTGCTTACTGGCACTTTTTTCAATTTAATAATTGGGAACAGTGGGTTAAAATTGTCTTAAACTTGTCATGTGCTTACTTTTCTGAGCATCCCGAATTATCTGCAGTTTGAAAACAGATACATTAGTAGTGTGTTACAAGGAACAATTTAATTTGTGTTTTTCCTTCATTTTCCTTGCTATTCATAGAACATCATGTGCTCTTTGACCTGGTGGTATGTTTTTCAGGAGTATTACTACTGAGAATAAGCTTAGACTTATGCCACTAAAATCACAGTAAGATCATATTTTTTCTGCCTTGAAAGACCTGCTGGGTATCTCAGAGGGCCAAGCCCTTAATAACTGAAAATTCCAGATAAATCAGTCATTTTTTTCCCTTTTTTCCTTGCTTTAATTTCCTCTTTGTTTTTTGCAATCTGAATTTGCCATTTCTTATTGTCTGTTATCTTTTGTCATTCAAGTTTACATATGAAAATGTAAATTACCACTTATTTTTTTGTAGAATACTCAGAAGGAAACAGGACCAGCGTCTTTCTTATTCCAGTCCCTGCTTAACCCTTGAGGTTTTTGACAGGTGCCCTCTAAGCAGTGAGCAATGCTAATAGGAACGACGGGGGGAGCTGGTCTGTGAAATGACAGGGCAGGGAACTCACAGGTGATTCTTCTTTGCCTGCTGCATCTTCCCCACAGGCCTTTGTTCTTAAGTCATTTGATTTTCTGTAGCAAAAGCATCAAGGAGAAAAGTGCTTTCCTGCTTTTTCATTTGAGTTCCCAGACTGCTGGGGAAGATGGGAGGAACAGTCATAGGCATTATTTCTGCTTTATAATTAGGTCAGTGATTTCGATTTGTACCAAAAATGTTTGAGCTGTAGCTGAGTCAGTGGCTGATCTGCAAAGGCAATTTTATTTTATTTTGCTTAATTTTGTTATCCTGACAGATACATTAGCTGCTAAAGAGAGAAAAGCACTTGGAAATGAAGCTGCTGTGCATTTCAGTGATCTTGGCCCTGTATGTCCTATCAAAGTCTTTATGCTTGACAGTGTAGAATGGGTTTTTTTAAAGATCTGGTTTTTTGGTAGATTCTTACAGTTCAGCAATGATCAATGTCAGGCAGTGAGTACAGACTGTGAACTATGACTGTCCTCCTTTTGGAATAAGAGTTTTGAGAATTAAACGTGAAATGAGTTGGGGTAAGTGGGAGGATGTCCAGAGAAAAGGGCTGGCAGAGAAAATAGAACCTTTGAAAGCAGGTGCTTTACAGCTCACAACCAAAAGCTGGCATCTCTTCATCTGTCTGGCAGCTGCTTTGCCCTTATTACCCCTCTGTACCTATGGGGAACTCTTTGTGCTGAAGAGAAGTCACCCAGGAACTCCAAAACAAAGCATTTTAAAGAAATAGATGAGGGGTATGTGTACAGATCTGCTGAGAGCACTTACATCCGTGGTTATTTCTAAGGGAGGTGGGGAGGAGCTGTGAGGTGAGAGAAGAAAAGGAAGTATACAAGGGAGAGGTTCTTTATTTCCCACTGATTCACCAACTAAAAAAACTGCAAAATGTGAGTGTGCCATACAGCTGCATTGGGAAGGAAAGGCTCAGTGATTCATTTTGTTTGTTTTAATTGAAGAGTGATTGGAAAAACAACTTATTAACTTAATAAGCCAGTTCAATGTTGTATAATAAAACCCTTTACAACTACCATTACGTTTCCTCACCCCAGAGGTACAAAACGTATTTTTTCCATCTGTGAAACATTGGCAATCACTGTTTCAATGGATTTTCAGGTTGGTATGTGAAAAATCAGAAACATTTAACAGTTCCCGTTAAACATATTTTTGTGCTAATATGTTGCAAAGGTGGTGCCTGCAGTTTGGGTTGCATTAGCAATTGTATGTCCAAGGGCTGTGCTCAGAAGCGGCTGGGGTCACCTCAGGTGTGCAGGGAGGAGGCAGAGAAGCAGGTTTGAGGGTTTTGGAGGTCTCTTTCACCTCATCAGAGCCCATTTCACAAGCCAAAGGCAGACAGAGCTTGTTGTTTTGTTGACTATGTCCTTTTCTATGCTGAAAGCATGTCTAGAGGAAGTGGAAATTTCATGTTTGCTTTTCCTCACTCTTCAGTCCTTGGCTGTTGAGTCAGCTTCCTTTCAAAGCCTCTGGTAGCGTGAAAAGCTGTGTGATATAATTGCTGCTGTTTGGGTGGGTGTTTCAAAGGCATTGTGCTGTAGGTTATTGCCCCACTGTTGTGTGGTTCGCACAGTTAAACCTGTTACATTTCTGAAGTGATTTTTTTAGTGGACTGCTAGATCACTGCATGTAAGGTGTGAGCAGAAGTAAATGATCATCTGTTTGGGGTTAGAACTAAAGTGGGGAGTAGAGCTCTGTGTTAGATGTGGATTCTTCAATGAAAAAAGGAGGTCTAAAATTAAATCACTAACAAAAAATATGCAGTTGAAATCATGTGCAGGCAGGTGAAAAACACAAGATCTTTTCTTTCTGTCAGGTATTTTGAAACAAAATAAAAAAGTTTAGTGGCAGATCAACATAGAAGATAGGGCTATTGCAATTGTCAGTACCTTTCCAAAGGTGCTGGTATTTTTCAAAACTCCTGCCTGCAAAGGGTTGGGTTTTTGGTGTCTGTATTAGACTGCCATTAGGTCTGTTACTGCAGCACAGTCACAGTAATTTCCAGTTGCTCTTGCAGCAACAGATGTTCTATATAAAGGTTTCAGATTAAAAGGTGGGGGGGAATAGAATAGTTATATAAATATACTCTGCTTCTGTTGCTGCAGAAAAAAAATAAACTATAGTGGAGACTCATAAATCAAAGGAAAAGGGAGCACGCCTTGTGTATGTTAAGTCAGTTATGTGGCCTGAGCTTGTCAGTCAAACATAATGAAATTCATATTTCTGCTGAAATCACTGTTTTCCGCTTCAGAAAGGAACACAGAAGATTTCACAAGTTCATGAAATGCCATGAGTTATAAATATATGGGAATTTTGTGCCTGCAAAAAAAAAAAAAATTTACTGATGCAGTACAAACTAAAATTAATCATATTCTTTTAATGCAAGGGGAATAACATCATGGAACCCGGCAGATACTAACCATGGTGTTTTTCTAACATTTGTTGTGCCACGCAGTAATAGTCCAGTTGTGAAAGAGAAAAACAATGGTCATGGGAGGAGATATGTTGTTGTTTTGGCATGTCATGATGATAAAAAATGATTGTTGTCAGTTTTGGTGAAAGGAAGGGAAAATTCTTTCTAGTCTCTTTGTTGTCTTGGGGGTGAAAAATGAAAAGCAAAACTTGGTGGGATGAGAGGGTGATGAAGCACAGTAAAAATGGCTGAGACTTCTTATTAAAACACCTCTTTGCAAAGTTATTAATACTGCCAGCTACTTTAGTAAAGAAAGATTCTGTGATTCCAGAGGTGTGAAAGATACCTTTGTTGCTTTAGCCAAACTACTAACCAAACATTATTGGTGTGTTATATTTCTTGTTACTTTCAGCAGGTGGTATTAAGCCAGTTTGTAGACATGAGCTAGAAGACATGTCGGAGCAAGAAAATATGCATTTTTACTGTGTTACTCAGCATTATAACAGTTTGCCAAGACTTGGATTCATAATAATTTTTCATTTGTGGAATTTTCTTTTTGACTGACCAAAAATAGGTGCCTTTTGCACACGTAAGTGTCTTTGTGGCCTTACAAATACTTGTAACAACTGTTGGCACTTAACATTTAACATGAGGTTACTCATTCAGGACCCACAGGCTACCTGCCTGGAGAGTGCACTGTGTTTTGGGGTGTGCATCTTCCATTTGCACAACTATGAGCTCCCTCTGTGGACACAGTGGCATTTTCCAGCTGTGCAGTAGCAGTTAGACAGAGCTGCAAAGATGATGACAAAATAGCAACCAGCCACCCTTAGCATGTTTTTCTAGCCTTCCAGAAGTGTGATTTTTGCTCAATAACCATGCCATAGTGAACAGAGATGCTGGGCTTGGCCATGGCACCTGGCTCCCAGTTTTGTGTTTTCACAGCAGTAAATTCATTGTGTTGCTTAGTTGTTGGGATGCATGTGAATTTCTCGACTAGCCATGTCTCTGACATGGCATGAGTGTTATTTTTTAGGTTGAACCCACGTGTGGTTGCTGTGGCTGTTCTCCCTTGCAGACATCGTGGGACCTCATTGCCACTGAGCTGCGCTTTCTCTCTGCCTGCCCCTGTGCCACTGTGCCACTGTCTGAGCAGGCAGAGCTGCCAGCAGGACTGGCAGGCAGTCTTCTCAAAAGTGCCCAGCAGCTGCTTTGTCAGGCAGGCAAAACCCACAGCACCTTTCAGGTTGGGGTTTATAGGGACCTGAATCAAAAAAACATGATTTCTCATTTCAATCTAACCAGTATTTCTGGAGACTTCAGGTTTTTAAGTCTAGACAGAGAAGAAATTGGAAGTTTTTTGGGGTTCCAGCAAAACCCAGTGGCCAGTGCTGAAAGTCCCTGCAGACACAGAGTGCTGATTCTCAGTGTGGGGGGCGTGAGGGGAGCAGCGCTGCAGGGTAGCATCCTGCTTGTGATACGTGGCTTTTGGAAATGAGTGTTGGACTCTTAGACCTGTCATCTGCAGGGTGGCTGAAGCTAAGGAAGGGCAAAAAATAATCAGCCTAAGTAGAAATGCAAAGAAACCATCACACTTTTAATCACAGGGACAGTGTGGGAATCATAAATCAGGGGAAGTGCTAATGGAGTGGTTACAGGAAGCGCAGGTGATTAGGAAAGGTTAGACTTTTCTTTCAAGGTACTTTAGTTGCTCACTGACCCTGCACAAACTAAATTTTTGCATAGCAGATATGATAAATAGAAAACAAGATTATACAGAAAGAAATCAGCATTATGTAGATTTTCTCATGCACCTCTTTAATTGCATTTTCTGTACTCTGAAATATGTATGCTTCTCTTAAGCACGTATGGTAGCAAAATGCTACGCCCTTCTGATGGCATGTACAAAATAGAGCATAAAGTGTTCCTCTATTCCTGTTTCTTACCTCATGGTTTGTTGTTTTTTTTTTATTGCTGCCTCTCAGGATTGAAAAAAAACAAATTTATAATATGATAGGAATTTTTTTTTCTGAGAAGAAAACCAGTGAAGTTTAAAGAGATAGAAGAACATTGTAAAGTAGCTTTTCTGTTCATGTAGATCTTCTTTTCCTACTGTAGCCAGGAAGGGCAAAACTGGGAAACTTGTTATATTTCTGTATCTATTGCCTTAGGCACAGCTTTGAGCCTGGAAACACAGCCATCAGAATTTTGTAGTCGACGAATGTATCACAACAATATTTAAATTTCAGGGAACTTACATGCTTACAAATGTATTATTTTATGCTCTATCAGTTTTTTTAATCATGGATAGTTAATCTTAAAAATCTTTTCTCCTTTGCTTTAATGACCCTTTCTCAAGGCTTACAGTGATCTTTACCTTTCCTTCTTGCACAGTAGTCCAAAATTGGCCTACTGCTACAATAGCACCTGGCGATTAAAGACGTCTAGGACCTCTTTTCTGTTTTATTTTAGTTTTGCAAAGCCCTGGACTTCTGAAACAAACCTTACATCTTCAATCATGTCCTTATTTTTAGTATATCTATAATAGTCCCTGACTATGGACACCTTTGGCCTGGTTATGAGAAGTTCCCAAACGTCCAGCAGATGCATTGCAAGCTATGCATGTCCAGAGATTTCAGTTTCTTAGTTTTCTAATACTGAATTTCCTGAATGTTTTCCTTAGTTTTTCTCTGACTTTCCAGTCTTGCAAAAGGTTTCGGTGACGCCACTGCTGTCCTGTACTTCATGGTTCTTGGCATAAGCTTTGTGAGCTTTTTTATACAAATGGTGTATTTGATACAAATTTATATACAAATTTTATGCAAATTTATATACCATGGTAACACTTCGCTATCTTTTCCATGTGTAAAAATACTGTAACCCGTTTTAATTTTTTGCAGGTAATTTTGTAGTGTCACTTGTAAAACATAACTGGGAGTCTGTGCAAGTTTACATTTACCAGTTTAAGAACTGGTTTGAGATCAATCAGTGCCACTGAAGTCTTACACGTTGAGCATCTCCCTTTTCCAAAAAGAGGTGCCTCCTCTACCTGTGTCCTATCCTTATCCCCCAGGCATTTCTATAAAATCTGCTGGTAGGTTTCTCCAGATCAGGCAATTTCATTTAACAGCTTCTGGTCTTGTAGCACCCTGAAGTTCAAGGGGTCTTCCAGAGTCAGAGAGAATGCAAAGCCCCTTCAGCTCTGTGCAATGTGCTTTGAGCATAAAGATATAAAATTTAAAGCATAAAGCATAAGAGATTCTGGGAGAATCGTGAGCTGCAGCCCCCACCCTGGGCACCAGATCTGAGTCTCGTCCTTGGTCCAGCACAGCTGAGGAGCTCAGCGAGGGCAGTGTGCAAGAGAGAGCTGTTCTCTCAAAAAAGCAGAGTAGGAGAGGCCAGAGACAGCTGTGGGTGAGAATTATGGGCTGAATCAGCCCTGGAGGCCAAGAGGGAGTGAAGAGGATCTCTGTGAGTCCCTGGGAACTGAAGAGTGCATTGCACCAGGTAACAAGAGTATGGGAAAATGGGATTCCAGCCCTGAAGGCCTTACAGCATCTCCTTTAACAGTCTGACTTGTCCTGTGATGCAGCCACTTGGCTGCAGACTCAGGATTTAACTTTTGGGGGGCTAACTAATGCTGTGGAAGCTTGTTGATTAGCAGTTGCAGCATGAGGTTTATACTTCGGTGAAAACAGAGTTGCTGTTGCAAAGTTCCTTCAGGCTTTCTCTTCTCGTTGTATTTGCTGAGTTAGTGGTCTGCAAGTGATACTTGGATGAAGGGCTTTTTTTATTCTTACTGCTTACTTTGAGGGCTCTGCCTTACAGCTGGTGGGTGATCAGCTAATGTCCTGCAACGTGGTGTTTTTTAAAAAGGATTGATGCCTTCAACGTTAAGAAAAAAAATTCCTTTGCATTAGTCCATTTTAACAGCCAAGGCAATTTTCCACATGGTGGCTTTATGGAAATGGGTTGCAGCTCTTGCCAGCCATGACCAGAACATTACAGGAAATGTATTTTCATGGAAGATTTGCTGCAATTGCCAACTGGAGAAAGGGAGGGAGGCAGGGGTTTGTTCTGTTAATGGACAACTGCGTGCCATGGTATGAACCCCTCCTGTTAAATTAAATTGGTTTGCACTTCCCACTATTGCTTGTTCCATGCTGAGAGAAATAGTTACTGATAAACCATTTCCCTCTGTAAGAACTGACGTGTTGCTGTAGTATGACACCTTATGCTGAAATGGGGTGTACAACAAACACATTTAGGTGTCTGACTGAGATAATTTAAGTGGTAAAAACAATTGGAATATTTCCATGGAGTGGCTTGGTCAGAACCAGAACTAATGGAAATTGGCTTTGCAGCCTCAGTGCTTATAGGTGGTAATATCTTACATGATTTACAGGAGTACTGAAAGAGATTTTTAATCTGCAGATATTACTGCACATGCATGTCTTTAAGCATGTGAATAGTATTTTTAAATTAAAAATTTAGCATGAAAGTCTGAAGGTTTGGGTGGATTTTGATGCAATGTATTTTTTTTTCCATAGCTGTTAAAGTTCAATACTTTCCAAGTAGAAGCAGGAATGATATGTGGCTTTATTTATATGTGAAAATGTTATCCGTGCTGGGAATATATGATTGCTGGCAGGAAAAAGCACTGCATGACTGATTCCCCTTTGGTAAATACTTGAATTCCAGTAGGTCCATTATCAATTCCATATGAGATATTTTCCAGTTCTTCCTGCATACACAGGAGATGAGAATAAAAGAGAAACAGAAGAGAGAAAATAGATACAACCCCTAAGCTAAAGTCCTTGTTTCTGTCAAAGTATTTTGGAGCTCTGGGGCAGGGATACCTCTCAAATACTCATGTAGGCTCTTACTGGCTTATGTTTTCATTTAATTTTTCTGCTGCTTGATTTCAGTCTTCTCATGTAGGGAATTTAAAGCTGAGCTCTCTAAGTTTGTGTTGACCCTGACACTGGATAGGTAAGTCTGTTGAAACAGAGTTTTAATAGAAACTTAACCTGAAATCAGCAAATGTCATTATAAAGAAGCACATGAGGTAGGTTTTGCTCTGAAAGAGGAGAGTCATGCCAGACTAGGGTGGGAGTGGTAAGACCATCCAGACAGTAAAAATAGTGTTTGTAAAAAGAGTTTTGGACTGGTTGAGGTTTTTATAGTGATGTGTGGAATTTTCAGCAGTTGTGTTGGTTTTGCTTTGAATTTACTTTAGAAAGTTTTAGTGCCTACTGTGTGATGTTTGTAATTATATGAGTAGGGAAAGAGAAAAAACTGAAGTAAGACTAATTTGATAAAACTACCCTGAACATACAATAAATGTATTTCTTAACAAACTCCTGATCTATGTGTTATAAACTTTTCTTTATTAGTCCTTTAATTTCCCATTCCCAGCAAGAAGGGATTGGTTTAGCTATGTTTGCCTGCAAAAAAACTGGAGTGACCAATTGACGTTCACTCTTTTGAGGAAGAGCAGGTATGGATAGGTGTAGTTGATACAGTTCATGTGGCTTATGATATATTGAAAGTCTGGCTTTAATTTTGATCCCATCAGCAGTATTATAATAACATTGCATGGCTTATTCTGCTGTACTTGCCATGCTTTAACATGTGACACACAGAGGGAAGCACCAGAGTAAACTGGAAGAAATTGGAAAGTGGGAGCGTGGTGGAAAGACTGGGGCCTTAAAGGATGTGATACTGTCCTGCTTCCTCTTTGTGACTAAACTTAGGAAGCACAAGGTTCTTCTTTACTTCTTCATAAAGCTTGGTGATCTCAGTGAGAGAATGATAAGGGTGGATGGTCTCCAACCATTTCTTTAGGATCTTGAGTGTGAGATTTGGATGATATGCATAGAGCTCTTGAAACTGCGAAGGTAATTCCATCCAGAGCTGAGCTGGGGAATCAGTCGTGCAGTGCCTTATTTTGCAAGGGAATGAGGCAAACTTTTCGTCCTGCCCCTGATTGCTGCTCCTCCCCTGAACACAGGCATGTGCAGTGAACCACCTCCAGCCACCAAATGTGATACTCTGATACAGCCACGAGGGGAAATGAAGGGTAGAGGAAACTAAAAACAAAACCCCGAGTCATGCCTATGTAGTAAATACAAACAAGGAGTGAAGCTCACTGTGTATGATTCCTGCTTTGCCTTTTTAAATTTTGTTGATGGGCTGCCATTCTTCTTAGTCTGAACTTCAGCTGTCATCTGTACTGCTTGGGGGAAGACCTGGAGTTCGATTAAGCAGTCAGATGAGACACAGAAAAACAGTTCTACAAATCTGCACTGCCCCCAGTGACTGTTTCCACCTGGCTGGAGGGGCTTCTGTGGTAGATGGAGTATGACATGCCAAAGACAGAGTTGTTAAACCAACACACCATGCATGAGTTCTTAACACAGTATCACCAGAGGATTGTTAAATATTCACTGGGACAGGAAGAAATGCAGGCTTTTGAAGAAAATCGAGCTTTCATGCGCTAACTGGCTGCTAAAAACTCGATGAAAAATTATGGTTCCTCACAATTGTGCCCCTTTGTGCTCTTGGAGAGCTCTGTATAGCTTTTTCCCTCTCTGAATCCTGTCAGCAAGGCAGCTCCTGAAAGAGAAGGGGACCATGCTAGGTACCTGGATGAAGGAATAGAGTTCTTTGCTGATTAGTAGATGTGTTTTTTTAGAAAAAAGTGGCTTAATCGTTTGTGTGGTTGGTGCTCAGCCTTAAGGAAGAGAGATAAATGTCACACGTGCTTGGTGCATGGCAGTAGGAACAATGTGCTGCCAGTCAGTCGACAGGTGATTTACCTGATGTGTGTTAGTAGGTACAGTGGCACGGGTGAGAATAGAAATGCTTTTTGGGGGAAGAAACGATATATTTTGCAACATCTGTTTCAGGAACGAGCATTAGATGTTTGCATCAGAAGTGACATTAAAAGCTTGATGTCAACTCATAGAAGCTGAGAAATGCAGAGTTATAACTTCTATAACTTAAGAGTCCTTTTTGCCTTCAGCATTATAGCATCTAAAATTAAAGTGTTTTAATTCTGTATCGCTTGCTTATCAGCAAGAGTGAATGCACATAGCAGAAGCTGTACAAGTGGGGCTAAATTAAGGGGTCCGTTTTTGATTTCTTTATTCATCTGCAGTACGTGAAATGATGGAGCAGTGTGATTTTGCTTATGCAGGAATTTTTCTCTTCAGCAGCTGATTATTCCACTGACCTTTCTGGGATTTTTTTTTTTTTTCTTTTTTTTTTTGTGTTTCATAATAAAGAACGATGCTGGACTTCTGACTTGAGATTTTCTGTATTTTGTCTTTTCTTGTTGCCAGTTTTTCCCCTTGGTTGGGTACCTGGCTGTGAGCACTGCATTAACAAGTTTTGGTCGTTCACTGACTGCTGTAATTCTGTGATGAGTCTTCCTGGCTGGACTGGAAACGGATTTCCTTGGAAGTGAAAAATAATAGGCTGTAGGCAGTCTTAGACATTGCTTCCTGTTTTTTAGCAGTGCTTTGCAAAGAGACTCACGTTTATAAGAGACCTGCATTGATTTTTAAAAATCCCAGCTGGCTCCTTGCCACTTGAATTAATAAGAACTAGTTCCACAAGCGGATGTTTTAGCTATGAGACAGCCAGCCATTATGATCTGTAACTATCTGCTCTGAAAAAATTATGACCTCAGACCCACCTAAAATGGCTGCAAGAAGGAGCAGTGGCACTTGTGCCTTGAACCAGAGACTGCCTGGCGTTATCACCACGCGGGAATGGTTTATTTCAGGCATATCCTTTTGTCACATTATGCCATTGCATGGGTTGAGAAGGAGTCTTGCTAAGAGAAGGGTGTCTCAAGATAAGAAAATCTGTGATAGTGATCTTGAGATGGTGAGCCATAAAAGCCTAGTGTTTGTATACTGCCATTGCTTCTTTTTACAGGTTACAGAATACCTGTAAGGACCCAAAGTTTAGATCTCCTTGCAGTCTAAACCAAATCCTTCCCTTGTCCTGGATGTAGGGAATGGTCCTAGAGGTTACCATTGGGTGGCACTAGGAAAATGCAGAGTCAGCTTCATGGGGTACTAAGTAGAACTGAAGTCACAAAAGAATTTAAGCCCTTCACTCCAATCGGAGTCATTACTTGATCACAGATTGTCTCCTGTTGTTAATGTAGAGAGAGAAGTCTGCTTTCATGAAACAGCTGAGTGGAAGGTGGATTTACATAGGGCTATTTTACAGATGGGTTGGTTTCTGCTTTCTCTTAAACACTCTGCTTGCTGGATGTTTGTATCTGTAGCTGAACAGCTGATGCTTGAAAAAAGACAATGGCTAAGGAAGAAAAGAGAAAAACAGCTGTTTTCTGAGTTGCTATAAAGTGATGTCGATATCCCATTATTAACTGTAGCATATGATACAAAATAATTCGTGCTAAAATTTTAAAGATTACAGCATTTTGCCGAGGCTAAGCAATTGTTCGCCAAAATTGTGCTGTTCAAGGAATTTCTGACTGAATAAAGCCCCGGCAAGGTACATTCCAATTGCATTCCACAGAAAAGCATTTCGTGGGGTTTCCTCATCTGGCAGAGCTCCAGGATGTGTGTGTATATACAGCAAATTGATTACAGGACGTGTGTTCCATATACATAAACAACAATAATGTACTTTCACCAGAAAACTGATTCCAACAGCAAAAATCAACTACTAATTTCAAAACTGTCGTCAGACATGGTGGAAAAACCAGGAAAATTGTATTGTTGTATTGAAAAAATAAAATTAACGAAGAAAAAAGAGTATAAAAAGACACCTCAGAGAAGCTGCAGCTGTGAAGAGGCGAGATTCGAACCCATACAGGTTGAAACTCAAAGTTCACCCAACGTCCATCGCCTGGCTCGGCGCTGTTTGCTTTGTGGCTCTTTCCAAATTTTATCCATTGATTATTGATATATTGATTATTGATATATATTGATGAATTTTGATTGAATTTTGATGAATATTGGTGAATATTGATATATTGATTATTAATAAATTCTCTTCAATCATAATATTGATTGGCTCGTTTATAGCATTACCCAGAGTTTCTCGTAGTGCTGAGCTGGGGAGCGGGGCAGTGAGGTTCTGCAGCAGCCAGGAGCTGCTCTGCCCTGCAGGAGGGCAGCTCTGGCACAGCTCGGCGGGCAGGGCACGTTCCTGACTGCCTGGGCAGAGGGGCTCACTGAGCCTCGTGTCCTCTCCGTTAACGGGAAGTGGTAACACAGCAGTGCACGGGCTCCCTCCTCTTTCCTCCTAAAGAAAGAAGGAAGAAGCTTTTTTTGTTATCTAACAAAATACTGCATAACTTGACTGCTTCTTGCTGTGGTGTGCTAACTGTAGAGGCCATGTAAAGCTGTTTCTTTTGCCCTTGATTTCTCTGTTGCATGGGTAAGATTGGGGGCAGTAAAGTCCACAGTAAATAAAGGAGTTTCATGGATGTCCAGCCAGAGCTGGGCACCTCTTCAAAATGGAGTAGGAAGATGCAAAGGGATCATTCATTCTTTCTGCAAACAGCAAATGTAATAAAAAGCTTCATTGGGTTTTGTTTTCCTTCCTTCACACAGCAGCTGAATTGCAATTATACTTAGATTTTTTTTCCACTGTTATTAGAAGGAGAAGAAAGCTGTTATTCCAGCATTACCAATTCAGACATGAAAATGAAAATGTTTATTTACTTTTGTTGCAGAGGTTGAGTGCATGATCCTACTTGCATTGCCATCAGTGGCAAAGCTCCTGTTAATTTCAATGAGAACTGGGGTCTTCTTGTTGGGAACAGGAGATGCTATGATCAGCTTAATTTGTGACAGCTCTAAGTGTGTTCAGAGCCAAGGAATTGAGAAACAACCCACAAAAAAGAGGAAAAGTATATTAGAAAAACATCCAGCTATCATATCTGTGGGCCTGGTAATAATTTTAGGGGAAGTAAACAATGGCAATGGACTCTGAAAACACGCAGTGATCAGTAAAAAATACCAGATTGTTGGAAATTTTTTCCCTGAGGGAGGAAGTCTCTCTTTTGAAAATACTAAGTTCAAAACAAATACAGCAGATATGTTCCAGTTAAGATTTCTGAAGCATAAAATGGGAGGTGTGTGGATTTGGTTTAGTCCAGTTTAATTTGTCTCTAGATAAGCTTTGTGGGTGTCCCAGCTTGGCAAGTCCAGTTGCCTGTTCATGTTCCCAGGCTTGCAGCAGGATGGGGGCAAGGATGCTGCTGCTGCTGTTCTCGCCGGGTGTGGAGGTGGCCCAGGCTGAGCAGTCTTTGTGCCCAAAGCTGCTGGTTTAAATGGGGTTAGATAGCTGAAGGTGTGCCTGTGTGGAGTAGCAAACTGAGAGCAGTGCATTTTAAATCTGTCTTTGCTTCTTATGCTGGCAGGCGTGAAGTAGAGCTAATTTTGTTTCAGTTTTACGGTATCTGAGCCAAAGTTTATGTAGTCCGTGTCTCTTCTGTTTGGTGAATAATCACCAAAACAAAAGCAATCTGTCTGTGTCTTTCTTCTTAAAAAGCAACAAAAAGTCATTTTGGGAACCCTTGAAACAGAAGACATGGGAATGTGTGTTGAGAAAGGAACACAGATTTTTTTTTTTTTTTTTTTTTTTTTTTTTT
>VZRO01006404.1:318002-345162 GCA_013397915.1 Daphoenositta chrysoptera | reverse complement strand
TATAATATATATATATCATGGCCTATTTCTAAGGGGTCTGGGAAAGACCCAGGCCAAGTGAGTTTGAACAAGCTTGCATATAGCTTAAAAAAAATAAAAGGTCCTCATGTCCATTCGCAGCTGCTTAAGGAAATGGTGTGACCTGGGAAAGGTGAAATGCCACACCTGCTTCTTTACACAGGTTTTCTAAAAAACTTCCCCATAAAACACTGGGCAAGTTGAGAACAACTTGGGTTTATTTAGGTATCAGGGAAAAGAGGGTACAAATGACATGTGGTACTGTAGTGGTTGTTATAAGGCAGTGTTGAAGGACATCAGGTTGTATTCACACAGTGAAGAGGTTTTTTCCATATATTGTGGTCATGTGGGGATTTATGTCACTGTAAGTCTTAAGTCTCTTCATTTTGGACCTCCACATACAATCAGTAGACAAAAGGAGTTGGGGATCTGAAGGAGGTCATCCTTTTTTTGCAGAGAAGGTGTAGGTTTTCCTTCCCTGTTTCTCAGCTTGCTCCAGGAAGGCATGATAGCTTCATATCTGTTCTTTTTTCATGTGGATGGCCTGTTACACAGCTTTGCAGTCTGTCTGTAGTACACACTCCTGACACCTGCAACAGCCCGTTCTATTTGAAATTTATCATTTTCTTCTTTGTTGGGGTTAAAAAAAAATATTGCTTTTATACCTTCTCATTATAAGAATTGTGCTGATAAAGAATGAGCAGAAATGAGCACACAACCACTTAGGGAGAGAAAAGAATGGTGTGAACACCTCTGTTTTGGCTTCTTGGTAATCACTGGATCAGGTTCTGTGTCATTCATTATTTGGAGGCAGAGAGCAATGCCTGGTGATGGATCTCTTTTATTTGGTATGTAATACTGAAGAATTGAGGGCTCCTCCGTTGTATAAATGACTTTCAATTGTTTTTTAGTTTCTCCTAATCTCCTTGTAATTAAGAAGGGAGGGAACTTTTCAGTCAATTGCTGGTGGGAAGAGGTTAGTTTAATAAGCTTGATCGTTTACCAGCTAATAAATTGTAATAGGAAATGTCATTATGCTGTACAGTGTTTGCTGGTTACCAGTTCTGGGATTTGCTTCTTGTCCAGTATTCATAGCTTGTGAGCCATGGTTTTTTTCTAATGGGTTTTATGCCACTTAGTTCAGTTTTCCAGTGTGGTAAATTCATCCTTTCATCCAGCAAGTCCTGTCCCTGTATTATGCATGAATCTTCCTTCTTTTCAAGGCTCCCGGGTCTCCAGGTCCATAAATATTCCATGAACATAAAGCCCCTTATGTTTCTCCTCTGGACTGGCAGTGGTTTAGAAAGAGGAGAGGTTACAGAAGGAAGGGTGTGGGGCAAACGTTGAGCAATGATTCAGTTAATTTTTTTTTTCTAAATCTAAAAATCTTCTTGACTTTCTCCTTTACACCTTTACTTACAGCATGTTTGGGCTGCTTTTTACACTGGAGTGGGGCAAGAAACTATTTTATTATTTAGTTCCTGATGTTTCAAATGTCCTTGGAACAATTCCAGTGTCAAATATCAGAGAACAGGAGAAGAGATAACAATGGTGTGAAGTCAACATGTTGTTAATAGGATGTTATTTGTGAAATTAGCCAGTGAAGATGTAATGATACAGAACAGAACGTAGCTGTGGCATGCAGCATCAATAATAATAGGACTGAAGTATTTATGGTTTTCTTCTCCATGTAGCAGTTGTAGTTTTAATTGTTCATTTTTATGCATCCATATGATGTTTCTTTGTCTTCATGTGGTGCAGTTGTTTTTATGTAGCTTTTGTAGCTCTAAACTTCCTTTTGCCAGAGCAGCACCTGCTGGCTAGAACTGATAGAAATGTCATCTGAAATTCTTTGCTAATCTTCTTTATTTCCTATTTATTCAGGCCATAACTATTTCCTTCCTTAGGTTTGAAGAGCTGCACCAATTGTCAGTGCAGAGAAATCACCATTAGTATCTCTAAAAAGAGTCTAATTTTTCCTCAGGACTTAAGAAACAGGGTGCAGAGATGAGCTTAACAGAACTTTTATACTCTTTTCCCTGATACATAAATTTTCGCTCCTGGACATACTATTTCAGTTCCTATCACAGTTCTCATGCCAAAACAGAGCATCTTTGAGCTCTGTCTCTTAAAATGTGTGAGCCAACTTTCAAAATGACCCCCTGCTCTGATGTTTCAGTGTGTTCAGTAGATGCCATTAGCTGGGAGAAGAGTGATGCAGACACTGGAATGGAAAGCAGTGGCTACGTCTGTGTAGGGAATTTTTGACCTTGTTGAAACATGGCCAATATTGTGTTACCAGGGAAATGCTGCTATGAATCCCTTAATACACGCTAAGAGAGGGAACAGGACGATGAGGGATATGCTTCCCCTGCAATTCTCCCACTGCACGTGATCTGCTGTTTCAGTCACGTTGTGAGCCTCTGAGAAAATTGGTTTTAACTACCAAAGTTATGAATAAATACACAGAATGAAATGTATGGTGCCATCCGATGTCCAGCTGGGGTTTAGCTGAGGCATCAAGTGGACATTTTGGGACAGAGCTGAATTGGGCTTGCCTGAGGACTTGTGAAATGCTGGTAAAAGATATTCTTGGAAATTGATGCGTTCTGGTACATGGCAAAGAGAAAAAATGTGTCTGAGAAACATCTTTATAAGGCTATCAGGTTTTTAGCAAGTGTGATTTTATGGTACTCACAGAAAGGGAGAAGGAGAAGGGAGACCTGTTAGAGACTGGGAACCCTCTCAGGCAGCCTCGGGCTAAGGAACCAAATCTTAAAGAGGGAAAAATAGGAGCTGCCCAAGAGTCCTGCAGCACTTGCCTCCCTCAGACTCACCAGTGCTTGCTGAGCTGGCTCAGGAGTTGTGCCATTAAGGTATTTATTGCAAAGCAGCCAGTCATAAGCTGCGTTTTTGAGGAGATTGTTCCTTAGGTTGATGGGGAGTTGCATGTGACAGTAGGGTCCTGCTGGATGTTGTGTAAATAGTGAGCTGTGGCAGGAGCCCTGCAGACTTCCCAAACCTTGTACGGTGCTTTGGAAGAAGCTGGTGGTGATCAAAGCCACGGTTTAGATCTGTATTTTCTCCACTTGCCCGTGCTGTCTGTTTAAATCCAGTCAAGACGAGGTTTCCAACAGCAATGGAAACAAATACATGATTGTTAGACCTATAAAAGCTAAATGCTCCCAACTGCAAGTGCTGCTCATGGTCCTCATTATGGTGTCTTTTGTAGATTTACAGAAAGTACGAAAACGGTCTGAAAGAGAATCTTTACGTTTAGAAACTCAGACTTTTCACCTTGGAATGGGTTGCTGCTGGCTTCAGCTGTAGGTAACCGCTTCCTGTTTTCTTCCTTAGTGTGAAACCTCAGATCTGAAAAGTGAACTTCGCACACCTCTGCAGTGTGCACATCTCAACAGAGCCCCCTGCTACCCTCTGCTGTAGGAATGCATTTGCCATTTCATATCAGAGTTTGGTGAATGATATGTTGAACTACTTGAATATCTGAATAAAAGTAAACAGACTGAACAGATAGTTTATTATGCTCTTCATACTGATATTAAAAAAAAAAAAAAAAGAAAAGCAGCTCACTAAAGAAGGAAAAGCTTCCTCTTTATGCACTTAACATATTTCTGTTGCTTTGCTTGCATATGAGATGGCTTAACTATGCAGTATAGTCTGGGAACTTAACTGCCCAGTGTTTCTGCTCACTGTCCATTGTCACCTTGTGTTCCTGTTCCCAAAAGAAGTAGGAAGGGCTAGACTGGATTTTCAAAGCGCAGTTCTCACCACTGTCCACCTTCTAATTATTCTATCTCTGCTCCTGAAATACAGAGATTTTTCAGTGCTCGGGGCTGGACAGAGGAAGGGAAAGAGTATTCCTAGCCAGGAATGTGGAGTTAAACCTTTTTCTTTGCTGCTTTGCCTGGTGCTGCCCTGACCTCTCGTAAACTCGAGGGAATTTCAGGACTGATGTGGAATTTACTCACATTTTTATTTGAAAGCTTAGTATTTTGAGCTGAGAATAGTTTGGTGAGCCAACTTCTGCCTGCCGATGAACGACTTCAATGGTGAAATTAAAACGGGAAACAGGAGTTGTAGAGAGAATTAATGGGAGAGTAGGGGAGAATTTTAAAACAGTTCTGACACCCCCATTTACTTGGGAAATCCTGTGCCCAGCAGCCGTGTACATGGCTCAGTCCTGATGTAGCTCTTGTGAAGAGAATAAAACAACCTGAGCCGAGTAACTAAACTGTTAATTAAGTTGTTGTAGGGGGCATGTGAGTGGAAGTCCTGGCATTACAGGAATGGTTTTACTATAATCCTCAGTCGTTCTTAGAGCAGTTGCTCAAATAGATTTCAGTTTGCAAAAATGTGAGCATGCCTGTGAGAATTCATTTATGTTTTTGTATAAGGAGCAGTTTCGCAGCCTGCAGACCCTCAGTGTGTGCTGGGCAGCTGCTGGGGCAGGGAGAGCTGTCCCACACTGCTCACACCCGGGCAGCTCGGCTGTGTGAGCTGCAGGAGAGGTATTTGAATTTCCCGGTGTCTGCACAGCAGCGAGGACAACACAAAGGTGTGTTTTGAGAACCTCATCCATCCCAGGACAGGGTGCTGCTCCTCATCCCATCACCATGGTCTGCACTGGGGAGAGGTGGGCAGGAGCACAGTGCAGTGTTTGCTCTCCAAAGCACCAGGGAACTCTGAGATGGGCTTGAGTGTTGCATGGCTGGAGCAATCCCTCAGCATTCACCCCGTGTTTCCAAGTTTGGCAAAGATATTTTACTTTAGATCCTGGCAACGTGCAGTTCCACCAGCAACAGTGTTATTCTGGCTGTGGGAAAGGAGAAGTAGGAAGTGTCAGTAAGGATTTCACGGTGTCTTTGACACAAGGCTCTTTGGTAGGAGAAGAGGGTGAAGAAAAGGGGAAGTCCAAAGGCAATACAACTTCAGGTAGACCCAGAGAACGTTTTTATACTGAAAGAAGTGCATTAATTTACTGTGCACCATGAATGAGGTAAAACATTCCAAGCAAAAGCTTGAACAAGAAACCCAAGCCCACGTGAACCAAAAGGATTTTTATTGATGTACATGTTTTTAAATGTCTTGCATCACAATCTTTTCATAAACTCTTTTTCTTTATGTTTTATTGTGTGTTTATTCCAAAACAAGCACTTGATTTTTGTGCCTAGTGGGCACAAGATTTGTGAGTTTATAGGTATTGATTAAAAACTACTTTGGAAAAAGGTCAGTTGGTTTCTTAGGTCACTGCAATTCCTCATCTCGCTCTTTAGGTGAGCTCAAACACTCTGAAGACAACTAGAGAAATTTTCAGTCAGACATAAATGAGCAGAAACTGAAATTCATAGCTTTACCTATAGTATTTTCTCTGAGAGTCCAACATAGGGCTGCAGGTGTTGTTGAAGTTAACAACAAATCTGTCAGCTAGTGGTTACATTTCAATGTGGTTTTGACAGAGAACTGATTTGAGCCAAGTTAGGTGAGTGCAGGTTAACAAGCTCTTTCTGTGCCCTGCTGGATTCTTTCTGGTCGAGCTCTGCTCAGATGCTGCCAGTTGTGCCAAAAGGTGGAGTGATTTTGCAGCAACCAAGGAGCAGGATGGGACTTGCCAAATACTTGTGTGCTTGCAGCTGATGCCAGAACTAAAAACCCCCTGTGGCTTTGGCCGCTTTATTGAAAATGTTGCTTTTTATTTTTCCTTCCTTCTTGTCCTGCTTTCTAACAACGTTGTACAGTTGCAGTGGCAGCCTCCAGCTGTCCAAATACCTGTGGGCTTTTTTAGGTGTGTGACTTAGAGCAGGAGAAAAATAAAACAACTGTGCAGAAATTCTGTCCTTTCCCTACCCCCATTCCCTCTTTCAGGAAAGGCAAGCTAGGTAGAATATTTAGCAGTGTTTATGTCTGTAGTTTTTAAGCTGCAAGTGGAAGGAACTTGACTAAATTAGTCCATTGGTCTCCTCTTTGTTTGCCCTCTTTCTATTCCTGGTTTTGGTACGTCCTTTCCCACTGGATTCCTGTCAGCGAGTTCCTGCACGGTCTCATTGCCTCCAGCCAGCTCTGTGGCTCCCAACCCACAGCGAGCAGAGTCATAAATCACACCCACTGCCCTCTCTGGGAAGAAGGATGCTTTTAGCCAGCTCGGGGCTTGTAATGCAGATGAATGTCTCAGCCCTCTGGGGAATGCTGGGGCGAGCAGGAGAGGGAGGGAGGCAGAGCCGCATCTCCATTCAGGAGCCGTGGAGCTGTTTGTAACTTGCCTTTGTTGAGTCCCAGTCAGGTCTCCCTTAGGTCACACATTTGCACTTGTTTTGAAAGAGGCAGAAGAACCCTTGAGAGGCTGCATTGCCAAAGAGGGCCGAGGCAGAGCAGAGAATGCACCGGGGGCTTGGGAAAGCAAAGGGAGGAAGAACTAAAGCTCCTTCAGTGCGGCAAGTGAAGGTCAGAGGTCTGCTACGACCTTGCACTGCCTTTGTGACCTTTTTAAGGCTGTTGACTGGGATGATTCCCTGCCTGAGGGATTGCTGGCATCTGCAGGCATTCCAGCAGCAGTTAAACACCTGTGTGTTTGCTGCTGACATTTCATTAGGACGAGTAATGAGCCTGGATATTAAATGTCTTTCTGGCTGGTCAGGAGGGAAAACGGGAGGGAAGCTACGCCGTGTCTCGGGGCTTGTGAAATCCTCATTTCAGTTATGGCCAAGCTCTCTCCCCTCAGCCCTGCTGCTGGGCAGAGCATGGAGAGCAGACCCAGCATCGCCTCCTGCACTGTGGCCACAACCTGGAAACTTCTCCCATTTTATAGCTATGGCACAGCTCCCCTGGGTCCGTCTCAGGTCCTTCCTAGAAGGATAAAGAAATTCAATCAAGATTCCCTAGGAAAAATGCCCACACTGGGAGAAAGTTTATTCTGTAGCCTCTGGTTGCAGATAATTCTCCTGTGTGGTGGGATGCGAAGCTCTGTGGGGATGGATTGTGTCCCACAGGGGCACATGGAGAGGAATGCCTGCAGCAGGCTGGGGCTGCTCCGACAGCAACCCGAAGGGCCAGCAAGGAAGGTCAAAACACAGGAGCTTCCTGCAGTTAAATTCAGCAAGTGAGATCTCAGGGGATGGAACGCCTCTCTGCTTATTTCAGTTGTCAAAGAATTGTATGTGTTTTGAAGTTGCTTATACCACCGGTACACCTACACCACAAACACATACTTTTTCAAACCTAATAAATGTCAGGCTTAAACAAACAAACAAAACCCCAAGAGTGGGCTAATGAAAATTTATTCTTTGCAGAAAGGTGTCTCTGCCTACAGGCTGATCTTGCAGCAAACTGCACCTCCAAATCTAAATCCTATTTTGCTTCTACACGGGGGAGTGCTTAGACTTATCCTAACAGAACCTGAAAGGGCTGGATTGCTGAGAAGGAATCGGGTACTGTGTACACCTACAATGCCTGAAACCAAGGCAGAATTTTTCTCTTGGAGTGCTTTTTCAAAACAGAGATGGCAGCTGTCATTTTGCTGTTGCTTCGAGCCCTGCTGAAATAAGATCTAGTGACTTGTACCAATGTTCAGAAAAATTGATGTCTCTTTGTTTATGCACTAACATGAAGATGTGCTGCTTTTTACAGACAGTTGGCAAGCTTCTGTACTGAACAGCTGGGCTTGGGATGGTTTAGACAGGCTGGTGGAGGTGCCTTTGTAAAATTTAGGTGTTAAAGTTATACTCCAAAAAGCAAAGATGGGCTTCCATAACCATTCCTGTCTTCTGATAAAAGCTTACTGAAATAAGTGGGCTGAGATATAGATGTGGACCTCTAAGTATCCCATTTGTCACTGTTGGCTGAAGGACAAGAGAGGTGTAACTGAGTTTAATTGGAGGCATGCTATGTTTCCCTCTATCAATATGAATCAAAATGAGTTTACCATGGTGCAGAGAACAGTTGGCTGGGGTTTTTCTCCCAGCCCTGGGAAAATT
Source organism: Daphoenositta chrysoptera (assembly GCA_013397915.1). Taxonomy (NCBI): domain Eukaryota; kingdom Metazoa; phylum Chordata; class Aves; order Passeriformes; genus Daphoenositta; species Daphoenositta chrysoptera. Next base: position 337,156 of record VZRO01006404.1, on the reverse strand, counting down.
ATTGCAAGATTGTTTTATTCCTTTTGTTGCTGATGCACAGGACAATACTTTCATGAGCAGCATTTTCATTTCTGACAGTAGCTGGCCTATATATCACTTTGGCATAAGAGTATTGTTTGGAATCTGAAAACCACGTGTATCTTACATAACTGTGCTGCTTCTGCCACCCAGGCAGGAGTGTATTCACAGAAAGTCTGAGGGCTGCTTAGACTTCTTTACGTACACATGAAAGAAACAGTGGGGTTTTTTCTTGTTCCCAGGTGTCCATGTGTTGGTTTGGTTATGTGTCTGTTTTCTTGCCCTCATTGTACTGCAGGTATTGGTGTTTCTGTGGATTATTCATGAAGGGCTGTGTGTGTGTTTCCCATTTCACCATAGCTGTGCCTCACCCCTCGAGGGCTCTGTTGTGGTTTAACCCCAGCAGCAGCTGAACCCCACACAGATGCTCACTCACTCCCCACTGATGGGGGAGAGAATCAGAAGCGAGAAACTCATGGGTTGAGGTGGAGACAGTTCAATAGGTGAAGCAAAAGCCACATGCACAAGCAGAGGGAAACAAGGAATCCACTCACCCCTTATCAGCAGGCAGGTGTTCAGCCAGCTCCAGGACAGCAGGGCTTCATCACGTGTGACAGTGGCTTGGGAAGACAAACACCATCACACCTCACTTCCCTCCACGCTGAGCACAGTGCCCCGTGGTATGGAACAGCCCTTGGCTCAGCTGTGCTGCCTGGGTCCTCTCCCAACTCCCTGTGCAGCCCCAGCCTCCTCACCGGTGGTGTGAGGAACAGAAAAGGCCTTCACTCTGTGTAAGCACTGCTCAGCAACTGCAAAAACATCCCTGTATTGTCAACACTGTTTCCAGCACAAATGCAAAACATAGTGCCATACAAACCACTATGGAAAAATTAACTCCTTAAAACCAGCACTGACCCTTAGTGTTTTCACCTTTGCTTGAATGTTCCTGTCCCTGCTGTTCTTCTGTCCCTTCGTTGTCCTTCTCCCTTGGCAGAGCTGATAGAAACACCAAATTGGTTCAGGGCTATGCTCTGTCTGAACAGAAAACTTCCTTGAGTCTGCAGTTCAGTCATTTTTACAGACAGCCCCTATGGACCATTAGATACTGACCTCAGCTGAACTGTCCCCCCTCTTCCTTCAGCATGTTGTGATCACTGGTCCCTCAAGCTTTTAGTTTCTCCTGGCTCTACCAGCAGTGATGTCTCCTGTGCTCCTGTGAGTTGAGTGATTCCCAAGAGGATTTTGGTTTTTAACTCCCTCTTCTCCTTTCCTGACATCATAAGTGCCTCGAGTGAAGCAGTTGTGCTCATAACAGTGAGCTGCTTTGGCATACTCTGTCTTGGGATGGTGTCATTTGGCCACTAGACCCTTCTCTGCTGCATGATGAAGTGAACAGGATAATCATGTCACAGCAGTCCTGGGGATTTTTGTGTTTACTGGGAAAGCGTGTGCTGGGCAAAGGCTTCTCATATGTCAGGGCTGGAGTAAATTATTGAGGGAAGCAATGGAAAGAGAAGGGGGCAGAATGTTTGCTTTTTAAATACAAGTGATAAAATTCCTGGTTCTCACTCTGATAAGATACCAGAGGACTTGTGTCTGTCTGGTATTTCTCTAATTCGTAAGCACAAATGACAGTGTGACCTAGGAGAACCTGGGGAAGTTGTGTACTGACCATGTTAAGTCTCCTCCCCCTCTCTGAGTTTTAGACCTGAGTGCAAGTGTCAGGATATGGAAGTTTAGATTTCCATACCTACTGATCTCCAAACCTTCTTTATCTCTGATTGTCCGTGTCTGAATACAGGTCTCATAACCAAAAGAGTTTGTACAGCGAAGACTGAGGCCAGGGAGGAAAATGCAAGCAGACTCTTTGAAAGACTCTAGAAATGTTTTTGTAATCACAGGGAAAATACTTTTCAGGAGTTGACACGCCTTTGTTAATTTAAACTTCTCTTTATTTTGAAGTTGTCAAACAGAAAAAAAGAAAAGCTTTATTTTAATGCAGTTCATAGAGCTGGGGAACAAACCAAGCTGGGGTTCAAGCTGCCTTGCAACCTCAAGGCGAGTGAGAGCTGCGAGTAACTGGACAAGCCATTAGTGGGGAAGACACACTCAGCACTGATTTCTTTGTTCTGACCATTGTGCCAAGATGCCACACACGTGTACTTGATGTGTAGGGAATTTTTAAACCCTTAGTACCATGGAGCAGGGAAGAGCAGGTAAACTCAGATCATCTTTTCTCTAGCAGGTTAGTTGGGTTTTTGTCCCCCAGTGGGTTTTGTCTCTGTTGATCATTGGCAAGCACGGTCCAGGCAGCTCAAAGGGAAGGACGTTTGGCTGGCATGAGAGCTTTTAAAGTGCTGATGACAGGCGGGGGAGGAGGTGTGAGCAGACAGCCCCACAGGGCTTCTGAACCTCTGCTGAGAGCTCAGCTTCACCCACTCATCAGCAGCAGCAGAGCTTGGAAACTTGGGAAGAGCAAATATAAGACACGGCTTACTTGCCCTTGGGCTAAGATTATGATTTCACGGACAGTGACAAATTCCCTGAAACAAGGCAGCGTTTTGGTTTCTGAAGTGCTCGTTCACTCTGGCTGTTCCAAATCAAGTCGGCTGCTGGAGCCAGAAAGGTTCTGAGAAGAAATACTGGGGGAAATCTGCAAAATCACTGTAATTTGGTGGAACAAAGTGGCATAAATATGAGTGGGTTTTTTTCTGCTAAGCATTATATAAGCTTATGGTAACAGACAGTTCCTGCTCTCAGATTGCTGCAATCAGAGATCAGAAGAAAAGAGGCCCAGGAGGTGAAATGGTGCTGTAGCTGTACAGCAGGCTGGGAACCCTTGTGCTTCATGATCCAGCACACTCTCAACTTCACAGGGATGCATTTGCCTCTCTGTTCTACTTCTCAGTCAAAGCAAACCTTTGGGTCTCCCTTTCTCATAAAAAAAACTATTGCCTTAATGCAAATATGCACCTGAAAGGAAGAAAAACACTTTACAGGAAAAGTTGGTAAAAAATAGTGCTTAATATTTTTTTGGTTTGGAAAGTAAACATCTCTGTAATGAAGTAACCCTTTCAGCACCATGCTCTGTCCTGCTTCTCAAAGACAATGCTGCACTGAGTGCAGGTGGGATCCAAAAAAGTACAGGATGCTGATCTAGTTCTGCTGCCACTGAAGTCAGAGCTGCTGATTTCAGTAAGAGCAGGTTTATATCCATGTTTGCTTTGTTTGAGGAAAGCAAATTAAATTCCAATGCCCCAAAACTGTCTGTTGGTTTCAAAGACCATATGGAATGGCTGATGTGTCAGGTAGTGGTGATGAATCCTTAGATTTTCTTCTCAGTTCTGAAAAATACTATTCAGTGTTTAGTAAAACAAATATTCCAGTATAAAGGTATTACTTTTATTGCTTGAAAAGTTAAGTTTTTTGGAGACATCTTATCACTGGTTTTCAGTTCACTTAATAGGGGAGCTCCTAAAGTGGAATACTGAATGCTTTTTAAAGGTGTATAGGGGAGAAAACTGCAGCTTTATCAATGTCCAAAATAAAACCAGCCCAGTTCATATAGAAACAGAAAAATCTTCAGTGACAATTAGGAGGAATCAGTCTAATTTCATTCCACACAAACATTTATATGACTAATCTGAAAAAAAAAACCCCATAGCATTTACCATGTGGTTTTATTTCAATGAAATGCTTATTCTAGAGGCAGTGAAAGTCATCAAGGCTTTTGAAAAATGTGTTTTGAGTGGAATTGGTTTTCATTTCCTTTTCAGCTGGCACAAGGGTTGCTGGGATAAAGTCTCGGGTCCCTCTGCCAGCTGGCCTTGCACCGAGCTGTGCATCTGCACCCGGGGCCATGGGAGATCTCACCCAGAGCGTTTCCTCCTCTGCTCTGTTCCTCCTGCCCATGGAGCCAGGGCAGGCTGCACAAGAGGGGGCACTGTGCAGAAATGCCAGGGGGTGATATCATCTGAGTCTGGGCTGCAAAATTATTTGAGCTGTTTTCCTCTGTCACTCTATGCCCAAGACTTCGAACTAAAACCCTGCTTAAATGCTGAAACAAGGAATTCTGCTGTCTTGCCACAGCCAGCCGAGGCCCAGGTATGCAGAAAACATTGCCTTTTTATTTATTTTCCATAGGAAATTCCTTGTAGTGGAGGATGCTAAGTGGGCTTTGTTCCCTTATGATATAGTTGGCTGATACCTGATCTGTGTGTGAGGACTAGTTTGTCCTCAGGCAGTGGGAATTAGGATTTTAGAAACGCAAAAAGAGAGGGATTTAAATGGAGTTTAAATCATACTGTGTTAGTTTTGTGCTCTGCTGTAAATATTAAAGTCTGATTCTAAGCTGGGGAGACATTCACACTGTAGATGTTTAATTGTGTTATCTCTTCATCTTACCAATAGCTTTGACTCCTTTTTGCTCCCTTGCTGCTCCTGCTGCATCTGTCAGCCTTGGAGAGCTGGCATGATTTCCCTGGCAATGCCACCACACAACTCTAATCTTAATTCCTGTTACTGTCTGGCTGTGGGACTGTGTGTAGGTGTCTCTAATGCCCCGCAGAAGGTGGCCAGCAGCACTCTTTCTGCTTCATATCTCTGCAGCTCTAATCCCGCAGAAGCCCTCGCTTGTAAAGATAAAGGTACATTTATCCTCATTAATGAGGCAGTGGGTCTGGAGCCGTGACTTGGAGCTGAGTTATGTCAGCAGAACCAGGCAGTGACTAAACTGTTATTGCTAATAAAGACCAGGCAGTGCTGAAGGAGCATCTGCACTTCACCTAGCCCAGCCTGCCATGAAGAGTTGCTCATGTTCGTTTGTAAATTCTGTTAAAATTATGAAAAATGCGAAGAAAATACTGGTTTAGGCAACACAGAGTGAGATGGGATGATGTTTGTTGGTGATGAGGGAAGGAAGCCCTTCAGGCTGGGGAGCAGAGGGTCATAATTTGCTTGGTTGATTTTAAACCTCTGGCCCCAGAGGACATAATCTGTTTTAGGCCTCTAGAATAAGCATTTCATTGAAATAAAACCACGTGGCAAATGCTATGGGGATTTTTTTCAGATTAGTCATAAAAAGGTTTGTGTGGAATGAAATTAGACTGATTCCTCCTAATTGTCACTGAAGATTTTTCTGTTTCTATATGAACTGGGCTGGTTTTATTTTGGACATTGATAAAGCTGCAGTTTTCTCCCCTATACACCTTTAAGAAGCATTCAGTTTGGGAGGGCAGTGCCCTTCCCTGGCCAGTGCTGGGGGCTCTGGGATGGAGTACTGAGGTTTTACTTCTGCCACTGCCCTTGGGCAGGCTGAGCTCAACTTGACCCGTGGCCCCAGTCCTAATTGTTATAGTCACATAAAGGAAGCTTCCTACTTCGGGTTCTGGATTACCTCTCCTTCAAAATTCAAATATTAATGATTAAGCCAAATGTGCAGAGAGTTTATTTACTTGCTTTTGAGTTGATTGGTTGGTTGGTTGCACTTTTTTTTCTGATTAATCTCATGGAGTAAGGGGAGCTGTTCTTCTCTCCTTAATCTTTTTTTTTCTTTTCCTTTTTGTCTTCCTTAGCACCTTTTGTCCTTATGAGCACCTGCCCTAATTTCTAGCCACAGAGAGCCTGGAGAACAGCCAGGCTTCAGCCCTTGAATGTTAGGATATGGCAATCCTGGGTCAGATTAAAGGCCCACCTTAACACAATGTCTTCAGTGCTGGTCATAAAGAGCACTGCAGGTAACCTGAATCAAGGCAAGGATGTGTGCTACTTCCCCTGAGTAAAGTCAAGAAATTTCCTGACCTAGATGCAGTTCCTACTGTATTTAGTAATTCTCAGTGGATTTTTCTTTGAATTTGCCCAGTCTGCCATTGGTGTGGCTGTGCAGGCAGAGCTTTCTGTAGGTGACTATGTTCCCATAATGCAAAGGATTTACTTGCTCTTGTTTGGGTTGGATTTTGCTCATCATTCCATCAGCTGCTGCCCCAGCTCTGAGAACAGACAAAAGGGAGAACTGGTGATCCTCTGTTCACAGAAGGGCTGGAGGAATGCCCTGAGAGCTGGTGGCCATTTTTTTTAACAAGCATGAATTAGTTCAACCTAACAGAGAGGTTACATGGAAGTTTTGTATAAAAGAAATGGCAAGGCTCAAGATAAAATCATAGTAAGCTTTGGCAGGAATCAGAAGCCAAAAATGAAAGACATTGGGGAACAATGATATGGTCATCTGTTGTTGGAAATGTCCATCCATGATTTAAGAAAAGAAAGCAGAAACTGAAATTTGTTGTTAAATGTGTGTAGTCAAGGTTAATAAAGCATATCCTATTAACTGTTGATGTCATTTGCGACAGCAATGTAGGTAGAATGTTTTGTGAGTTACTACAACTAGTGGAAGTGAGAGCTGACTGCTCTCATACAAAATCTTTGCTAAGAATTAAGACTTCTGTCATGCAATGGAATGAAAGAATAAACTTATATTGTATCAAATAAATATCATTGTAACAGGAGCCTCAAGAAAAAAAAAACCCAACAGTGCAAAAGAAAGATTTTTTTGAAAATTACTCATATTCCTGTCTTTTATTTTCCTTTTCTCCTAAAGCAATTTTTTCCCTGATGATTGTCTGCTCTTGCAATTTGCTTCAGACTTAGCACAGCTAAGAATTAATGAACTCAATAGGAATCAAGTTCCTAAAACTGCTTGACCAAAGTCCATGAGCTCTGAAGGCAAGGTCAGGCCTTTGTGTGCCCAGGCCCCCTGTGTTGAGTCACAAAGAGCTGTAGGTGGGAAGCTCTGAGAGCCTTGCAGGTGGAGTTGTGTTCCATCCCCAGTGCACTGAGCATTTGGTTTTAATTCTCTGCTTTTTCACCTGCGTGCATCAGGCTGCTGCTGAACTAACACACAGCAAAAAGGCAGCACTGGAGTAGAATAATTTTGTTAAACTTAGCTCACTCTAATAAAGGTTGAGTCTGATTTTGTGGGGTGCTCTTAGCTCCTATCATCAAGCTAATTGGAATTGCAACTAATTTGCTCCCTCTTTTTTTTTTCTTTTTTCATGTTTCCTTGATGTCTTCTGACCTGCACCTGTTTCCCCATTTGACGTGGTTCAGGTAAGTTTATGTGCTCTAAAGGAGTGTTGTTTTTTTGTGGGATTTTTCATTCCCTCCCCCTCCCCTTCTGTACACCACATGGCTTTTGTGACTGTTTGTCCTGCAGCTGGGAATCACTTTTCACCATCTGTCACATTGCTGTCCCATGGGCTAAGCTGTGAGGCTGCACCCTCCGGGTTCCTTCAGCCCCAGGTTTGGGAGGGAGGGTGCCCTCACAGGCTCTCTGTGAGGCTGCCTGATGCCCTCGGTGATGCCCCTGCTCCTGCTGGGGCTGGGGCAGCCTCTGGGTAAAACCCTCGCAGGAAAACGGGTGCTGCCACACAGGGCTGGCACACCTACTGCTGGAGAAAAGCTTCATGGTGTTACCTAAGTGACTACTGAGTGAGAGCCACCTGCTTCTACCTAGAATTCCATTTTTGTCGTTTTCCCCTTTTTTGTGCCTACGAATCAAAGATGCAGTTGTTTGGTAGGGCACCTTCGCGTGTACTCAGAGTCTACAGCACTTTCGAGCTCAATAGGAGCTGGAGATTTTTTTAACTTCTCCAAAACTTTCAGTGTTAAAAACAAATAGTGGTTCATGAAGCCTTCCTTGAAGGGCTGCTTGAAAATTTCACCCTTTTAGGAAATGTATTCGTATACTTTTGAAGTGATAAATCTGTATCACCGTAAATGCAGACAGAAATCATTTACCTATTGAGCAGTAGAGCTGCTACCATCTGATATTGACTCTAAGACATTATTAGACATAGCCATTATTTTTTAAATTCAAAATGAAGTGGGTTTTTTATATTTTCAATGTATCTAGGCGTAGAGACTATGCTGGCATCTATTTAGAGTGCTAATGTAGCCATGTGACTGAGACAAGTGAAGCACTTTCCATGGTTGGGGAGCAGACTTGTGTCCTTGTAATCTACTGGTGAGAGGAGCTTTAATTGTCATCACTGTGTGACTTTTTAATGGATTCCTTTTGTCAGAAAAATACAGAATGTAGAGATACTGATATTCCAGGGCAGCATTTTACTCTTGCCTGATGTAATAGAGGAGTTGCTGCCTTCACTGAACCACGGTGGATTTCCACTGATAAAAATGAGGCATAATTTGAATTGCAGAATAAAGATGCATGAACTGTCTCTCCTTCATGAGTATTTATGTGTGAGAAACATGCAGCTATACAAAGCCTGCATGCATAATGTGGGAGCCCATATGCTTGACAAAAGAGAAAGTATAGGGGGCAGCCTACTTGTTAGATTTCCTGTGCAGGAAACAGATACTTTGTGGATTTAACATTGAGAGGTTTTGTGCACAGCAGAGCTAGTTAGTTATCCTGCTAACTTCTGTGGGGCTGCAAGGTGGGGAAACAAGGACTGAAACAGAAAATAATCCCCAGAGGCCAGGCTCCTCAGTGTAAGCGTTGTCTCCATGGGCAAACTAGGACAGACCAGCTTAGAATTCCTATTCCAGAAATCCCAGCCCATCAGCAGAGTGGCTGCTCACAGCAACAGATGGTCAGGCTGTCCCAGAGCTGGCAAGGTGTGACAAGGTGCATCCTGCACTGCCTGACGTGTCCTCGTGTGCCTGTGCAGGCGTGGGCACAGGGCTGAGGCAGGAGGGCACAGGAGGGAAGCTCTGCTCTGGAGGCAGATGGGCACCTGCAGGGGACAGATGGGATGCTCTGCCTCTCTACTGGTTCAACTGGGAGCCAAACACAAGCTGGCTACTGGCTCCTGCAGAGGAACAAGTGACTGTCAGCAGCTCTGTGACCATTGCTGCCGTTCTTTTCAGAGCTGGTTGTCCCAGCTAGGGAGTGTTTGGGAGTAGCACTAACCACATCTGCCTCGCTGTGCCCAGAGAAACAGCAAAAGCAGAAGAATTTTGTTTTCACCACACAAAGTTTGCCAGTTGGGCCCCAGCACGTCCACTGGCGCATGGAAAAATGAATCACTGAGCACACACATTTGTGCAGTACTTCTGCAGGGACCCTGCTTGCTTCAGCCAAGCCAAGTGCTGTGTCACATGCCATCGTGGCATTTCCCACCCATGCAGTGGCAGCAGATTCGGCTCATTTTTTTCAGCTGTCCAGCTCCCACGTTCCCCAGCTGCAGCCAAGGTGTCACAGCTTGTTGAATTTGTGTCCCCACCTGCTCTTGCAGCATTAAATGAACGATATTTCATTACCTGGACTGTCCTGGCAGCAGTCAACATATACCTGTTGTTGTGTGCTCTTTTGGAAAGCCTCTTTGGGGCCTTCTCTCCAAAGCTGCTTTGCAGGGAGGGATTGGGGGAACTGTGGGTTGGCTCCTTGTGAGCATATGGAGAGAAGGGGGACCCAGCACAGCCACCTTCTGCCATTTGACAGAAGCTGTTCTGTGGCAGCTACATTGAATATCCATGGTCTAGGAGTCATTGCCAGGGAGAAGGATCTGTAATTCCTGTGAACAGGGTAGTTAGGAAGAGCAGAAGCTACTCCAGATTGTTCAAGATATTCCATTTTAGAAGAACTGAACCAGCCCATTGCTGCCTGTCCCTCGTGTGGAGCAGTTCTGAGGAGCTGGGCACGAGTCTGGTGAGGGCCCAGGATAAAGAGTTCATCAGCCCTGCTGCCCACTGTCAGAGCTCTCGTGCCTCAACCTGTCCTGGGCCCTCCCAACCCTGCTCAGGGTTGCAGAGACAAAGAGAAGGAACATTCTGAAGGGGGTTGTGCATCATTTGTGCTGTAGCAGTGCTGAAAAGTCTTGATTATTTTAGCTCCTGTGTTGAGCTAGCTTCAAACCAAACCATGTAATTAATGACTGCCTCCGTTTAAACTTGTCATCTCATTCAAGGAGGAGACAAACAGGCAAGGCTGGGATTAAGGAGGAGAGGTAGCAGGGAGACTGTCCCCTGACAGCAGCTGTCAGCTCAATCCTTGCAGCTTTTGCTGCTGCTGTGAGGGGCTGGAGTTGCATGTTCTGGTACTTGGGAAACATGACCTGAGAATTAATGGTCTTAAATTTCAGCCAAGGAGCTCGTGCTAATACTAGAAAAAGTGGTGAACTTTGGCACTGGAATAGGTTACTAGAGCATGTAGGGGGGGAATCTGCTCAGAGTTTATGGACTGTCTGGGAAAATGTGTAATTCAATAAAGTTTTAGGTGCAGTTGAATCTATCTTGTTAGCAGAGTCTCTTCAGGGTCTTTAAACACAGTTCTGGTGAACTTAATCAGTTGTGACTCTAATACATCTTTTTCTTTTATTTTGTTTTTAATTTTTGCAGATCAGGGGAGATGTCAAACACTTGCTTAGCATAAAATACCTTTTCAAGGGCTCCAAGAATCCAGCTTACCTGACAGAATAGAAGCAGGATTATGATATTAGTATGTTACCTTTTCTTTAAAACCTTCTCACCGAATTGCCCCACTGTTGCATGACTCCTTCTGTGGATTATCATGACACTTCACCAAGCTGATACGTGATGCAAAGAAAACCAAGATTTCAGGACACGTATTTCACTTCAACTGCCACAGTGTGATAGACATTTTGCTCTGCAATTAGGCAGCATGCTTATGTACTCTAATCTGCAGCAATTTTTGCTCTATTAGTAACCTATTAGTAGCCTGCAGCATGTTCTCTATACATTACCGCTTCACAAATTATTGAATTTCCCCTCACAAGTTCATATGAGCTAAAAAAAAAAATTATAGCATAAAGGGTGAGAAAGATTGCTTTCATAGAAAAGGTGAAATCTGACCTCAGGATCACAAATAATGACTCCTGAAAAATACAGATGCTGAACATGACCTGTTTCAGACCTTTGTACTTTCCACCTTCCCGTGCAGTGAAGCAAAGTGCCCACACTCCAGTTTGGGTCACTTGCCCAGGGCCAGCAGCAGTCAGGTAAATCACAGCCCCAGGTAGCCCTGCTGGTCGTTCCAGTTTCACTGCAAATCTTACAGCCCTTTGAGCCCAGGAACTGTTAAATACCTTGCCCTGGATTTTATACATGGTGTGCAGAAAAGAGGCAGAGATGATGATACCTCTGCTGCTGATTGCACTGTCATTGTGGGTAATTAATCTCTGCCTGGCTCTGAGCCTTCCGAATGAGCACTGCCATTGCTCTGCACCTGCCTCAGCTGTACCTGCAGCGCTGCATTGCGGGGTCCAGGCTGGCTCTGCAGACCCTGGAAGGCTTGGGAAGCCAGGGAGAATGCAGGGCTGCTGGCAGTCGTGCCATGAACAGGATCCATGAGTGTGTCTGTCCAGCTGTGGACATTTAGCTGGTAATTGTCCGAAGTGACAGGTTTCCACTGAGAGCCTTTCCATGATGAGCTGTTGTGTTTTTCAGCTGGGGCAATCACCACTGATTTTTGTGCTACGAAAGAGACTCTTAGACCGACAGTCTGGGACTTGAGTGCTCAGGCTGGTGCCTGGTGTAGGTACACAGGAAATTCTCCTTTGCTTGGAGCTGTGTGGTTACATCAGCTCTGCCTGAGCTGCTGTGGGCAGCAGTGTGGTTCTAGCAGCCCATGGTCCCTGGATTTCACTGCTGACAGTCTGTGGAGTGGGTTATTCCACAGTCTGGGACACAGCCAAGGGCCTCTTGCAGACCTGACACAGATTCAGATTCATTAGCTGATGGCATTGCTTGCAGTCAGTCTGTGTTGGGCAGCCCGACCACAGAGAATTTTGGCAGTGACACTCTCAGGTTTCTGCAGGATGTGTGAGCTGACCATGGAAAGGGGAGAGGCTTTCCCTCCCATCTCCATTTGGAGAAAGTCCCAGAGGCAAGTTTGTGTAGTCCCCACTTCCTCCAGGACACTTGGAGAGGCCTTGGTGGCCGTGCTGACCCTCCCACGAGGCAAGCCTGTGCTGGCAGGTGTGCAAGGATGCTCACAGGATGGATTTTCCATGTTGGAAATAGGCACAAGAGCTAGGTATTCCCATGTGAAACACCTAGGGCAGGGCTGGTGAGTGCATACCCACAGCCCAGCAGAACTGACTGTGGGTACAGAGTCAGCAAAGGAAGACTGTTTCTTGGAAACAGATTCAGCTGAAAATTTGAGCCAATGTCTCTTTTCAGCAGCTCCTTCTCTGTTTCAGTATTGATATTTTCTATTCGTTCTCCTGAATATTTTGGTTTTTTTATAGTTTCTTCCTTGTTTTTAGGTAAAGAACTCAATTTATTTTGAAGATTTGAAATACTATTTGTTCAGTTACTGTTACATCTAGCACCAGGTTTGTCCTTCCCACATTCCCACATAATTTTTTTTCCTGTGGAGAGATGGGCTGAGTGTTTGAGGCAGGTCCAAATGCAAAATCAATAAAAGCTCATTGGTGTACATGTCATGGTATTAGAGCTCAGCAAGTGAGACTCTGCTGGGCCAGGAGCTTGCCTCCAGCCCCTTATCAGACCCTCATCATGCTCTGGGCTTTGCAGCCCCGGCACAAAGGGAGAAGTGATGTTCTGCTGATCCTAAGCAGCAATGAAATTAACATTGCTCTGTAATTTAGGTGTTTTACCAGCAAGTCACAATACTAAGCTTCCTCTTTTCCTTCTGAAAATTAAACAAACCAGACTTTGGAAACCTTTTCCGTAAGGATTTTGCTCATTGACTGAGACAGGATACCTAACAAGATTGTTCATTAATTATTATTGTTAATGCACATATATGTTGCATCTTGACAGTTCCTCAGTACTGAGTGCTTGAGGTTTGTGGGGTTTTTTCCTCTCTTTAGCTTTCCAGTTTCCTCTGGAAAAGTAATGTAAAAGAGATACTTCCTTGTGTTTGGATTTTCTCCATTCCTTAAGTATGCAGGCTTTATTTTTGAGTAATTTTTGATTCTAAGAGATGCATTTTGAAGGTTGTGAACTTTGCAGCTTACTAGGAAATCCTCTTCTGTAGCCAACAGAATCATGATTCATTATCTTTCTATACTTCTTTCTGGAAGGGGAAAATACATACATTTGGTGGGGAAACTGGATATGGGCAATGAGAATAGGAAAAAACTAAAAACAGACACAGGCACTGTAGTATCAAGATGAAATAGTTTCTGTCTTTTACTTTATTTCTAATCCCCAAATATTAATGGAGTTTTTACATATTCAAAGAGGCTTTTGCATTTGGAGGGTGGGTTTTGGGACATTCTCCCCAAGAAATAGGCAAGCAACAGCAGCTTCAAACACACACAGTGACCAAAGCATTCCCTGTGACCAGCATTGCAGATACCCACTGCTCCAGACCTGTGGGGATAACGTGGTGCCTGGAAAATGGTGCAGAAAGAATGAAAGTCAATCACTGCCCAGAAGTTGGATAAATAGGGTAGGGGGAGGTGGGTTTTTATGACACCATCTGCCTCTGTGATCTGGAGCCTCGGTGTAAAACCATGGCTTGAGCTCTGTACTATAGGTTAACAAAAGCCTTTAAATAGGGTAACTAATGGGTAACGTATCTTCACTTGTAAGGTTAAGACCCACAAGTCATCGTTTGTAAGAAAGTGGGGGGTGGATTGGTCACTGGAGAGGAAAGACATTAAATTAAATGTGCTGAAGCAGCCACATGGGACCCCTTAATAGTTTCTGAGTATTTTCTTAATGAAATGTAGCTTAATGCAATCCCAGCCTGACAAACATCAACTCTGGCCTGCTGAAGGCTCTCACGTCACTGGTGCCTTTTAAATGATTCTGTGTGCTCTCCACTCTCTGCTGCTTTCTTGTCACTTACAGCCCCTGGTTTTTGACATAAACAAGGGAGTATGTCAGTGGGAAGCTGGGACTGTCAGACCTTTCAGTTTTGCTTTTCACCTTGTTGCTTGCTTACAACAAAAAGTAAGATATATTTAAGTGGGGGTTGTACAGAGACCAGTGGCACATTAAAACCAGGCAGCAAAAGTGGGGGGAAAAACATCTGCGGAATATGAAATATGGATGGGGATCTGAGCCTCTGGAGGTCATGCTTGAATAGACAGTGTTGTACGAGGTGGATCCATCGAGCCTCAGCCCTGGGTTCATCCGCTGGTCAGGACTCGGAGACAGCTCTGCTCTTTTGGGAACAGTGGGTAGAATTGGGTCAAACACAGGCACCTGGTTCATTTTAAGAACCATTTTGGAAAAAAGCATGGATCTTAAGCGTGTCTTTTTAGCAAGATCAAAGGCCAAAAACCCTTCTAATAACTTTTATGAGTGTGTGTTTAAAGACAGCCAGAGCAATGCTGCAACTGACCATTACTCATCAGTAGCATCCTCATGGATGAAATGCTAGACTCTCTCCTCTAACAGCTCAGGCCTGGTTTCTGCTAGGAAGGGGCTTTAGTATGTACTTCTGAAACCTCCCCCAGAAGAGTTTGTCCTTCAACCTTCTCACTTTCTGTGCAGGAGCTGTCATTTTTCCTGCTTTTTGTTTGGTGGGGAGGGAGTGATCCTCCTCCTCTTCAGACCTCGAGATGAATTGGACTGGGGATTCCTGCACACAGCTCACCCCAGAACCTGCTCATCATTTGGGGAACACTTATTTGTTAGTTTTAATGCTTCTAGGTCTCACAGGCATTGCAAAACATTTTTCTGCAAGTTGGCTCTTTCTGTAGGTGCCTTCAGCTTCTGAAAACAGTGAGCTCAGTGGACGTTCCTCCTGTTGCCTGGGCCAAATGCTAAAAGATCCAAACACTTAGATTTCCTCATCTTTTCTTCCTTCACGCCGGTGAAGCACATGTGCTTCTGGAGTCTCTCTGCTATTTCTGGTCTCCAAGGCAATGTTAGATTGGAAGCACTGCTCTGCCTTGTGGGTCTGCCCATCACTCGGCAGAGGAATTGCAGAGTTCTTTGGGCAGAGCAGTCTGCTGTGGATATCAGAGAGTGAGCACCCTGTTTAGCAGCTGAGCAGGCAAGGAGCAGGGGAGAGGGTGTATCATCACCATGCTTTGCTTCTGGGTGCTGAGGTGCAGAATTTAAATGGGTTGTCAAATGTCTGCAGCGCTGAGGTGCAGTAGGTTTTCTGCCTTTCTCTGTAGTCAGTCTCTTCTTTCACTGAATGATAATTGTTTTGAGGTAAAGATGCTTTTAGTTCTGGCCAGCAGGTTTTTAGGAATGAAAAGCTTTTGACTTCCTCTTAGAAGTATTTGGGAAGGAGACAGAATCCAATAGTGAGGTAGGACTCAGGTTCAATAGGAACTCAAGGGAAGCTGGTTGGAATTGAGATGTGACAGGAAAAGAGGAGTGGAGGTGACAAACATAGTCTGAAGTATTTCCCAGTATCACATAAGTATGTGTGGAAGAAGGTCAAAATATCTGTTACCTCAAACTAAATGTGTCTGGAAGTGAATCTAACACATGTGCCCCACTACATCAGTCTCTATAGTTTCCCTCATGCTATTGCTTTCTTGATTTACTTTGATTTTATGTTAATTGTGCATGTGCAAAATGAACATATTTACCTAGGCAAGCTCCTTTCTGTAAGCTAATCCTTAGTGACACTGGTAAGGATAGTCCAACAAAGCCTGCTGAGTCCTCTAACAATAATAGGGAGCACTTGCAAACCTATGAAATGGATGGGAAGATTTAAAATAACTCTCCTGCCCTGCTGTGTGCTTCAGCTATTGTCTGACTTTAATTCTGGAGAGAACTGCTCAAAACCATCCCTTCCTTAAGGGCTCTGCTAATCAACATAATCTGCTTTATGCAACAGGACTGGTAGTCTAATAGATGTGTCCATATAAACCAAAACTCTGATAGTGGAACAGAATTTCATACCCTAGTTGGCATCTCAGCAAAGAGGCACGAGAGTGACTTGGTGTGGAATCAAAGGTTATTACCTTTATTTCCTGTGATGGTGGTTCTGTCTGGGCAGGGCCCTGCCGTGCTGGGGACACTCACAGTGCCCACCTTAGAGCAAAGCTGTCCGAGCTGGCACCACTTCAGAGTAAAACCAGCCTGTGGAGACACAGACGATGCTGTGCTCCAGCAGAATTCCTGTGAATATTCTCAGAAAGCTGAACGCCACTTGGTGAAAGACCTGGAATCTACTGCAGTGGAAAGAATGTGTGTGAGTGCCTGGGCACCTGCACAGCCCAGCGTGTGGGCAGCAGAACCAACGTGCTGAGGGCCTGTGCCCGGGACCCGGCAAAGAGGAGCAGAATTGGGTCTGGTTTTAATAAAGGTAGTTCCCAAGGTGGAGCCTCGCCCTGTGCTGCTGCTTTAAGGCTTTTGTCTCTGCTCTCACCTGTGAGAGTTCTTGCAACAGCTGCAGAATGTGGATTTCCATGTCCCATCATCAGGCTCAGCTGTGTCCTGGAAAGATCCATCTCTGTTTTTCCCTCAGGGAAGCTGATTCTTTGATTGCACGTGCTGGCTCTAGCTAGAGACATTGGTAATAAATAGATGTCCCTAGAGGGGCCTTTCAAGCTGGGACCCCTCTGTTCGGTCCTGTTTTGGTAATGGAAAGGTGAAAGGCCAGGGAATTCATCCATTTAAGGATTATCTTAGGAAAGATAATATATCAGGTAATTAAATAACTGCCCCCACAAGGTTTTCGGGGGTAGCAAGCAGTGCTCAAAGCACAGATCAGTACGATTCAGTAAAAATTATATGCAGGTGCTGCACTCATGACCTGCTTAGGGCAGGTGAAAGACATTGAGGTTATGGGGAGGGAATGATCTTGTGATTCTGGCCTCTTGTCTTTCTGAGTGTCGGTGAAAGTCACAGGCCCGGGTGCAGCCATAACTGGGTACATGTGCAAACCCCATCTTAAACCCTTGAGCTTGTTTTAAAGCTAATCCATTTGTGCTTCATTTACAAACAGCTGGTTGATTTAAAGGGATTTTCGTACTGGAGTAAACAAGAAGAACATTTACACAGGGAGTAAACTATCACACTGTAAATTCTCTCCACAATTGTTGTAGCTATTTGTTTGTATTAGATCTTAACTTCCTCAGTGCAAAGCTAATCCTTCTTGATCCTATAGTGAAGTCATGATCCTGTGTTTGATGTCACCATCTGTTGCCATAGAAGCAACAGTGATGTTGCAAATTAAACTTTGTGACTTCATGGCAAGATAAAAGCACGTCTTCAGCTGCTTGCAAAAGTGGTTAGGAATATTTCCATTAAGTGTATGGAAAATATACCAGTTTAGATTTTGTCTAAATACAGTTCTTGTAAAGTTTATGAACAAGGAGAGGTTGGAATTATATACTGTATGAAAGCAGGAGAAAAAGAATCCAGGGCTTGTATCAGAGCTGAGCTTTTTTAAAAAAAAAAAAAATTCTGGCAGGTAATTCATCCTTGGCAGGAGCCCTGCTGTTAAAGGGTAGTATGGTTACAAACAGGATTGAAATAGAAACAGTTTAAAACTCAAAGCACTGTACAGATATCTCCTGTCTGTAGAGAAAAGCTCTCATGATCTTCTCACCTGGCCGTGTGCAACACTGAAATTGGCAGTTGAAGTCACTGTCACATAAATATATCCAGTCACGGGTTACAAAAGCTTGACAATATGTTTTGGGGGTTTTTTATGTTGCTTAGGAAGTTAAGCCTTGATCACTTTTAGGTGTCTGATCCAATTTGAGAAAAATCTTCCTTTTCCTAAATTAGAAGAATGTTTTTTGCCTAAATGGCAGAAGGGGGAGGAAAGGTGTGAGCAGCAGTGACACAGCTGCACCTGCACAAGGAGCAGGCAAGGGGCCATGTGCTCCTCACAGCCCTTGCTCAGCTCTTCTGCCAGCAAGATGAGGCTTCAGAGAATGCAAGGCTAAATGTAGAAGCTTTTGTTTTCCTTTTTATGTACAAAAGAGAGGGGGATAGTATACATTTTTTTTTCCGCTTTCTGCTAAGAGGGAAGAGAGCTGCCAAGTCCTAAATTAGGAATGTATTTATTTTTGATTGAACCTTTCTCTTTCCTGCCATCAGTCATTTTCTTTAAATTTCCTTGCTATTTCCCTCCTAAAAATGGATAGCCTCAATATCTTTCAATTCTGTGTCTTTGAGTGATGAAGACTAAGTCATGTTTTCAGTGCAACCCAGAGTTATTGATGTCAAATATATTGACACCAAATTATTGATGTCAAAACCAACTTGATGCAAGGCAGTCTCATGTGGAAGGTGCCAGTTTCCCAGTGAAGTTCAAGGAGTGCTCTGTACCTACAGGGATCTGTGGGAGAAGCACAGTCTTGATTCTGCTCCTCTGCCTGAACAGCTACACTGCAAACACTGCACATGCCCATCTTCACCTGCTTGCCCTTGTCTGTATTTGGGGATGGTGGCTCAAAAGAGATGGTTTCCAGAGACTGTTAAAATTAAAGAGAAGAGTCAGTTTGAAGTGCTCACAGTGAGGATGCAGGGTGTAGTATGTGGGGTTTGTTTGCCTTTCTGTTGAAGATTGGTCATCTTTGGGAAGGACCAGGTTGTATTGTCTGTCCTGTTCAACTGCTGCAGCACTGTTCCTGCTGATGTATTTGTGGTTACATTATTCAGATCACTGAGTTCATTTCTCTGATAAGCAAACAGCTCTGATAGGATTACTTGAATAATTTCTTTAAGGGAAGGCACTAATTTTGGGCTCTCCTGCTGTGTCTCTCCCCATCTCTGAATATCTCCAAGGGACATGAAAGTGAAAAGTAACATCCAGGGACCCCCAGAAGAATTAGGTTCACTTTAAACATGACACATGCTCTATATCCCTGGGGCAGGCACTTCATTTTGTAGTGTTTCAGACTTTTATGACATGATGATTGATTTTGTAGAGGTGAAGTTGCTTAAGTCATTAGTTAAAAAGCCTGATAAAGCTGCAGAAAGATATTAAGTTGTTATCAATCATCAGTGTCTCTTTGTTCTCCCCCAACCTTTACCCCACATTTCAAAGCGAAGGAGCGAGGCAGGCAGGAGGCTGCCTCACTTTCAGCCTGTCAGGGTTTTATTAGATCCTGGCTCTCCTGTCAGGCCCTCTGCTGAAGGCCAGCTTTGCCCCAGATGATTAATGGGGAGCAGCATTCTCCAGCTGATGGCTCCTGCTCGGCAGCGGGCAGCCCGAGCCCTGCGCCCAGCCAGCCAGTCCTGCTGGAGCCCTGCCCTGT
>VZRO01006404.1:139638-317421 GCA_013397915.1 Daphoenositta chrysoptera | reverse complement strand
CCTGTCCCCTCTGCCCTGTGCCCCTGCCTGCCCTGTCCCCCTGCCTGCCCTGCAGCCTCATCCAGGTCCTGCCCTGTCCCCTCTGCCTGTCCTGTCCCCTCTGCCCTCTCCCCTTTCCCTGCCCTGTCCCCTTTCCCTGCTGCACTGCTCCCACCTGTGCAGGTGTGTGACAGCCTGCAGTTGGAAACTGGAAGAGTTTCAGGGTATTCGTTTTCCTTTTCTCCCTCTTTGTGTTCCACTCCCTCTGGTGGGGTTTAACTGGTTCTGGGAAATCTCTTCAGGGGATAAATGGCAGCTCAAATCCTGTGGGGAATTCAGAGCTACCCAATGCACACACAATTGATTCTTGCCCTTGATTGTATGGGGTTCTCCCAATTTTTTTTAATTATGTATTTCTCTGAATCACAGAGGTATTTTTCCTGATTTCTGGTACTTGGTTTCCTTTGTCATTTCTACCATCAGTGTCCCCGGGGTTGGCCTTTTCATTCTGAATTCCCTTTTTACCATTGCCTTTCGCACTTGCAGACTAAGGGAAATCCTTTCATTACAAGCTTCATGTTGGATTGTGGCTGGGAGTATTGTTCAGGCTATCATCATAAGAACAGAAGTATGTTGTGTGGATAGGATTTTCCAGCCCGAATAAGCTTGTATTCTTATGGTATGACTAATGAAGGGATAGTGCAAGGCACAGGTGGATAAAAGCTTCTGGAAAATTATCATCAGGTCATAGAGTTGAGAACAGCAAAACTGTGCTTGATGTCTCCTACATGTATTAAGATTCCTGATTTTCAGCCAGCCAACCAAAGCTGCTAAATGCTTCAGACAGCTTACTCTGGCAATGCTATTGTAGTGGACTTAATTTAGAGCGTGGGGGAATATAGATATATTTTTTTCTCTAGGTTTATGTTGTGATTTTACTTTTCATAATGTAAGAACATTCTGAAAGTAAGGTCCTTTCTGTATACAAATGCAACAGCATAGATGTTTAAGCATGTTGGAAGGACCTGTCAAACTGCTGTTTTTTCTTCTAGAGGCCTTTTCCTACATCAGCTCCACTGAAGGGGTTCTTCAGTGATACACAGATACTGTACCAAAACCCAATTTAAATCTGTTTTGACTAAGTTCTGTTTGGTTTGTTGGGGTGGTTTTTTATTATTTTAAATAATGATGTATCATGTCAGACCACAAGAGTCCACCTAGCCCCCATATCCAACAGCAACTGAAATTCTGCAAAATAGCACCAGGATAAGGCAAGAGTATGATTACCATAGTGGTGTTCTATCCTCAGGGACTTCCCTGAGTCAGAAGTGACACCTTCAGCTCTTACTCCCATTCATTTTTCCAATTTCTTTCTGAACCTGTGTTCCTCTTAGCACTTACACCATTCTGTGAAGATGAGTTTCACAGTCTTAACTAAATACCATTTGAAGAACCACTTCCTCGGCAACTTGTGAGTTGTCCACCTGCAAGTTTCATTTGCTGCCCCCATTCCTGTCCCAGAATCCTGTCCCAGAGATCAGGTGGACACCTGATCTCCAGCAATCTGCTCTGTGTCACAGCATTCCATAGCTCTTGCCCATGTGCCTACTCAGCCATCTCTGTTTCAGGCTGAAAGTGTTTTCCAGGTGCATCTTTTTTCAGATGGTAAGAAAACACAGTCTTGTTCTGTCTATACATCCATCATCATTACCATCTCGTATTTGCTTTTCTGTTCTTAATTCTTGTCACTCTCCTTGCTTTTAGACAGGGAGCACTGAGCTGGCATTTTTATTCAGCAGTCTCTCAGTTAACTCCCAAAGCTGGATTCTGACACAACCAATTTATAGCCCATCATTGCATATGTTCAGTTAGGATTACATTCGGGGTGCCTGATTTAATATTTTTCTCCCTAGGTTTCATCTGCCTTTTTATTCCTCACAGGTGTAGCAAGGTCTTCCTTCAAGTCTTTGAAATACTCTGTATTTCCTGTCTTGATGCACTGGTACAGTGTATTTTCATATTGGCTGGGAATGTGTTGCCTGGGAGGGACCCCAGCACAGCTCTGTGTGCAGTTTTCTTGTGCCTTTGTGCTCCTGAGAAAAGCAACCATTTGTCATCTGTGTGTAAAGCAGTTATCCTTCCTCTTCTCCACCCACTCAAACCTCTCTTTTGAGACAGATTTTCTTCTGGATCTGCACTTTTTTCTTCAAAAACAGAGGTGCCCAACAACACGAGTGAGATTCTCAGAATTCATTGAATGGTTTGGGTTGGAAGGGACCTTAAAGCTCATCCCCTTCCACCCCCTGCCATGGGCAGGGACACCTTCCACTATCCCAGGCTGCTCCAAGCCCTGTCCAGCCTGGCCTTGGACACTTCCAGGGATGGGGCAGCCACAGCTTCTCTGGCAGCCTGTGCCAGGGCCTCCCCACCCTCACACTGGAGTATTTCTTCCCAAAATCTAATTTAAATCTACCTCCTTTGAGTTTCAGAATTAGTTATAAAATTATTTTACAGGCATGGAGACAGAGAAAGGATTAACTTGGTTGCTCAAATGCTATTTTCAAATAGGGAAGTTTTTAGTTTATCAAGCGTGAAAGCAAGTTTGAAGAAGAGGTGAAAAATATCTGTTTCTCCTACTGATGCTTTACAGGTTGCCTGTGCTTTATCTGCTATTTGTATATCACATAAATCCATTTGCCACATAAGCAGATTGGGGAATGTGAACTTGTATCAAAATACGAAATTTAATTTAAACTCCCTAAGATGGATAATGTTCACTAAAGGTGCAGTAGAAAAGCAAATACTTAGAGCTAAAAGTGTCGAGATTTTCTGAAGCTTCTCAAGGAGTTTGTGAGCCTCTTGATTTCACCCCCAGTACCCACCCACATGCTGGCTGGTTGTGCAGAGCTGCTCAGAAATAAAGCTGATCGGTAGCTTATGGCTACTGATAATGCCAGTGTTCACTGTGGACAGAACTGTTTTCCAAGCCATTTTACGTCTGATTTCAGCAAACATGACATTGATTCACAGAGTAGTTTAGATAAACAGTTATTTAAAAATAGCCTATTTGAATTATTTTCGCTTTGGAATTGGGAGTGAGTGAGTGTCTTACAAGTCAGGTGGTGGTGGTGCTCTGTTCTGATTGCATGATTTAAATTTCTAAAGGGAGGAAATGAACAACTGAGAATAATGACCATCAAGGTAATAATGGGGATTCTTGTTCTTACACAAACACCCTTTCAGGTCTGGAGAAAGGAGCCATTTCTCTAACATTTGTGGAAACAAAAAAAAATGGTTCCGTTGAACATTCATGAATAATAATAAGGCATGAATATTGTCTGTAACAGCTGTTGGGTGAGAACTGACATGTAAAGCAGTGGCTTGAGGAGTTCACTGCTTTGTTCAAGAGCGTGAAGTTTTTGAAAAAAATACAGCCATTGAAATCATAAAGCTGTGGTGTCCAGCAGCAAAGACCAAAACTCGGGGAGCACTGGAGAGTTTTGATGTTTCTCCATGGGAGTGGACATGCCTGCACACGTGCATGGCTGGTGTCAGCAGCACACAGACCTCTGCACAGATTCCTTCCAGTGAGGCTCTTAAAGCACGGGGGAAGCTTTGTAAAATGTTTGCAGTTTGTGGCTGGTGGCTGATTCTCAGAGAACACCTGCCAGCTGACCAAAAGCCTGT
This sequence comes from Daphoenositta chrysoptera, assembly GCA_013397915.1. Lineage (NCBI taxonomy): Eukaryota > Metazoa > Chordata > Aves > Passeriformes > Daphoenositta > Daphoenositta chrysoptera. The sequence continues at coordinate 313,755 of VZRO01006404.1, read as the reverse complement.
GTCAGTGCCCGGGGAGCAGCAACTGGCTCTGGTTGTAGTCCTGGTAAAGCCACGGGGTCAAGAAATGCTTAAGCACTTCTGGACAGGGTGTAATGAATGATACCAGTCCGTGAATCATCAGTGGTCTTTTCATTATTGGATTTTGGTTTAGTTCCTAATGAGCACCGTTTCAAAGCAGTGAGTAGCACAGGGGTGAACAAATGGGGCTTAGGAGTGCCAGTTTCATTTTAGAGCACCTCGTATATGGAAGGCTGTGGTGAGTAATCAGTTTGATTGCATGTGCATTTCAGGGTCCATCTACTCCCTTTAAATACGGTTTTCTGGATGGCCCAAGTGAGAGCCCAGAGGATGCTCAACAGCCTCTCTGTCAGAGAAGGCAGGAGAACATGCAGGCCCCCGGCTGTACATTCCTGGAGCACAAAGCAAACCTGCTCTTTGGGGGCTGTTGAGTGCACAGATCAGGCTGGTGCCGTGAAGTTGAGGGAATCTGAGAACTTGAAAATGGCTTATTTTCTGTTGGACAAGGCAAAAGAGTTTCCCTCTTACAGCCACCACCTTATTTTCAGAATAAGGCTGTAGTAATGTGTGCAGGGGTAACTTCTCTTGCTGGAAGATTTACTCAAAAGATTGGTAGAGAGCAAATAATTTGGGAGTACAAAGGGAGGCTGGTTTCTCCCCTCCACCCCACCGTTCATGACATGGTGCAGTTCAAGCTTGTTACCTCCCCATGTAATCTGCTCATTTTCCCTTGTCAGAGGCGCTCGCAGCACTGTATTTACAGCCAGAGGATTAGGCTGGCAGCTCTCCAGTAATGCTGGAAACTGCCTCCATGAGCCCTGATTCGGCTGAGGTTGTCAGCACTGATTGATTTTCATGGCTGACAGCCTTTGAAATGCTTTCACATTGTGATTTCTCACTGGGCCTGAGGTGGGGGAGGTATTTTTATTATCATTATTAATATTAGAAATAGTATTATCTGGATATTTATGCAAGTAGAGATTAGGGGCACAGACTGGCATGAGCAGTTGGTGTCAAGCTTCGTGTTGGCAAAGAATAATTTCATCAGGGCTTGCATTGCAAAATGGAGATGGTTCATGGCCTTTCCAATTTTACTATTTTTGCCATTGTGGCTTAATAATAAGCACGCTGGGATTTGGGTTCTCTGGGACAATCCACTGAGTTTTGTAACTTTTAAAATTGTATGTCTTTAGTTTGATGTGTCACCAGAAACTGTGGGAAAAACAAAAACTCTCCAAGATCTTTTCAGTGTTAGGGAATTAAGGCATTGCTTTATTCTGGCCAGGATGTTGTTCTGGCCAGGATGTGCAATAGAAATCATTTCATCCACACATTGCCCGGGTTGTGCAGTGAAAACCATTCCAACACACAATTCCTTACTGGATTTTTCACATATTTATACAGAAAACCCCCCAAAAATTCTCAAGTTCATTGGTCTTAAATGACACAATTCTTAGTATTCGATCTCCTATTGGCTATTGATCCCTTCACCTTTGATGCTAATTTAGTCCTCATTCTTCAGTTCTCGTATCAGACTTTTCTCAGACCAGGTGCACCAGGGGATGATATTTGGGGTTGATGTTCATTAATGTTCATTAATGGTTGCTTATCTCCTGTGTTTCTTCTGGCTACTCTCAATCTGTTGATGATAAGGTCATCAGGCCTTGCCTGGTGAAACAGAGTCTTTTGGAATGAAACTTCAATTCCCTTCCTCCTGGGCAAAGACAAACAAACCCCTGACCAAAGTTAGTTTAAAAAAATTTTAGAAGTTGTATCATTTCCAATAGATGGAATAAAATTCTATTGGTTTCAAAGGTGAGTGTTTTAGTGAGGTTTCAGAAGAACAGTTTTTGAACTGCTTCTGCTGAACAAAGGATCTGCAGGCTAAGAAAAATTGCAGGGTGACTGTTGTTGGAAAGTGCAGCATATTTGGGCTTATTTTCTGCCCACGAGCATCATGGAACCACAGAATGGTTTGGGTTGGAAAGGATCTTAAAGACCATCTAGTTCCCACCCTCCAGCCATGGACTGGGACACCTTCCACTCATCACCAGTCACATCTTCAGGCACACAGATGCAGGTTTTTCATTTGCCTTGGTTTTGCTGCATTTTCAGAGCAAGCAGGTGTTTGTGACTCTCAAGTCACTTTGCACGTGTGACACGTGTCTGTCCAGCTCCTTTTTCAGTTCCTGGCTGACACTCTGCATTCACAGCAGTCAGATAAACCTTGTAGAGACTGCAGAGGATAAACAACTGTGCTGAATCCTCTAAACCTGCGCCTCGGCCCTGTTTTTTCCCCTGCTATAGAAAATAAAAGCCGAAACTCATTGAAGGCAGTACAGGAATATCATTGAGGTTTATTTCTAACACATGAAACATCTGCCAGTTTTGTGCTACGAAGAAAACATACCCTAATGCTTTGAAATTAGCTTTGTTACTGTTAAGGATAGCAAAAAGAAAAAAAAAATAAATAAAAGCACACACACAAACAAAAACCAAGCAAAAAGATGTCTGTTAATAGCATTCCTCTGAAAAACAGTCTCATCTTCATGGGAAATACATTACTCATGAAAGTAGGAAATCACAGTGGCTAATGAGAGGAAGTTTCAGAGTTGGATCAGTCTGCTCATCTTTGTTTGAAGGGATACCCCTATAGCCAGAGGAAAAGTCTTTTAAGTTCAGGCCTGAAATATGCTACTGTTCATGCAATATTTTTTTTTCCTACAGTAAAAACATTAGGGAAAAATAATTCCATATGAACACTGTAGTTTAGGGCTATAGTCTTGAGGATTTACATGTAATGTGTGCCCTGTATCAGCCCCTGAGGCACATTTGTGGTAAACCTATGACCTTACTTCAGTAAGTGCTTCCCAGAGAGCCTGTGGACCAAAAATCCCTCCTGTAAGTCACTGTGTAAATATGTCCCAAAGACCATTAGCCCCTTCCTCCAAGCTTTTACTGCTCTCTGGGTACTGAACTTGGCAGCAAGATCCCACCCATGGCTCTCAGAAGTGGTGAAAAATCCTTGACAGGGCAAGGCAGGCAGAGTCTTGGCAGCTAGTGACTCCTTTTAAACCAAGGAGATGAGCTGTGGCCTGGAATTTCTTTCTTTTTTCCGTGGTGTCAGGAAGCATATTTAGTAATAGTTTGGCTGCATTTATGCAGTCAGTATTTCTGTTGACATCACAATGCATTTACAGGAGTTTTCTTACGTGTAGAGAATCACATTTTGGCTGCAGGTAGTTTCTTATTTATATAGCTACTAATGTGATACAAATAAATATCAAGTGAACTATTCCATCTTCCTTCACATGATGGTTTTGTGTGGCAACCCAGTGGTAGAGCAAGGTGCTGTTGTTATCAGTGCTTGCCTGTCAGGGACCAGTAGCAGCTGCTATCTCAAGACTGTGCATTTCTTTAAAAAAGAAAAGTGCTTGTCTATAGTCTATGGTTAGAATGTGGCCAATTCTTCCACATATCTGTGATAACCTTTAGGCAGTTTAAACATACAGATTCTCATCTCACACCGATGCTGGCTTGTTTTCCTCATGTAAGGAGGAGAAGCAGAGCTGAGCCTTAGAACCCTGCTGGGCACACAGAGGAGCTGGGTGGATTGTTAGAGTGAAAACACACACTTGTCTTCTCTGGGAGCCACCGAGGATTGCTTGCAGGTGGTTGGATTGTCCTTTTTCAGAGGATGTGTGAAGGGACTCTCATTACTTGCTCTTTATTGGGTTTCACCAGCTCCCTGTGGGGCAGGTCTGCTGTGGGCCTTAGTCGGGGTATCCTGGAACTTTTGCACTTGAGCAGTCGGTCCCAGCTCAGTGAAATGAGGTGGGCCAGGTTCTGCTCTTGCACACTGAGAAACTTCCCTGTTCCAGGTACAAAATCTGGTTAAAAATACTGTTTTGATGAATTATGGTCATGTCTGTGAAGGTGTCATGCATTTACTGACCTGTGATTGTATGGGGTAGTTCATTTCATGAGACGGTTCAGAGAAGACACCTGTCACTTCCCTGAACTGAATTTTTCTTCTTTGTAGAAGTAGTACTGCTTAATTAGTCAAATCCCCCCTCTGTCCTAATATTCTGAGACAGTAAATGAATTATTACTCTTTGTGTCTTTTATTAATTGAAATAAATGCTTCCTTCCAAAAAACATTTTTAGCACATAAATTTTGTAATAACTCCACACACAGAACTGATCCCTTTTACCCTGCCTGTGCAATAGAGAACAGAGAGAGTCTGGGTGTGGTAACTTCTTCTTAATTTCAGTTGTTGCTGTGACATTTCACATACTTTTCCCTGAACTGTGTGATTGTACATGAAAAGGCAAAGCCTGCTCTGCTCTGTTGCTATAGAATCACAGAATCATTAGTTTGGAAAAGGTTGCTAAGATCATTGGGTCCAGCCATTAACCCAGCACTGCCAAGGCCACCACTGAACTATGTCCCCAAGTGCCACATCCACACAGCTTTTAAATCCCTCCAGGGATGGTGACTCCACCACTGCCTGGAACAGCCCTTTTGGGGAGAAAATTTTATACTGTTTTTATAGACATTTGTTTATATAGGTTGCAGGTCTTCACTAAAATCAATTTTGTCTTTCTCATTGGTCTTCTCTAGGTGTTTTGGGTTTGTAGATGATAAGATGTCATCAGTAATCATCTAGAGGACTGACTTAGCCAGTGTTAGCACTTTCAGTTTTCATTGCTATCAATTTTGGTTGTGTTCACTCTGTGCAGACTGAGCACAGTGCTGCCCATCGTGTTGTCCAGACCCCGTTTCTGGAAGGCTAATCCATCACAGCCTAAGTCAGGAGTCACAGGTCCTTGTGGGCATTTCAGTCTCCTGGTAATGTGTTTTCAAGATGTCAGCTCTTGGGGAGTTTTGTTTAGCCAGCTCTTTCCCTGGAGCTCCCTGTTTAATTTTTCAGTTGGGAGGCTTTCTGTGTTGGTTGGTTGAAAATAAGGGTCTGCTGCTGTATTCCCCCTCTCTTCCAGATCCTCAAATGCTGGGCAGAGAGCTATTGAACCCCATGGGAGTTGTGGCACTTACCTGGGAGAATACAGGGGCTGAGCCCAGTATTGTGTCTGTGCTGTGGAAAGATCATTTGAGGTTTTTATCTCTTCTGTTTATGCTTTTCATTGCTTACTTGAGGACAGGATCTTCTCATTTGTAGTTCTGGGTTATTTTAATGGTCTCATAGCAGGGACTTGATGAATCTTTCGTTGAAACTGTAGATAAATTGTCTCTTCTTGTGTTTATTTATCTGCCATACAACTAGTACTGTTTAAAGTAAAATACAGTGGCTTTAAGCCCAAAGAATATGTATGACTTGCAGCTGTAAAATAGAAGCAGATGATGATATAGGCATATATATTTACTTACTATCTAAAATCTGTCATACAGCTTGTTTGTTAAGACTATCACAGAGATACTCTGTACTCACCAGTTTTAAGTATCATAGGAAGCAGGAAACCAAAAAGAGAATTTCATCTTTGGACTCCACATAAACTCCATTGTGAATATAGGAGTGTCAAGGTCAGTTGGACCAACATGAAGAAAAGTGCTTGAAATCCAAGGCTTAAAATGAAAACCAAATGAAATTCAGTTTGTCTGCTTTGTCCTTGTGTGGGTGGCTAATAAAGCATATGTATGCATTTCTGATTCCTCCAAAGAACAGTTTTGGCAGCAGTTATGCCTATCAAGAACCATTTGTGTGTCCCTGCTTGCTCAAGGGATACACTGAAAGGAGAATGGCGAGAAATAAGCTCCTGTAGTCATCTTCACTGTCAGACCAGTTCATGTTTCAGGGGCATTGCCAAATCCTTTGCAGGAGGGCTTTTCTCCCATGTGGGTGTCTGTCCCAGTCAGGGAACACGTCCTGAGCTGTGAGCACAGGGGGTGGGGAGTAGAGATTGAATATTGGAACAAGATCTGCTGCCTGCTTGACCTACCTTCTGTAGGTCTCCATCTTGGAATATCTCTGATTAATTTAATTAGCTCTACCTTCTGCAAAGAATCCTCTCAGATAAACTAGTCACACTTCACAGGTTGCCACAGAGCTCAGATGTTTCTTCATGTAAGGAGTATCTATCCCATAGTGGACTCAAATTTGGCTATTTTATTCAACAGTCAAAAGGCTATTTCACCTGCATGGTGAGGCATGTTGTAGAAGAATTTCTTTGTGCAGGCTGCTGGATCTCCACAGGTTTGGCTTCAGTTAGTCACACAAAGGATGTATTTTTTGGTTTGACTTGGCTTGAGGAACCTGGAAGACGACGCTGCTCTGTTTTTGAGGGAAAGAACACGTAGAGCTGAACGTGGTGCATGTACTGCCAGCACTTTGGTCCTAAATGAGCAGAACAACCACAAACAGTCAATAGCCAGAGTTTACACAGAGTAACTCTTGCCAGAGAAATCCTTTTGTCTTACTTGCTAATTTAAAAATTAGTGGCTGAGAGGAATGCAGTTTCAAGGAAACGTGAGATACACAAGGAGGAGAGTGATTTATAGAGCTGGAACAGGAAATGAAGGAAGATGTAAGCTTGAGAGGGTAGGAGGAGGAAGGAAGTGAAACAGCCTGACAAATGAAATCGATTAATTTCTTAGTAGTTCTCCCACTGGATGCATAAAGCCTGACTGATACAAATAATACTCACTGTACAGTAGGGACAGATTTGTAATTGGAGAGACATGATATAAACTCATTTAGCCTGTTTAATATGTAACCTTGTATTCCACAGGTCTGGGAGTATTTTTCCCAAAAACCTTTTGCTGGCTTACTGTTAAACTGTGAAAGCCCAGTTACTGATCAAAAACTGGGAGCTGTTTTCTTTTTTTTTTGATCATAGCCTGTTTGATCTGTCCTGCCAAAACAAGCACCCACTTAACTTGATGGGGTGACAATTTTCACACGTTACATTCTGCACTACTCTGTCTATCCAATTGCAGAAGAACATGAACGACTTGGGATGGTTACCCAGAGTGGTGAGCACATTTTTAATCCAGGATGATGCTCCGGTCGTGGCCAGAGCACGTATCACTCCTGATTGAATCTTAGAAGGAATTGCTACAAAGCTTACAGAAGGAACAAAGCCAGCAGCTGCCTGGCCTCGCTTTGAACTTAAAAGTCCAAACCTTACATTCCCAAAAGACTTCAGCCAGGTGCACTGCTAACCTGCCTCAGGGTGCTCTGTTGCAACATGAAAACACGGCTACAGGGGCTGTGCTGAGAAGTGCATCCGTATTTCTTTCATGCCAGGGCGTGCCCTTTGAGAGGTGCATTTGCATTATTGGATAGGCAACATGGATGTTGTATTTTAAAAGTCTGGGAGAAACTTGCTAATATGCCCTTTTCTTTTGAAAATGCAGATCTTCAGTTTCTAAGTAGATAGATATGCTAAAACACACTGCTTCAGTGCTCTGCTGCTTTGTTGGGGTTTTTTACTTCATGTTTTCCAGAAATAGAAACTTTTCAAAATCATAAGCTTTGATATATTAGCTTTTGTTACTTGTTTTTCTCAGAATAACTAATGTCAGCTATAATAGTAAGTTAATAACCAAATGCATGTTTGAGTTCTATATGAAAACCATGACTGTAGGAAACAGGAGGTAATGAACTTCACATAAATTGACATACTTGTCTTAGGGCAAAGGTTCATTTTATATGTGAGGGAAAAGACAAAGAAGATGATCAGAAGCAGAGTATATTAAAGCCACACATATTTTGTCAGAAAAACAATGTACAAGAGCTGTGGGCTATTGTTTTGTTTTGAAGACCTAGTCCTAAGGGGTTCTGTTTTGGTTTGGTTTTTTTAATCACCCATTTCCTATATTCTAAGCAGTTGAATGTTAGCTCTTTTCTGAGAATTAGATGAACTGGTGTTTGTGAGGAGGCTGGAGCCTGTACTCCATTCCTGCTCTTTGGTCAGGACACAATAAATAAACTGACACACTGCAGCCTTGGTCACTCAACTTCTAAGCTAATGTTGCAATGAAATATTTTTACAACTGAGAAGCAGACAGATGACGAATTAGATTAGTCTGCATTCACTCAAATGCCTTTTTTTAGGCAACTGGAAGACAATACATTGAAATAGCAGCAGTGATGAAAGTCTAGGGGTATAATAGTTTCACAGACAGATGATACCTTTTGTTGCCCTGACTGATCTGCATGGGAAAGCAGGACAAGCTTTTGATGGCAGTTATTTAATCAGCCGAAATATCAAAGCACGTTCTCTTATCTGTACATTGTGGAGATCGTGTTTTCTAAGATTTTCATGGTGATTCAGTAGTTCTTTAAATAGTCGTGTTTAGATGTGTTTAAATCAGCCAGTGGGAATGAAGGATTACCTTTTCTGCTACAGAAAGTTGAGTGTTAAGAACAGACTCGCCAAGTCTGCTTGGGAGACGTCTGAAAGGTTTCTTTGGTGTGTGTTTTTTGAGCATTTCCAGAGGAACTAGTTGAAATTCAGCCACTCTTCATATGCTGGGAACTGCAGTGAGGTGCTCGTTTTAAGCTGATGAATGGACTCAATGAGAGCTATGTAATTCTGGGATCATGAAGAGGGGAAAGAAATTGCTCACTCCAGGAAGAGCTGTCCTGCCTGCTCTCGGATGTTTGGCCTTTCTTTTAATGGTAAGCTGTAGGAGCCAGCTGCCAAATGCATTTCCCTGGTGTGGCAAGAGGATGTATAGTGTGTTCCCATCTCAGAAATTCACTCGGCCTGTATTTTGTATTAATACGAGAGCTCCCTGCTGCTAGATCTGTGGCAAAGAAGAGGCAGTGTCTCAGGCAGGAATGGTTAGCATTTGATAAAATGATGGCACAATTAGCAGCAAATTGTAATGCGTCTGTTCTTACTTTCAAATTTAGTTACTCCTAGGAACAAAAACTGAATGTTTAGGATCTCTGAAGTATATATATATAAACATATAATATTTAAGCAGTCCTATCTTTCATTGCATACGTTCATTTTTCTTTTAGTTCCTATGTTTGAAGGGCATATAAACACTGGATAAAGTGCTGTTTAAGCTAAGAAGTTGAGTTGACTTATTCTCACTGAGATGAGAACTACAATAGGAAGTTTGTTATTAGCACGGAGCAGGACAGTCTAACTTCAAATCCCAAAGCTCCTTATCCTTCCCACCAATACTTTAAAGGAATGACAGCCTTTTGGAACAGGTCTGCCTTAAATCTCTTGTATACCTTCTGTTTGTTAGTGTTTATGGTTTTGTACCTGTTTTCCCATCTTAAAACCTGTTTCCCTGGTGCATAAACACCTGTACAAACAGCAAAGTGGACAGGCTATAAAAACCAGAAACTGCACAATACCCAGAATTAACATGTGTATAATAAGCCAGTTTCTATGCAAGCTCCTTTTACAGTCTCTGACTGGTGCTGCAGTGGGGCTTTGCTGGTTCTCAGCTACGTCTCTGCATTTTTACTTTACTTAGTGAGTAGGGGAAGAGTATACAAGTTTTGCCCTGATCTTTCATTCACAATAATCCAAGGGAGCTGGTGTGACTTTTTTAATAAATAAAAAGACCATAATTCTATCCAAATTAACCTGTGCTTTCATCTACGTGCTGTTTTACCAGGTGGTTGCATTGTTGTAGTACCCCTTTGTCCTTTCTCATCCATGTTATTTTATATCCTCCCCCTCCAAAAGGATCTGTGTCCATCCCTGCTTGCTTGCCTATAGTAGAGACAGAATGGTAGGAGAAAGGCTGCTTGAAAAACAAAGGCTGGAGAGAACTGCTGAGCTATTCCCAGCCTGTGGTTATAGTGATGGTCAAGGTAAGATCCATGTCAAACAAAACCAGAAATGCTCTGGTGAACGCTTTCTTTTCATCTCACTCACACAAAACTCACTTTGGCCTGGTGAAGAGCGTTTTTGCCAACGGGTTTTTCTCAAGACCTTCCTCTCATGGTTCTGGCAGATGAGGCTTTGGAGGGGACTTTAAATAAAGCCTTTGGCTTTGAGACTGGGCTGTAAGTAACAGGAGCTCTTGTAGCACCTCTGCTACTGGAGACAGCTCCAAAACAGGGGCTGTTAGGGGATGTCAGGAAAAATATCAGTAAAAATATCAGTAAATCTCATCTAGACAGAGTTGCATTTCCTAAATCAAACTAGCATACACAAAACAGATTGCATCAGATAAAAATCCTTGAGTTAGGATACCTGAGCCAGACTTGCAATAAGCTGATGTTGTGTGATTTCCTGGACAGAATCCATCTTCTCCAGCCTGGTGTCAGAGTAGTTCCTCTTCTTCCTCAGTTCTCTTAAATCTTGTACAGCTTTTACTGTCCCCTTCAAAGTAGGCTCTTTTAGTTAAATTGCCTCATTCGATTCCTGGTGTGCTGGTCAGGAAGCTTATTGCAAATACCATTTGTTTCTTAGTCTCCCAATGTGGAAAAGGAGTTTCATAAAGCTTGGAAGAATGAGGCATGTAAAGGGATTGTTAAAAACTGGCAAATCAAACATTCTCTGTATTTGCTATTAGCATTAATCAAGCTTAAAAACTTCTCTAACATTGTCGCAGCAGGCAGAACTGATATAATTGGGTTTCTGTCTTACAGGTGGTAGGAAAATAGTTGGAGTAGTTGAGTGCTGGGTGAGAGAACCAAAAGCAAGTCCTTGCAGTCACCTTGGTGGTCAGGCAGAGCATTGTTCTGTCTGTGCAGTGCCTGGGCCAGACCTGAGTCCATCCAAGTTAACCAGAGAGCTTTGTCCTGGCTGTCCTTGGCAAGAGGTGATCACTGTATAGTTGTGAGTGTAGTCCACAGAACCAGAACGATGCCTCCCAGAAGGTGCTTCAGATTTCAGATATCCAGCCAGTTTCCAAGTCAGTCATCTCAGGTAAATGTCTAAAACTTGGGTGGGACAGTTCTGGACTTCTCTCTTTCTCTCTGTGAGAAATGCTCTTTTATATATTTGTTTTGGTCTGCTTGTACAGGGAATGTAATTACACACTTTGTTTTCTTTTCAGTAAAAAAATAAATGTAGAAATAAGAAAGCATTAGAAGGGCATAGTTCTGATGTAAACAACACTTTTAGATAAGGAAACTGTCCCAGATTCCTTTCAGTTTCCAAAAAGTGGACCTACCATAAGAAAAACTCCCCCATTTGCCTTCCCCCCATCCTTCTCTTTGGTTATTCTTTTTCCAGTTGTTCCCTGCTTTCCTGGAATAAGAGTAATAATTTTGATGTCAGCTACAATTATGTTATTTCCCTTTTTTAATTCTGTGAGTGACCCTATCTTTCACGTTCACAGTTTCTATGAAAAAGAATATGGAATTTGAATCAGTTTGTGTTATAGAGTGGGGAGGGAGATTTTCCCTTGGGCAACTTCTATGCTTTTTCTAAATTAAATTTAATCTTATCAAATTAATTAAGGATCGTTTCTCTTAAACATGAACTGATCCAGCTGCTTAATGGAAAGGCAAGTTAGTTTTGTTAGACTGAAGGAAAGCAAACTATTCTTTCCTGGCTCTGTGCCGTGAAATGAACACCAGTACTGGCCTGGGCTGTAAGATGTGAAAAGGGGGACACTGGGCCTTTTGTAATACAGTGCTCAGAAATAAAATTTGTGAGACTTTGTAGATTTTAGACGTTCAGGACACTGAAGAAGGTAGGCTAAGCTGTCAGATACTGCCATATGTTGCCATTTATTGCCAGGCAGAGCAGACTGTAGGGGATGGGAACTGGGAGTGGCTGTTGGAGAGCAGTGGATGGGTACCAGTGCAGAGGTGAGTGCTCGGCAGTCTCAGTAAAAGAAGGATCTCCACATCACAACATTCACCATGGCACTTGGGACAGATAGATGTTCTCAAGCATTAAATGTGGTTGGGTTTCAGGATTGCTTTGTGAAGTAGTGGTGGCCCACTGTTGTGAAATGGAAGCTGTGATGTAGGGCACTGAATTCAGTGCATGGATTGTGGTGCTTCTGTGCTATGGCATTATATTCCTCCTTACTTACAAGGGCAGGGGAAAAGGTTTTCCCCCTTATCTTATTTGCAGGGTAAGGAGCAAAACAGGAGTAGGACAGCTATCAGACTGTTTTATGAAAACATCCTTTAATCTCATGGCTATTAGCCCTTGAGGTTTAAAAGGTAGTTTTATCTGATAGGCTTTAGGCAGGATTTTACATGTGATTTATCCATGCCTCTGGAATACCCTCTTGCTCAGGCCCACCAAAAGGCAGCATTGTTATCAGAGGTATCTGAAGCCTGCTTGTAGTCTCCCACGGCTGGACAGAGTGTTGTCATCCTGAGCTGTGATTATTCCCCCAGCACTGTTTTTAACTAAGTTTCCAAGCAAGCAAGATTTATGTCAGTGTGCTGTATTTCTATTGAATCCCTGACCAAAATAGAGCAGAGAAGTCTGGCAAATTCAGGCCAAAGAGGAGTAGTCATTTAAAGAGAGGAAGGTCTACAAAGATTAATGAAAGCAGGCGACAGTGTTAAGAGAGGCAATAATCTTACTGGGGTAAAGGCTATGACTTGTTACTATATAATAAAAAATCAACACCTTATTTAATTAGAAATTTACCGTTTCCAATAGGAGGAGTAACTGCTTTCTCTTTTCAACTTAGGATCAATGAAATAATGCAAGAAAGTTGAAGTGTGTGAATTCTTTTACCAAGAAAAGTTAACTGCAGTCTTTTTCAGCCTTACCATTGGACTTAATGAAAGTTACACAGGAAGGTTAGTCCTAGACTATAATGGTTTGCACTGTTATTTAATTCACCATTCTCCTTTTTGCTCAGCATTTCTCATCTGCTTCAAAATATAGAGAAGATGGAAGATTACTACGGGCTGTCTCAACATTGAAATGTACATGGATTTATTTGGGGTTTTTTACAACTATTCTTGGTTTTAGAAGCAGTATCTGAATTAGCTGTCTCTTTAAAATCATTCTCAATGATTTTAAAATAGGGGTGGGATGCTTGCTGGAGAGGGGAGAAAGGAAGACACTGGCATCTGCTGCCTGTTAAGTCCATTAATTGAAAAGAAAATACTGCTGGTGCCAGAATGTACAGCCCTGCTTCTAATTAAGCCTAGGGAAGCAATGGGCTGGTTTTAATTGAGAACAGCATCTCCCTTAATGGTGCCAGCAGCTAAAAAACGCAAATGGATTCAAAGCATGAAGCACATGCAAGACAGTGGTGACTCTTTATTTGTAGGGTCAGTCCTTGTGCCATACTTGGAAACCTGCAGAATAGCACAAGACCTGGAGGGATAATTGGGTCCCAGTCAGGAGCAGAGTCATGAAGACTTTCCTAGGTCTGAGAGAGGGTGTTTACAATACAAATTAGCAGCAGTCATTAGTAGTGTCCTTTTAGAAACAGCTAAGGAAGCAAGAATTTCCTGGTGGCTTTGGTGGCAGGGGGAAGAGCTGCCATGCCTTGCTTTGCTCGTGGCAGTGTGGGTCCAATTAGCATGGTCTTCACACTTGAAATGCTTCGTGCCTGGGTCACCCACAGGCTCAGGGGTCTGCTGCATGCACCCCATTGCAGTCCCTGATCCCTCAGTTAGTCCTATTTAGCTTGACAGTACAGAACAACATAATAAAAATCTTCATTCTGAAATGGTCAGCCATTAGTTCCGTGGAGAAAAACGTCCTAAATGACTTTTAACCTTGTTTCTGAAGGGAATGAGGTATATATGATTGTATCATCTAATTTCATGCTTGTCACTCCTGTTGTAAAAGCTTTTGAATTCACTAGGCAATTTCAGCTGGAAAGTTCAGTGAAAATTGGTGGCCAGGCAAAGCAAAGAGACACACAAATTAATTCCCTGCTTGAGGGGAGGTTTAGGGGTAAGCTCAGCTGCATTATTAGACATTAATGAACCCACACGGGACACATGTCTCTGCTTCTAGAGAAGCTCTGAGTAGAGCTCCCACTTTTGTTAGACATGGCATAATCAAACCCCAAGCCCTGGGAAATCAGCCTTTTTAAGTTCCACTGCTCACTTGCTTGCTTTGATAGATAAATTTTGCGTGGTCAGCTCTGGAAAATATCTCTTCATTTCTCCAAGGCAGGAGGCTCCTCCTTTGCCCAGCCATCTCTTCCCGTTCTGCCGTGGAAAAACTGCAACAGGCTTATCCACCATTTCAAAGCAGCTTTTTGATCCATGTTCCCTGCCTTCTAGCCCAGATGCCAGCGTCCCTTGCAGGGAATGTATCAGATAGTTGTATGTTGTGCCCCTTCTAGGGGATGGATGCCCTTTTTGTTCAGAACCTGGTTCTTTATCTCCAACTATAGACAAACCCAAGGCTCGTGGCTCCAGAAGCAGCTGCTTCTGTCCATTTTATCAGCTGAAATGTTCCTCCATCACATCAAACTGCAGACATTTAACAGAAGCAAGGTTGGGGACACAGAAATATCTCAGGTCCATCTGTTGCCTTGTGGATGCTGGGTTAGTTAGCATATTGAGTAACACACTGAAATCCGAGATGCTTCTGGAACTGCAGATTCGGTGAGAATATTTACCTTGAGTGATGGGTAAAGCCCATCACTTCCCCTCTGTGAAGGGTAAAACCAGTGGCCTCCCAGTCCTGCCTGGCATAAATGGTAGCTCAGGGTGCCAACTGCTTACACCCGAGTGCCTGAAACCAACCTCTTACGAAACAATTCCCCACCAACACGGAAGTACATTTCAGCAGAAGGGGTTTTAGAGAGGACTTACATCATTGCAGTTTCAAAAGTGCAGTTTGGAAGGGGGCTGAATCATATCTACTTGATCTGGAAGCTAGGAAGAAGTCAAAAGAGACTTTTCTATCAGTCTGGGACTTTGGTCTGTGTGTTAAGCCTAAAGACTCATTTTGCTTTGGCGTTAGCCCAGATTGTGTCATATCCTGACTCATCTGATTCAGGCTATAATGACCGGGCTATGTTTTTAAGCTGCTGCTGTGAGCCTAATTCTGTATTTAAACGTGGCTTATGTTTTCATCGTGGTGGTCACTAAGTCCTACCTGCATGTTGTAAGCCTTTTGTCACAGTACCTGTTGGGTTTTTCTCTTGACTGAATTGCTCAGTTGTATTGCTTCTTAAACCTTTTTCCTGCAGAATTCCAGCCTGTGATTTGTTTTGAGGTGTGTATTTTCACTTTGATATCTGCCATAGAGTGAGCTTCTACATTCAAGTTGTTTATAAGCAAATGGCAGCAAAATAGTCAGGGAACAGTAAATTGGCCAGGAAATATGATTAAGGGTAGGGGGAATCAATATTACTTACAAATGGGTTGCACGTTGCAAAGAGTTTCAGTCAAAAAAATTAAAGGGTTTTTCTTTTTTTTCTGTGTATATGGGGGAAAGGTGTAAGACCCAGAAAATGAAATTGGTTTGGTATAAGCAAAAATGAAACTTCTACATTAATTTGGTCATTTGACCTCTCTGATGAAGATGAGGGGGGTGTTCACCTGGAGAAGAGAAGGCTCCAGGGAGACCTTAGAGTCCCTTCCAGTGCCTAAAGGAGCTTCAAAGGAGCTGGAGGGGGACTTGGGACAAGGGATGGATGGAGTGACAGGACAAGGGGGAATGGCTTTAAACTTACAGAGGGCAGGGTTAGATGGGATATTGGGAAGAAATTCTTCCCTGTGAGGGTGGTGAGGCCCTGGCACAGGGTGCCCAGAGAAGCTGTGGCTGCCCCATCCCTGGAAATGTCCAAGGGCAGGGGGGACAGGGCTGGGAGTGACCTGGGCTAGTAGAAAGTGTCCCTGCCCATGGCAGGGAGTGGAATAAGATCATCTTTAAGGTCCCTTCCAACCCAAACCATTTGATGATTCTTTGACTTAAAACATTTTGTGTAGCTCAAAGTTTAAGTCTTGAGTTCAGCCTATGCTCTGCAGATTACGGATACTCTCCACAGCCAAGACTTAGGATGCCTCAGGGTTTCTGTATTTCTCAAAGTCCAGGCTGCAATGTTCTCGTACCCTTTGACTCCTCTCACAATGTCTCTTGAGATTTTGTGGTTTATGTGGTTGTGCTGTTGCAATTTGTGCTTGGGCAATGACCTCTAAGCAGAGTTTCAGTTTTTAAAGTAATGTCTTTGACCTTCCAGGCAGAACAGTAGATTGACCTTTATAAACTGACCTGTGTTCATGACTCAGTAATTCTTAACCCTTCTGGGACCACCACCTGGGAGGCTGGAGCACAGCCTGGGGCCTGCTGAGCTGCGCCACTCTTTCTAAAGCCAGTCAGGAGGCAGAATGCCTGGCATTAAATAAGCCCTGTGTGTAGGTGCCGGGGATGCAGCCCCCGCAGCGGGCCCTGGCAGAGCCGGAGCTGGGCGCTGGCCCTGCCCATGGCAGCCGAGGGACACGGGCGCCTGCCCACGGCCTGATGGGGATGGAGTACCGGCACAGAGCAGGCAGGAAGAGGTCACTGCCCTTCCCAGGGACAAGCTGCTCCCAGCTGTGTCCGCTCCTGAGAGAGGGGAGCTCCGAACTGCCCTGAAGTGCAGCTTCCAGGAGTCGGGGGTGCTGCTGCTCACAGCGCGCCTCTGTGCCAGAGAAAAGCCAACCCAGCACAGCTTCCCCTTCCCAGAATGGAAGTTCCCGTGTGTCCCTGGATGGGCTGCTACCCCTCCCTGGGTAGACACTGAGCCTGGGGTCGGGACATCTGGGGGCTTTCACAAGTTTTGCTGCTGGCCTGCTTTTGAGCCCTTGGGCCGCCCCTGTCGCTCAGTTTTCCATTCATCCTTTGTCTCAGACATTGAAATTGTGAGATCTCAAAGGCACTGCCTCTCACTCTCTGAGTATGTCGTACCTGCCTGCTCCAAGCACTGTTGGTAGCCTGGCTGCTGCTGTCACACACAGTGACAGGCTGGAACTGATGAATATCTTTTGTTCCTCTTGAGTGAGATTTGCCCCCATACCATGTGCCTGAGGGCCCCTAGCACTGTTCTGGCAGCAGGCTGCTACTCCATGTTGGGACTTCCCTGTGCTCCGTGATTCTGGGTGAAAGAACCTGGTGGTTTGAAGGGTCACTCTTGAATAAAACTGCCCAAATAATTTTCTCTTTTTTTACTGATGTGGAGAACAGGAATATTCTTAGCAAAGTGGTTTGGAAATTCTAACAAAATTGTCTTGACATTAAAAATAAAACATGGGGGAAATTGCAAGTTTCCGTAAGAAGCCGAGTAATTCGTTAAATAGTTAAACAAATCAAAATTAAATTCATACCTCCAGTAATACTGACTTTTCATTTTCACTGCTGTTCCCAAAACACACACATTCAGACAGTCTTCATAGGGAGAAAACAAGTGTGGGCAGCAGTTGGTAGAGAAACTTTTCCTTTGAGATGTTTCTTTAGAAGTGAAAGAAACTTGAAAGTGGCTGAACAAGTGGGCAGCACTGAGGTGTCTGTATTAGTTCTTTCCAGGTTAGCTGTCAAGCTTGTTACTAATTGGTGCTTTCTGCCTCCTGTTTCTGTCCTGCCAACTTCTCTTTGTCTTTTGGGGGCCCCTCAGCTTTGCTGTGGGATGCCTGGCAGGTAGCACAGTGCTTTGGGGGGCTTTTAGCTTCTGCTGAAATCGTTTCTAAAGGTGCTGTTTAAAAACATGGACTGCATTCATTCGGGTTGTGCTTGGTGGTCTGGAAAACAAGCACGGGTAGCAGCTCTTCCCTGTTTGGTATGTTAGACTGGACATTATCTTCCCTTTAAATTGCTTCCTATCTATTTCTGGCTGACTCAAGCAGTGCTCTCTCTGAAGAGAGCCCGTGATGCTGGAGGGCAAATCTGCCGCCCTGTAATGGGTGAGTGTATGGCAGGGAGGGTGAGGCAGCACCTTCCTCATCTGTTCTCCTTGTCCTCCTCCTGCCCAGGGCTGAAGCACACCTCCAGCCGGTTCCCCCTCCCCAGTGAACACACCTGAGCCGTGCTGGAGCCGCCCTGGCTGCAATGCCTGTTAGCCCATTAGCAGAATGCCAAATCTCCCAGGCCTCCGCTGGGCTTTTTAATGGAGCCCTCTGAAAGCCAATGCTTTATTTGGGGGGCTCTGCTAGACAATAGGCTCTCTGGATTCTCCTCCAGGGGACAAGCTTGTCAATCAAATTGTCACAGACAATAATTACCCCCTGCTTTATTTGCTCTGTCTGTCTTCAGAACAGTCAATTAGAGCTATTGATACAGACAAGCCATTCTCACCAAGTTAGTTTTCAGCCTAATTAAAAGGAACCTGTCAGTGCCTTTCCCTGTAACCCCCGGGCTTCTAATGGCTTCTCTTTGTGTATAGTGCAGGCACTGAAACTCAGCCTCAGTCCTGCAGCCACAGGCTTAGTTAAGGTGCAGGCTTTCATCTCGGCCTTTTCCTCACTTATGGTGAGAGGGCGGATGAAGGGAGGGAAAGGAGGATTTTCGAGAAAAGACAGTCCTGTCTGCCTGGTTTTGTTCAGTGTTTTTAAAATTCATCATGTGGAAAGAGAAGAAATCCACTGAACTTGAGAATCCTTGAAAGCACTCTGATGGTAAATAAGTGTTAATTCTCTCTGAGCATAGAGACCTTTAAACAGAGAAGTAAGGGCCCTCTTCAGGGATGAAAAACAGGGCTTCTTCCTGCCAAAGTGTTTTGTTCTGCCGGTTTTTTTTCTTAAAATGACTAGAACACACAAAAAGACACGCCAAAAATCTCATCATCTTCAGGATACTGCTGATCTGAAGTGTATTCAGAAAAGTAAATACTTTGACCAGGCTTTCATTGTGCTGTAAGAAAGAAATTGCCACACTCCACAATTTAAGTTCGTTTCAACAAATGGTGTCCTCAGCCATAAAATAAACTCTCTGTCCTTACCTTGAAGGGGGATTCTGCCGTGAGTTTACACCTTCTGAGATCCAGTGTACGTGATCTACTTTGTGGTGAGACAAGGGGGCAAGATGCTCAGGCCTCTGCTCTTACAGCACCAAGCTGTGTTAAACAAACCTCCTTTTCTGAATTAATGGTGTATCTTTTCATTTTTTTTCTCTTCCATATTTTCACTGGATCAATCTTTCACTTGTTGGATCATCTGTTCTTCTCTTCTTCATTTATGAACTGAAACATACAGGT
The DNA here is from genome assembly GCA_013397915.1 of Daphoenositta chrysoptera. Taxonomy (NCBI): domain Eukaryota; kingdom Metazoa; phylum Chordata; class Aves; order Passeriformes; genus Daphoenositta; species Daphoenositta chrysoptera. Next base: position 294,680 of record VZRO01006404.1, on the reverse strand, counting down.
AAGTGTAAAATCTTTTTTTATGAAAAAGATTACCATCTCTTTCTTCTTTGCCTTTCTCCCCAGTTGTATGCTCTATTACAAGTGACTCCTGAGTAGTGTGTTGCACAGAGGAGAAAGAGCAGTGGTATGACCCCCAATGTTCTATAAATACATGTCCCAAAAAATGAGCCATTTCACAAAAAGAAAAGAATATCCAAACCCAAGTTTCCCATTTAACCCAGAAACAGAGTGAAGTGAGGCAACACAAGTTTCTTGCCAATGACATTGCTAACCTCCCACTTTGTGCCAGTGTTGTAATAAAAAGCACTGGAATTCACAACTCTGTATGAGGAGACTCTTTGCTTTCCCTCAGTGAGGCAGATCTCCATAGAAAGTCACAAAATAATTTCATAGCGTAATTCAAAATGGGAGTGGGATTTTAAATATAAGAAAACCTACCAATACACTTAATCAGTATAGCTTTGAACTCAAAACTCTCTGCCCACTGCCACAAAGTGTTTGCTGAGCAGTTTGCTGTAATGTGGTAAGTCTGTTGTAACACAAAACCTGTCCCAAATCCTTTCCCCCAGCCCTCCTCTAATTATCAACCACGTAACAGGGACTAAGAAATATTTAATTTCTGGAGTCTTGGAAAACTTCCTCCCATCTTTGAAGATGTGTGGAGAGTCGAAAGGGTTTGTGAGATCTGAAAAAGGAGGTTTTAGAGAGGTGCCTGAAGCCTGGGCTGTTGCACCTGAGTTCAGTAGCACAGGACAGCCCGAACTTCTCCCACCCTCTGTGTGACCTGAGCTTCCTCACAGAGCTTTGGAACTTGCTCTGGAACTCCCTACTGATGACTGCTTTATTTGGAGGGTGTCACAGGTATCTCCCACACACTGCTCTTGCCAGTGCTACAGCTTATTTTCATTGCAATTTGTAGGCAACTGCTGAAAATTCAGTCCTGTTCTCAACCTTACGTTTCCTGCCTCTTTCCTCCCCTGAATATCTGTGACTCTGCTGGTGCTGCAAAGGCAGAGTAGCTGTCTTTGTGCTGCTACTCATTCACCAGTCATATTTTTTTCTAAATTGGATTAAATCTTGTTTTAAATGTGTTTGGTTAATGCAGTACTGCAAAATGATGCTGCAATAGCCAAAACACCCTAATTGCCATTTTTTTGAGAAGCTGTTTTGCTGCACAAGTGAACTCCAAAGCAAAGGGTAATTGCAATTATAAAAGCACTCATGTAAAGTGCATGCTTTAAAAGCTTTGTGTTACAGCTTTAAAATTTGAAATGTAACAAAATCCCATCAATATTGCATGTGCCACAATACAGAGCTGTAGGTCTGAGCTGTATCTATATCAGCAGAGTTGGAAGCCATCCAGCTTTGGAAGGTTGTGTGCAGACATGCATGTGTGATCTTGATACACTTCCACAAATATATATTCACCTTACATTGTGTTCATATGGGATGTTCCCCTTTCTTGAAAGAAAAAAGAATAAGAACAGCTGTACTGGAGCAGGAGAAAAATCCATCTAGTGTGATAGCTCCAGGAAGACTAAAACAGGGCAAGCATATGTGATACTTCCCCTTAATAGTTCTCCAGCTTCCAATTATTTTAAGTTTAGTGATTTCCTGAGCATCACAGGAGTAGGACATGGAGAGTGAAAATTAAACTTACCAGACAAATGTGGGACAGAATATGTTTCTGACCTAAGTATTTAAACACTGCTTACAGCAACACATTACTTTATTCCTCAAGTCCCACATTCCTTTAATTTCCCAGCACTGTGCTCACCCACCAGTGCTGGCTTTCTCCCAGAGGGCAAATAAATCTTGTGCAGTGGTATACAGGTTCCTTTGATGTAGCTCTCTCAAAACTATTTCAGTGTAAGTGATAGTTATCCAGTGAAAATGTAGTTGGTGCTGGAAAATTCAAAGCAGTGGTTCCTCTTCTGGGGAAGAGGGAGATTTGTCCCTCTCTCCTCCCAAAGGCACTACTCAGGGCTATGTGAGATATCCTTGCTTTCCTTCTCCGTGGTTTTCACATGCTCTTTTCCAGGCTTGCCAGCAATGAATGGTTTTTCTGGGTTTGTTTAGTTACATAGAACAGTTGGAATCTGTGTCTATGCCAAAGTCTTTGTGACTGTGAGTGGCTTATGCAGCATTACAATTAAATCTCTTAGGAGCATCTACCTGCTGTCCTTTGCAGTACATAAGGGAATATTGTGAGCCCTAGTTTTATCCCCCAGTGCCAGTGATGTTCTCGAGCACGAATAGCTGGCCTTTACTTCCCCTGCAGAAAAACAATCATTGGTCATCATTTTGAAATGACTTACTTCAAAAATAATTTCTGTCCTTTACTGAGAATGTTCAGTTTGGTTGCAAAAAGAGGTATTTTGAAATGTAGCTGAAGGTAGGTAACATCTACATGTTGGAGGAGTGGAGCTGGATGTGTTTGTGATGTTACAGGAAAACTGGGAAACAAAACCACTGGATTTGCACTCCGAAAGGAGGCTTCTCTCACATGCAGCTCTGCCTGCTGTGTACCAAGTCACAATGGCAATATGGCAGTGGTTTTTTTGTGGGTTATGGGTTTTTTTCCAAACTCCTCTTGCAAACAAAAGATCAGGCTTTGAATACTGTGGTTGAGAGGTGTATCCTTGAAAAGACAGTGTTCAGCAAAGGCTTCTTCAGAGAAATGGTAAAGATAAGACTTATTTAAGAGCAGGAAAGAGAAAGTAGCAGAATTATTAACCATACCATTATTCTTTTTACAAAATGTGTGTGTATTTGTATGCACAGGAGTTTGAGAAGAAAGCATATTTGAAAGGAACAACACTCTGTTCTACTTTTGATTGATGTCAGAGTAAGAATTCATTGCTGGGGGTTGAATGAGACATGAACTGTCAATTTGCCAGCTGTACATGTGGAAGATTTCCAGACATTTTGTCTACCATTTTTGGCAAATTGTGCCCTTGGGGTGTTGTCAGCTGTGATTGGGAGGTTTAAGTACATTTAAGTCCTGTTTAGAAGGAACAGTCCCTATTCATAACAAACTTTTCCATTGAAAAAATCCAAACAGGTTCTCTTTTTGCCTCACTAGGAATCCACTGACTCTCAAATAGTTTAATTTGATCCTCCTTTTCTTCAGTTCCTGAGCACTCCTCAGTCTCTGGTGTTGTAACACACCTTACACTGAGACATGGCAAACTGAAGCAAACTTCTCCCAACTTAGCAGTGAGTAAGGAGCTGCAGATCCTGAGATAAGCAGAAATCTCATGGTGGACAAAATCAAGTCAGATTTTAGCAGGATGAAGACAGCATAAATGAATCTCCTGCAGACTTGAGTGAAATTTAGCATAAAAGAACAAAAATGTATCAAAGGTGTTCTCTGTCTCATAAATTTAAGTTTCAAATTTTTTGTGTGTAAGAATTGCAGCTTTCCCAGCCTGGGGTGTCACCTTGGTGAGGCTCACCCTGCAGTGCCCACAGTGTGACAGAGCAGTGCAGTGTAGCCAGCTGGGGTCAAAGCCCTACCAAAGGTACCAACACCTCTTTGCAGTGAAATATTAGGCTTGCTGGTGTGTAAAACTTTGATTTACACGTGTAATTGTGTGTGAAGGCTCACATAAACGTTAAATAGCCCTGCAGAGCTACTTCACAGCCTTTCATAGGAAAATTCAGCTGGAATTTGTAGTTTGCTAAACCTGGATATGTCTGAAAGCTCAGCTGAAGGTTGCATGTATTCTCAAGTGAATTAAGTGTAGTCAGCTTAAGTTGCTGGAATGATACAAGGAGTGAAGAGAAAGCATATATCCAGTACAAAGAATTGTGGATTTTCTTGTGTGTACTTGAAAGTGGCATGTGAATCCCTGCCTTCACTGCAGCTATGATACAGCTGTAGCAGTAGCAAGTCCTCTTGGTGGAAGTTGCTTTGTAGTTGCAGTATTTTCCTTTTTTTCTGTTTCTGGTAGCATGCTGAAAATACAATCCCTCAGGTTAAGGCATTCCTGCTCAAAGCTGGCCAGTGTGGGAGGGAGGACTGCCATGGTTCATCAGTTTGGATGCAAGTCTGAGCTGGAAGGGAATTGACATTCTGTTGAGATAACTGGAAAACAATTCTTGCAATTTCTTTTGATATATTATCATGTTGCTCAGCCCAATAATACACATGCATCATGTCTTGCAGAATATAGGTTGTAATAGATGTTTGAGAAATGCAAGCATGTAATTAAATATTGTACCATAATATACTCAAGTGGGAATGCAGTTAACATCATCCCTTAGCATAAATATTTTTCTTCTTTGGAGCATTAATTATACCACAGTAACTCTTTCTTAATAAATTTTGGTTTATAGCTTTGCACTCAAAATACCAACATAACCAAAAAGATTTACTTCTCTAAATTGAATTGCCTTATCCTTATCATGAAACTGTCTGAAAATTTATTGGCAGAGTTACTCCTGGGTTTTTTCATGTCTTATGGCATTGTTGCAGACAGATACAGAGCTATGATTTTGATCACAATGAGATAAGAATGACTAAACTGGCTTCATGCTGTTGTATCACCTCTGTAGTTACTGTTCCCTGCTTTTATTTGGCATTTAACTCGACTGTGCACAGCAGAAATAAAAGAACCCATAGGAGGTAGAAGCGTGGGGGCTCTTAAAGCTTGTGATGATACAGGGTAAAGGGACAAAGAAATGGGATGTTGAAAAGATGCCTGAAAGCCAGAGCAGGCGTTTTTGCTTCCCTGGAGAGCCCTGTGGCTGGGGATGAGGCCAGGCGTGCCTGCGAGTGGCCCTTCCTGTGCAGCCTGCAGAGCAACATCCCTTGCTCCCAGTTGGCTTTGCTCCTTTTATCCTGATGGGGATGTGGGAGGAAAACAAGTTGCAAACACCTCTTTCCTGGGAGAGTGGCATCAGGTACAGCTTGCAAAATTCAGGGACAGCACATTTTGGTACCCTAGGAATCAAGCTGATGTCAAATGGCTGTCCCACTGGGAAAGGGACAGGACACACAGATGGCACAGCTGCTTTATTTATAGGTATTTGCTTACACAGCTGGACAACCCAAGAGCCATAATGAGTCTCAGTGAAGCTCAGCCTGGATGATGAAAAGTTTTGCCATATCTTATCCCATTGTTTCTCAGTTGTCCTGAATTAAAACTAGCTGGAGATACAGTTTCACCTCGTTTTTCCTTGCCATTTTTGTTTTGACTCCAAAATGATTTATGGTTTTAATTATTTTTTGGAGAGACTTGAGCTGTCCTTGGATCTAGAGGGACAGAAGATTTTAAGAGAAGAAAGCAAGAACTCTTCAGATTTTCATCAAAGAATGGGGCACAGACACTGGTTTGCATATGTGTATCTCTCAGAAATGCACAATGTAATTTTTCCTTCATCCTGTGGGCTTTGTTGTCCTGAAGATTGTTACTGAGGTTGGGAAGTGCCTGGCAGTTCATTGGCTAAAACAAGGCATTCACATCTGGCATTGTTTAAATCTCCTGCATCTCTCTTGAGTGCATTTTTTCAAGTTGCTATTTCTCAGGCAAAACCATGGCAATCATTCTGATTGAAATAAAAAAAATTCAAAAAAATATTTCGTTAGCCAGACTCAGAGAAGTATTTATGGCTTTCCCCTCTGAATATCAGTGGCTGACAGCATCATGCTGAGAATAGGCTAAACAAATTCAGCTGGGTTCCCAAGCAAAATTATTACATGAATATATAGAGTTTGCTAATACCAACACATGTCCTCCTGCATTATCAGCAGATGGTCCAGTCAGACAAGCAGAAAAGTAATCCATCTTTCCAAAGATCAAATTAAAATAAGAAAATAACAACTCAAAATCTAGAGTTTCTTAGTAGATGTGTTGGGAATTCAAATATCCAGAGAGAACAAAGGAGCAATGTCAGCCCTCAGAATAACACGGGGAACTCAGCATCTTACCCTTTTTCACCAGGGTAACTCCCCTGACATCAGCTGAGATAAACTATACTAACTTACAGAAAATAACACCCATTACTTAAAATTCTCAAAGGCTTAAATTACTCTGGTAGTGCATCTCCAGGCCTTGTATTCTTCCCCTGGAGAGAGTGTCTCTGAGGAGATGCCAGACACATCAGGAGATGAAAGACCCCTCTGCTCCGGAGATTTAGAGGGGTGAAAAGCTGTCAAAAGGTTTAAGAATGGCCATGCCGAGTACTTACCCACTCTCCAAATTTGTGCACAGAGCTGATTTTACCAATCTATACCTACACCTCATTTTATTTCCCAGTTCCCTGTAAAACCTCTCTTTCTTTTCCTATTACAGCCATCATTATCAGGAAAATGGTACCCAGCTACAGTGCTGCAATTTTCCCAGGCTCTTATAGCCAGAGGTTGGTTGACAAGAATGTGATCAGTTTGCCTTGCTCCAGTCCCAGATACATTTTTCTCTTAGTTTCCTGCTTCTCCTGTATAGTATCTTATGAGTATTTTCTTGCCTTGGGGAGTTATTTCATCTTTCTAACCTAATACAAGTAATTTAATGAAGAAAGGAACTTGATTAGCAAATAGAAACTAGCAAACATTTTATATGTTTAAGAAACCGATCTCACTATGATTCTTAGAAGGAAATGTGACTGTCAGTGCAGCTGAGTCTCTATTACTTAGTTTATTTGCTTTTACAATGTTTGAATCCATAGATTAAAAATGAAAATTATTTTAAAAAAAAAAAATGGTTGTAAAACCACCCAGTGAGTTACCTGGTTGAATTTTGCTGTATGGTTGTTCTATAAAGACTGATAATTATACATTTCTGAAGATGAAAAATGTAAAGATATAGCCTGTCTGGGTACTACAGAAATATCTTCAGTTCACATCATGATTTACAGGGCCCATTGACCAACATGAAAATTAATTTTTGGACTTCCTGATTTTCAGTTTCATTTGTTTTGTGAGAAGTATTTTAGCTGGTAAAAAATATGAGGGCGTGAGTTAATTTTTTTAAAGTTTTTAGGAAAGGTGGAATTTGTTGATCCTACTTGACAGGGAGTTTTTTGTATAAGAGTTTGTCCGGTTTGATCATGGGCACAGAAGCCTTTGCCTGAACCTATTAGATCTGTTGTTTTCTTGTAATCTTTCACTGCATCCTTGACCTTATTGATAAGGTCAAATACTTTCTTGTGTAGGGCCAGTTCAGTTCTTTAAGGGACTCCTGGCTTAAGCTTCTTACAGAAATGTTCCAACCAAGCATTAGCTGCATCTGTTTCTCTCAGCATTTACCTGCTGGAGGGCAATAGCAAAGGCAGCTCACAGCATATTTAGTTGGGGTTTTGTTGCAAAGGCTAAATAAATTTACTTTCATGAAGTATAGTGCAACAGAACTGTAATTAACTCAAGTAACTTCTAGGAGAATTTTGACGTTCCTACTGATCGCAGGAGTAAGTCCCATTGGAGGCTCTATATCTGTATGTCCAACAATATCAAGGAGAAAGTGTGTTACAAAATCAAACTAGTGGCAAATAACGTGAGATATCCTGCATGGTTTGTAGTGAAAGACTGCTGTTGGGAATTACCTGTAACTGGTAAAGCTGAGTACAAAGTGACAGTTTAATTTCAGTTTATGTTATCTGATTTGGCATTTATAATGCTAGTCATGAGGTATCAGCATTCTACAGCCTTCACTGCCATTAGGAGGGGACATCACAGTTTAATTTCGGTTTATGTTATCTGATTTGGCATTTATAATGCTAGTCATGAGGTATCAGCATTCTACAGCCTTCACTGCCATTAGGAGGGGACACAAACTAATGGTCAGTAAGGAAATAGAAGTTTCTAGTCACAGGTTTCAATTAATGGGATGAAAATCCACTTAGGCAGGAAAAAAGCAAACTTGAGAGCAAGCACTTTGCTTTGGGATTTCTTAGCCTTAGCTTTGAGCTGATGGGGGTACAATTCCCCTGCCCCCTCCTCCAGCTGGTGAGTCTCAGTGTTCCCTGTGCATCCTGCTTTAAAAAGCTAGTGAGGAAATGTTTTGAGTGGAGCAAATGTGAAGCCACACAGATTAATGTTGCTGCTCTGAGTTTCCAAGTAAACTGTTTTGATCTGTTGCTAACAAACTGTTGTCACCAGGCCCAGGGGATCCCCAGGTGTTGTCCACCAGAACGTGTAAACTGCAGTGACTGGTGCCATGCTGCATATGAGATTAGGAGATGTTATTTGTTTGTACATCAAAATACAGTTCACCTGTCACAGACTCCAACCCAGCCTTGGTCAGCTGGGTGCTGTCTGACCCTGCTGGCCACTGGCCAGCCTTTGGATGCCAAGCATGATTTCAGTGTAGTGGAGTCTCGCTTGCAGTCCCAGTCCAGTGTGGATACATGCTAGTGTGGCTCTGTTGGATTGTGAGTTACTGTGGCTGTGGGATGTATCTGTGCACGAAGGGTCTTTTGGGGCTTCGTCCTGTGGATTCCATATTTATTGCTGGGACTAAAAGGATTAACCAACTGCGGTTTGAAAATACCACAGCATTTCCTCTGTGGCCATCCTAAGAGATCTGGCAACCTTGTTTTTAATAATGTATACTTGATTGGGGAAGAGTGTATGGAATTGCTTCTGGTTCCTTGATGTATTTACTTTTTACTCACATTGGCCTGACAGCCTTATCTCAGCAGCCGTTTCTGAGAGGGGCTCTGTGCCAGCTTTACGGCCTTGTCAGCTGCAGCAGTCACTCTGCTCGCCCCAGGTCACAGCAGGGGCTGCTCAGCCAGCATTAAAACCCAGAACTTTCCACAATAAGCACATTCACCTTTGTGTACGAACAGATGGCAGGATTAACCCAGGGGTGTTGATGGCAGGGAGTGTGCCGAGTCACCTTAGCAGGCGCTGTGCTCTCTGCCTCGGGTGACCGTCTGCCACCGCTGCAGCACAGGTACAGCGACTGCCAGCCCCACTGCAGCCTGCCAGCGACACAGCTCATGGCCTCCTCGAGAGGAAATCAGGAGTTCACTCCAATTAACGAGTTGTTTCCATCAAGTGGATTCTTGAGCTTTTTTCCCAGTTTTCCCTGCCCCTGTGACATGCTGCTGAAGTCAAACAGTGCATTAAAGGCAGAGGATAAGCAGCACGGTGCTCTGGTGGGAGGGAAAATGGTGTATTGATCTGCTTGTAAACTGCACAGCAAAGTAAAGTTTCAGTGCTAAGAATATTAGTAATAGCATGTGGGAGCAGCTGTCTGTAAGGAAGCAAAAGGTACAGTGTGAAGGGCCCCGTTTTGGAGCGGGAACTTGGGGTGGTTTTGGGGACATACCCCAAAACTGCTCTGATTATTGTGGGCTCAGTGCATCTGCTGATCTTGGAAACCAAGCTGTCTTAGGCTTAGCCAACACAGGGATGAGAGACTGCTTGGCAATCTTAGGTATTGTAGGCAAGAAGCAAGAAGTCCAGACTGAAGAGCTGCATGTTAAACACTAGAAATCAAATGAACTCCAGTAATTAATTCACTCCTTTCCCCACTGCTAAGCTGCAAGTTGTGCAAAAGAAGATATTTCAGAGTCCTTTGTCCTGCTACCTTGTGAAGTTTTTAAATAACTTTCCATTTGTCATCTGGTACTTAGATTAGTGTCTAAGATAGCTGATTGAATTTGCTCTATAATGCTACAACTTCTGCGTGGTGTTCCTGCTGTAACACTGAGACTGGCAGGAACAACCACGGTCAGGATAAGAGGTGGTCCTGGTGGTTGGATGCACCAGGAGACTTCTCTGCAGAACCAGCCTCCAGTGCAAACCAAAAAAAATAGACCAGAGGCAGAGGAGAAATACAGAGCTGGAGAGTGAGGGAGTGTGCTTTGCATGTAGCAGGTCAGTAGAGGGTTTGGGAAAATCAGGTCTTCTGACTCCAGCTTCCAGGGAGGCAATAAAGCATTGGAGCCTGCTGCTATAGCTCCTGACTGACTGTTGGGACTTGAATCATACATCTTCATTTCGAGTTCGGCAGGCAGAGCGCTGGCTTTTTTGCAGGTTTTGAAGCAGAGGAGACTGCTGGAACATGCAATTATTTGCTTAAGGTGACAGACATGCCTGGGTCCTGAAGGACAGTAGTAGCTGAAAACTGGCAACCACAGACCTGTTCTTGTTATGTAGAGGTATCTCCCTGGCGTGATGAAACCTGGAAAAACTGTGTGAGAGTTTGGAATAGTGCCTGTCCTCTCTGCCAACCCATCTCTCCGTGATGCTGCTGATGTGGCATCTGGGGCTGTTCCAAACAGAAACACTAAGTGGTGGTCTTGAAACTTGATTATATAAATGGTGGAGGCAGACATGTCCTTTGCTCTCCTCTCTAGCAGTTAAAAATATTGAGGACAGGATTGCTGAGTTTTTATGCACATCTGTTTAGGTAGAAGTTCAGTGGTTCTAGTTCTTCTTGGCCAGTGACACTTCTGGAGCTGGTTTCTGAGACAGCTTTTCTCTTTACAGAATATTTTCTCTTCAAATTACAAGTGGTAATAGGTAATATTCTGCAGGAGCACAGGCAATGTCATATGTGAAGGAAACTACTGAACTTCTGATAACCTTGCAGTCTGATTTGATTACTCAGTTCACCTTTAGAGTATAGTCTGATTCAGAGATAGGAACTGATCTAGTTTTTCTCGTAATTTTCTTGTACCTTTATGAGCTAAACTATCTAACCTTTTTCATGTGGGTTCTTTTAAGTTATCACAGAGTGCTGCAGCTGCCCTTTTGGTTTTCTGTTTCCCTAAGCCAAATGCGCTGCTCTGCTGATCCTTCCAATTTCCTAAAAGTGGTCAAAAATATAAAATCTAACAGAACTAACTTTCTTGAAGTAGTGGAAGCCCAAGTACGTTCCCCCTCCTCCCTATTCTGCCCTATCTCTGTCTTTTACTACACTTTGCCCATTGTTTAGTCCTTTTTGATTGTCAGGTAGGAAATTCAGCATGAAGAGTGTCTGGGATGTACAGAATTCACCCTCCTGGCATGGTAGGGGGTCTGTTGGGGTGGGCAGGCAGCCTCCTCCTGACCCCCTTGCAGCATCCTCCAGGCAGCTCTGAGGGCAGAAGGGATGGAAATTATGCACACTGGAACTGCAGCACCTTATCCTTCAGAACTTTGAGTCCTTGGTGTAATTAGGGAAGGTATGTGTATTGTGCCAGTGCCCCAGGCAAAATCTTTTACCTTTCTTCTCTCAGGAAGATGCTTATTTCTAAATAAACACTCCAGACTGCTTTCCCCCATGCTGTGCATCTTACTCCTGCTTTGGCATTTAGGTGTCTGCAGGTAAGGAAAGTGATCACGGGGTAAAGGAAGAGTGATGAGAGGTGGGTGCAGCCCTGTGCTGACCAGTTCTCAATAAATGCCTCTTGTTACTGATGTTTTGTGAGAACGAGAAGAAAAAAATATAGGGAAACTTGCGTGTGATTTGGACTGTAAACGATTTGGCTGTAACTCTTAAGTCCTTAAAACAGCCTGTAAGAACAAGATAAAGGAGGTACCAGAGGTGTATAAAGTCTTGCTTGATGCACTGCCACTTAGAGAACTGTAGCATGGCATCTCATTCCTTTCTTGGTGGATACAGCCAAAAAGGGGGACCACTCAAAGGCTCTGAAATCTTACATTTTTTTATACACATGTGCTTTCCTAACTGTCACTTATTTGGGATGCTGTGTAAAACATTTTGATTTAACTTAATTTTATCTGATTTTATTGGATTGTGAAGAGCTGTTAGTTCCTCATTTAAACTGCCACATAGCATTTAAATTCATTAATTGACAATTATCTAACAAGCAAGAGGAATAGCTCTCTTGCTGGGCTGAAGCCTGAAAAGCCCATTTGAACCTTTACAAATGTTAGCACATTTAATGAGCTAACAGTGAATTTGAGTTTCTGCAGGTTCAGTGGGAACTCTTCCTAATTGATGGCCAATTGGATTTTTCCCTTCAATCTGGGAGAGGTAACAGACAGGGACAGTGTTCAGAGCAGTCCACAGAGAGTCTGGCTTCAGAAGCTGTTCCTTCTCTCTCCATCCTGAGGCTGAACTGAAGACTGCCTCCCATTTCAAAGGGTTAGCAGCTGATATACATTATTTGGAGTTCCTGCAATTTAATTTACGAGGAAATTGAGGGTTTATTATATTGCATGTCAGTGTCAACTGTAACCCATTCTGTCGCCTAAAGTGCCTTCTTTTAGGGTGGAGAACTAGAAGTACGATTATAATTAGCACTGGCCAAGGCAGCACAGGGGTGTGATTCAGTGCTTGCCCAGATACTCTCATCTGGAAAGGAGGCTTGATGTCTTGACAGCAGTCCATCCTTTGCCTCATTTATTTGCCTTTGGTATGTACGTGATACAGACACTCGTGGGTTTAGGTTTTAGTTTGTCACTCTGCGTGTCTGAACATGGAGTACTCATCACATCACACAGCTGCTGAACGTCAGCCAGCAGTGTAACACGACAGAAACACAGAGCTCGACCTGAAGGCAGAATTGGTTGAGATGGTTTGTTTTTAAAGGAGCTTTTCCTACCTTTACAAATTCAAGTTCGAAGTCGTGGGTGAAAGCTGGAGTCAATGCTAAGGTTAACCTAAGAATTGCTAGGAGAACTACAGTGGAAGTGCTTTTTCAGGGAAAAAGCCACCACACTGACAAAGTGCTCTTGCTATGGAATCAGCTGCACTGGCAGAGCTGTTCATTGTCCTGGTTTAGTAACATTTCTCCCTGGAGTGGAGCACACATGAAATGAGCTTTCCAGCCAAAAGCATGTGCTGCCAGTATAAACATGTCTGCACAGAGGGGCTTCAGCTGGCACAGCCCTGTCCTGTGGAGTCCCACCTTTTCCCACCTTCACACAGGGCTCTGCCAGCAGATTCCTGTGATATGTGCATGGCCTGATTTTAGGCTGAATTGCTTATTCATCCACTTTTCTGGAAGTCCTTGTGACATTGGATGTAGGGTGGCACAGTGCTGTTCACAAACCCCAGCCTCTCAATGTCAGTCTGTCTGTTAATCCTTGTAAAACCCATTAATTCCTGCCTCTTAGTGCACTTCCCACCTGCTTCACTCCACAGTGCATGTTCTTACAGACACTGTGAGCACACAGATATCAGTAGATGAAATTTTCACAAGTGTCTGAGTGAACTTTGGGACTTACGCTCTTGAGACCCTTACTTTGTATAGTTTTAAGCCTCATTTAAGATCTTCACTCTTGTATTTATATGGACTGATCACTTGTACAGGTAGGTAGTCCTCATTAGATTGCAGACAGAATAAGCCAGCTCATGGCTGATCATGGTGAATCAACATCACCCCTCAAATTTTGGTGCAACAAGCTCATTCACACCACAGGGAGCATTTGGTGCTTTATGACTGGGCTTATCACAGAAGAGGTTTGTGTGAAGCATCTGAGCCCCTAAATGCTGTTCAGAGAATCTGTCCCACTGCCCCATACCAGAAACTACAGCCTCAGACAGGTCCCCATCTTATAGCTTAAGTATATGTCATATATTTGCAATGCCAAATATGTGTGGACTATGAAGAACGGCCTCATTTTATGTGTTTTCAAAGCAGCCATAACACTGCTTGTAATTTGTTATTGGGTGTTACTTGTTTTTCAGTCAGCTCCAAACTGGGAGACAGAAAATAGATTGTTGTTATTGCATGTTCTGACAGGGAGTATACAGACTCTCACACCGGTTCTCTCTTCCACCTCCATAACAGCACAAAATAATTTTTCCCAATTCTCTCAAAGTAGTTATGCATCTTCCCATTTTTTGTCAGTCTTGTTCTGTGTGCAAGAAATGTTACAAATGGCTATATTTTCAGAATAATACCCTTTTGCTCATATCTGTCCTGAATACAAAGGACTTAAGCATCAGATCTGTTGAGCAAATCCAGTGTATTTCCAGTAGAGTTTCTCCCCTGCACCAAACAGCATTGTCAGTCAATCCAGAGAAGTCTGTACTGTTCTGTGCCACTGCAGAGTCATTCTCTCTGATCTGCATATTACATTTTTCATTTGTGTGAGGAATATGCTGTGCTGGGGTTTTTGCAAATGTGTCTTGCCACTGTCATGGGAACTTTGTCAAAACCACGGTGCTGAGGAAGTAGAGAAATCCAATCTGGGATTTACTTAGGACTTGTCAGAGTTGCTGGTGCTTTGTATCAGTGTCAGGCAGGCAGCTGGGCAGCAGAAGGGAGGGAGACAAATGACTTGGTTTCTTTTCCTACTTCTTAGGAGCGACTTGTTTGCTAAAGCAAATCCTAAGGTTAGGTTGTGGGTACCTTTTCTGCTCCACTGTGCTCTCCAACTTTGGAATGGACCCTGGGATGCTTGGTTAGGAAATCTACTACCATCATTAATTCCATGCTCAAGGCCTCTGTCACTTAAGAGGTCATGAAGTCAGAGGTCTGACCCCATGGGAGAGAGGGAAGATCAGGGGTAGTGGTCAGATGTTGGCTCTCCAGCTTTCAGAATTAAGTGGATCTGCCATTCGTGTAACAACTCAAATTATTTTCATGCCTTGGAGAAAGGTCTTTTCCTTCACAGATTTCTAATGCAAAGAAATAAGGCTTTTTCACGGAGCTTTTGCCCTTGAAGGGTCTGATGCCTTTGTGCTCGAGCCCTCCCAGTCTCCCTCCATTGAAACTGAGGTGATCTGATTGGAAAGAAAATCTTCAAAAACAGGACTGGGACTTTCATTCCCTGCCTTACCCCTGCTCTGCCATGACTTTCAGGAAGGCTGTGCATCCGTAACATGCTGTTTTACTTCCTGTCCTCTTCCTGCCTTGTCTGTTTAGGAACCTGGAACTGAAAATTCTCTCCTCAGCTAGAGGTGCAGGCAGCCACACACTGCAGAGTAGGGAAGAGGTTGTAACACACCTACCTCAGATGTACACACATCTACGGGCTGCCCAATGCTCTCCGGTTCCCTGAGGAACAGAACCTGAAAAACAGAACCTGAAACTGTGGGGATCACTGATGTTTTAGGTCCTTGAACAGGCAGAGGTTTGTCCAGTAAAACCTGAGGTCACTGTAAAAGGACACTACGCCCTGCTCTAGACAGGGCAGAACAAAGGAACAAGGCTCATCTCGGCCATGGAGCAGCTTTGTCCCTGCCCCCATTGGGGACCAGTGGGATGGGCATTATATATTCCATTTGTGGCAGTGTTTTGTCTGTCTTGGTGCTAGCCTACAACAAATAAATGCTAATAGTTGCAGATAAAGGGAATATAGGACTTATCTTTATGCTGAATTTCTGCCTGCTCTTCAGAGGTGCTGAGCCCAGACAGCAGCTCTCACTAATTTCAAGTGTTTGGTGCTTTTAAAAATTGTTGGACCTTCAATATTCCCTAGCGAGCACTGGGGCAAAAAGAAAAAGTAAAGTAAGTTAATAATCCTCAAGAAAATGTACTTTTTCATCTTTTTTACCATTCTGTACAGCATGAGGTGAGAGAATAAAAGTAGAAGAACTGAATTTTGAGGATGTTCAAATGCATGGATAATGTTAAGGTGTCGGTTTTGTGAGCATTGCCGTGCTGTCCCAAGGCAGCCTGACTCACTGAGGGCTCGATATGAAATGCAAGCGAGAGCTTTTAAATAAATAATGTGTGAAAAGAGCTCCTCCGGCCCAGTTTTTATTCAGCAGGAGGATGGATGTGAAGGAGAAGGGGGAGGGCCTGTTTCTGAGCTAAGCGGTGAGGAAAATACAGTCATTCAAATGTGAAGAATTTTTAATTGGGGGAAAGGGAGGCTGAGAGCGGGCGGGACTGCAACAGGGGAGGGAGCAAGGAGGCGGCAGAGCAAGGGAGTGAGAGAATGACAATTCTTAAAGATGCATTAAACTGCAGGGAGCCTAAAGCAGGCTTAGAGATGAGCCTAAGTAACTGGGACAAAGTCTGCTCAGAAGCCACAGATGGGCCTTGGCTTTCACTATTATCTGCTTGAACTCACAAAGGGAAGGAGAGGCAGAGGAGGGGGTGAGGGTAAGGTGCTTTCTCGCCTCCCTCTCCCTGGCGTTTGCATGGAGAGAAGAGTATTCATTTCCACTTGGAGGGAGCCGGGCAGGAGAGGCAGAGGGTGGGAGAGAGCAGCAGCCCGGGCAGGATCAGGCAGCCCCGCTCGCTGCTGCCGGGCAGGGTGAAAATGTGCCGTGAAAAGCAGTGAAAAGCGGCGGGCCTCTGCCCCGGCCCGCGGGGCGGCCCTGCAGGCCCAGTCCCCAGGGGTGGCTGTCAGCGGCGGCTCGCTCCGTCAGACAGAAATTTATTACTATTATATTTTCCCCCGTTTTTTTGTTAGAGCAGTGGGGAGAAAGTGACAGCTGTATTAGGGGCTGAAATACCTCCAAAGAGATCAGAAGACATCTGCAGGGAGGGCTTCTGACAAAAACCCCTTTCAGTATGCCTTAGCAGCAGTTTCCAAAGATACCACAGCAAAGAAAAGGAGGGAAGGTTTACTGCTTCTGGAGGGCTCGGGCTCCTGCTTTTTCATTTTTCTGTTTATTTCTCTGTTTCTTGATTCCTTTCCAGCCTTTCACAACACAGGCATCATTCCCGTTAGCACCCCACGCCTGGGAGAATAACTGCTCGGTGCCCTCCGCTGGCATGCTCCTCTCTTGCTCTTTGTCTCACTCCCAAATAACAAAAAGTGGAGGCTTGGAGGAAAAAAAGGTTGTCTGGGAGTCACATCTGAAGCAGGTGCTCCTGCCTGAAGGCAGGTCCTCCCACAACCAGTGCTATCAGGCTTGCCAGAAATATTTTAAGCAGTCAAAATGGCTTTGTACTTTTTAATCTCTCTGTCCCTAACCATCCTTCCCCCCTCTCACATCCCATCCTGCTCAGCTGTGCAGCCTGGGAGGGGAAAAAAAATCTTAAAAAAAAGCGCCAGCAATCGCTTTTATCATTAACCCATTCATCTGCAAATCCCCCTCCCCAAAGAAAATGCACATGCTGATTTGCGTATGCAATCAGCTGCATTCTTCATTTCTATGGCGCCTTTCTCATTAACCACCTCTCTCAAAGGAACTCTTCAGGAAATAAAATCGGTTAGAGATTAAACACAAAAAGTCAGCCTTCCATGTTAAAACAGTGCCATTTTTGTGAGGGAGGCAGCAGTAGCTGGTCTTATCCTTCCACTTTCCCATCTGCTGCCCCTTGGAGATGGGCATTGGCACAGCAGAGTGGGGCTGTGCCAAGGAGCTGGGGGCAGCCTGCCTATGTTAGTGGGCTTAATCCTTCATTACCTTACCAGGTTTTACTGCCCGGGATTCTGATTTATTCTTTTTTCTTTTTTTTTTTCCCAGGCTTTGAAGCATTCTAGAGACTAAAATGCAACCGTGTTTTTTTATTGCTGTTCCAGAAGATTTCATTCAAACCTTCCCGAGTTCTGTTTGTTTCAGCTTATCTCACCTTTCCTGGGAGAGGAGAGAGCTGCAGCAGGAGGAGCAGTGCCTGCTGGGGGTCAGGAAGCTGCCACAGGTGGTGGGGCTGCCAGGTTTGGCAGTTCTCCTGACTTCTACCCCCCCAGCTTTGGCTAAATAGCCTGTTATGGTGATTGCTGGCAGTACAAATGTGACTTCTGCTTTTTTTTTTCTTTCCTCTCCCCCCATTTTAAATAATACAAAAACCTTTGGGGGATTAAAGTACTAAATGAAAAGAATAGTATCTTGAAATTTAAAAAAAAAAAGGAGAAGATTAATATTACTTTCTTACGTGTATAGAAAATACAGATGTAATACGTAAAGGAAGGTGTAGCATCATCTATAGCACCTGTCTTTCTGATTGCAAATAAGCTACTGCTGAGCATCAAAAGAAATTCAACAGGGAAGCATTTTTATGTTCATTAATCCTGTGTGTTGTTGTTTTGAGTATGTTTCTTCATTTTCTGAGTTCCTATTTAAAATCCGTGCTTATTAAAGCAGTGTTTGAAGCTGTAAGTGAAAATCTGTATTATAGGATTTCCCAGCTGGAGGCCTCTGTGTCAGTTACAGCTGGACTGATGCTGAGTGCTTTACTGAGCACAAGCACAAAAGGCCAATTTTCCCATACGGAGTCGAGAAAGTGGAAGAAATTACTTTTCAGATTCTATCATCTGTAAGGAGTAGTACCAAATACTGTCATTTGGTTAAAAAAAAAAACCCAGGCAGGTAATTTTGAGTAGTCTCATTTACTGTAAGAAAGATAAGAAATTCCAAAGTGCTTGCCAGGGGGTTACTGAAAAGCATCAGTATTGTTTAACAATTTTGCATTCAAACTCCAAAACAAAACTCAAATTGATGTCATTGTGTGCATAATCAGTATCCAGGGACATCTCATTCCTTCATGATAGTTTGTTTTCTGTTAACTGTCATGACAAGAAGAAATTTTGCATTAGCAATTGTTCAGTCTTGTTTATAAATGGAGAACAAATCCACATTATAGTAACAGCAGTGCTCCCCAAGGCAAAGTGTTCACACTCCAGAAGGTGCTGGAGTTTAATTGTGATTCTCTCCTGCCTGTTTCCGTGGCCTTTAGTTGTGCTTTAATAATTGAAAACTCTTAGAAACACAAAAGTTTTTGGTAATTTACAAATGTGAGGTAAAGCAACACTGAAGATGGATGGATAATTGAGAGCTGGTCTACTTGGCCTTTGGCAAGTTTCCTTTTAATAATGCATAACTCACCTGAGAGGTCTTTGCAATCCCTGTCCTAAGAGAAACCAAGGCTGCAGCTGGAGCCCATGTGGAAGGTGCCACCACCTCATTTCTGCTGTTTACAGTGAAACTTACTGTTCCTGGATTTGAGTTCCTTTACAAAAGCACCAGACTGAAAGTGTAGCTTTAAGATAAAAGCAGATATCTGCCTGTAGCAGAGAAAGCTGAAACATCACTTGTTTTAAATATTTGTAAGGGGTATTGTTTGCATTTTAATTAATGCAGAAAACGATGAAAATCCCTATTGAATTGAAATAGTATAGTGAAAATTGAATCAGGAGGGATACATAGGTAGTGAAGCTATTCCCTTGTTTCTCCCAGTGTACTGATGCTTTACAGGCCTTTTAAATATCTCACTGACTCTTCTCACAAGGGCTTCTGGTTCTTGGGTTGCCCTTTGGCTGACCAAGATCCTGCTCCCTTGCTGCTTAGGTTGGGTTTGTTTTGCCCTGGGCTTGTGATGCTGTTTGTGATGACTTCTAAGGTCCCTGGATGTACTGGGAAGCAGGGGAAAGGGGGACGGCACTCATCCAGGATGGAATGATCAGAGGAAACAGCATCTAAAGATGTTTCGACTCAGCTGTTTTGTTGGAGTGCTAAAGCTGGAGCTGCACCCAGTAAACGGGAAGCTTAGCAACCTGTGTGTGTCAGCAGAATCTTTGTTCAGAAGTGTAAATTCCCCGGAGCAAAATAATGAGTATTCTGCTTCCACTTTTTCTCTCCCAGCAATTGAATAACCCGTGCCTAAGGGTCAGAACCACAAGAATGGTGTCCCTGCCCTGGTTTTCTCTGTAATCCTCAAATGCAGGCAGTCCTGGCCCAGAAACTCAAACCACATATGGAGAATATGACTGGAAGGAAGAATCTTTGATTTTTAAAATAGGAGAATAAAGAGAGGAAAGCATGGAATCTCACTGCACAGACACAGCCTCACTCCTGGGTGATTCGGTGCTCATTAAAAAGACAGTGATGAAGAAGTGCTCCATTTTGTAACAAATGGGGGAATTGCATGCAACTCCCCTGCCACCTGCCACGCTCCCGAGTGCCGCTCTCGTTCAGAGATCAAGGAGTGAACAAATAAAGAAAACAAACCACTTTCCCTTGATGAGACAGGAGCTCTAATGTTGCAGGATCAATTGTAACAGTGAGAATATTATGGCCATAATGATCAAAAGGTTTAAAAGAAAAAAGGATTGCAGGAATAGTTAGTGTGTGTTGTTGGGCTAACTAATACAGCTGCAGAGAATGGGCAGCCTTTCATCAGCTCAAGGGAAGCTGGGGGGATGACTCTGTGCTGCTGTTGTCTTTGCTGTACCTGTTCCTGCATGGAGCACAGGTTGTCTTTATCAATCAGGGATGTGGAATGAGTCCCTCAAAAAGCCTCTGCCCTAAAACACACCAGAACACACGCCCAGGGCATGACAGGCCTTGCATGAATTGTCCCCAGAGTGTGGTGAGCAGCCGTGAGGCTGGGTCTGCTCCAGGAGGGATAGCATCCAAAGAGGAGAGGGGGGAAAACCAAAAAAATCATGCATATGAATGGACTCAAGTTAAGCATGAATGTCACTAGTTTAGTACCTTTTCATTCATCCTTCTGTGTAATACACACCTTTTCTTAAAACAGGGAAACAAACACAAGCTTCACCTTTGTTTTAATACCATCCCAGAGAGATAATGATTGTGATTCTTGACAAGGGGTAGGAAGGAGGAGAAGTAGGGAATTACCATGAGGATTTCTATAAATAGAACTTTGCTATAGCAATGCTTTTAGTGGAGAGTGTTCTTGCAGACAGGCTTGTAATGAAGAGGGAGCAGATTTATTGTGCAGGACTGTCAGGCTTTCTCTGAAAGATTTGTTGATGCTGTGCCAGTATGTTCAGTTTAATTCTGTGCTTCTGTCTAAGGATTCCCCCTTATGCTTTTTGCCTAAGATGTTCTTTATTTTGTTCTGTAGTCTGAACAAAGACAAAGAAACAAAATATTCTGGTTTTTATAGAGTTTTGATATAATTATTTAGTGTAGCTAAGACTGAAACAGCAATGAATCCTTTATTATTGTGTGTAATTTCAGACTTATTTCTTTTCCTCTCCTTCCCCACAAACACTCATTTTTAATTTCTCTGGGTGTGTTCTTTCCCTGGGAGGGAGCTGGACAATGCTCCTTGCTGCCAGAGTCAGTGGAAGGGTTCATGCAAGTCAGCCTCGTTGCCTTTTGGCACTCACTCAAAAGCAGATATCAAACAGAGGTAGAGAATTTAATTTTATTTGGTTTGTTCTTTCCTAAATTGTATCTACATAGGTCCCTGAATCTTTCTGAATTTAATGATCATATTTTAATGTTCCTTTGTCAGAAAGAATTCAAGCCTAGACATACTTGTGCTGCTGTTCCTTTATTTTTTTCCAGTGGAAATAGAAGGCTGAAAGTCCACTCTAGACAGTAGGAAGCTGGGCAGGATCTGCATGCTGAGCTCCCCATTGGCCTCCTCCCAGCAGTCAGAGCTGGGCAGAGCTAAGAGAGCAGAATCTCTGCTGTCACCTGGGCGTGTCGTGCACCTGACAGATTCATCCCTGAATCATCCCTGAGGAGCAACTCCTTTCCCCATTTTAATCATGAAGTGGTTCATTACTGTGTCCACTATGTTAGTGGCAATTGGTGAGGCCATTTGTGTTCAGAGGAGTTTCCTATCACAAGCTGTCTCTAGTCACCAGGCGTATCAAGACAATTGCATTTAGAAATTGGGATGGATGGCAGCTGTTCAAATATTCCTTGAAAAGATGTTATTTTATGGCTCTACTATAAATCTCACAAACATCCTAATAGACACCTCTTGAGGAGACAGAGATATCCTGCATTTGATGGCTAGAACTTACGGGTAACTGTTGCTGCCTGTCCTCTTCTGGCAGAAAAACCTGATAGGATGGGCAGGTTTGCTGGTGCTGGTGATTCTTCCATGGCTGGGCTCTTGTGGGTTGCTGAGGGTCAGAGCAAGGTGCCCTCCAATGGCAGCACCAAGACCTGTGTGAGAAGTGACAGTAGTGTCAGATTCAGAGATGCCCATAAGCAGGAAAAAGGATGCATGGGGCACTAGCCTTTTTAGGAAAGTATTTTTATAAGTTCAGGAGTAGCAATTTCTTTTTCTTTTTCTTTTTTTTCTTCCATCTAGCTTGTTTCTAAATGCAAAAGTCTGAAGAGATGTGAGTGGCTGTAATGCTGGCTGCATTAGGCTGATTGGTCGTGGGAGGAGGCATCTGTGTGCTATCTCAGGCTGTAGGGGAGAAAATCCAAAGTTCATCCCAGAGCAGACACTCCTGTCAGTCATAACGCATCACTGAGCAGGATGAACCTTCCCTCCTCCCTCCTGCTGGCAAACACCATAGAGGGGCCCATTGTTGAAAAACCTGTTATCAGAACAGACATGCTACAGTGGCACATTTAATCCACAGGAAGCTTCAGCAGCACTGCGTGTATTGATCACAGCAGCCTCATCGAGGGGCTGGGGAATGAACATATGGGGAACACGTAAAAGGAAGCTGCAGGTTAGAACTGGGAGTGTATTTGGATCAGATTTGTAGGTCTGAGCTCATTGCAGTTTCTCAGGCTATGATGTCACAAATGTAATTGTATTTGACATATCATCAAAAGGGACAGAGGCTGCTCCTTGCCCTAATATTGACTCGCCTTGACAGTCCACTGGCCCATAACATCTGACCTGTAATCTCAACAGAGTTACAACATTAAGTGGGATCAAATCCAGTCAAACCTTCTCAAGGCTGCTCCAGGAATGTCTCCAGGAGTGTCTTACGAGAGGACAGTCTGCCTGTCCTTGAGCTACCATTGCAGGAAGATGCTGACAGCAGCACTGTGTGGTGCTTTGCAATTAGAAGCTCCTTTAGTTAGAGCCATGTCTCAGCTCTAAGCCCTTCTGACTTTGAAAGACTTTGACTTTTCTACTGTAGTCTGTCAAAAAGAAAGAATGGGTGTATGTAGAGATAAAAAGCATGGTTGTAGCACCATTTTTGCCAGCCTGTTGGGGGCTGTAGTAGGAGAGTTTTTAAATAAAATCGTCTTCCACCTGCAGGAAGGAGGGATGAGGTGCCTCAGTCCAGGTATGCAGAGAGCTGCCTTTTCCAGTTGCTCTGTATTGCAGTTGAGGCAAAGAGCACTCCTTTTTCTCAGAGCTTTCAATGCTCTGCAAGAGACAGCATTGGAGTTGCCATCTACACTACAGCAGGTCCATTATCACAGCTATATTTCCTCTCCCTCGTCTTTTTTTAGGAATACCATCTGTTTAGTCATTAGCCCCATCAGCTCTCATTAATTGAGTCATGTCTCATTTAGGTTTCTGTATTAGCTGCTCATTGTTCCCTAGACAAGGCTTTTTTCCATATGCCTTACTTCCTGTTGAGCTCTGTCCGAAGTCAGGTGTCAGCTGGAGAGCAAGGATGGGATCCAAACCCCGGCTGTCTTTCAGAACCTCGTGCCAAGCTGCCAGCCTGTTCCTTCAGGGCAATGAGTGCCAACTTGTCTGTGCTGGCCCAGCTTTGGAGAGTCGTGGGGAATATGGAACGGCCCTGACTGAAGAGAGAGAGCCTTCTGTCTCCTTTCCCCTTTGATTTCTCTGCTTTGCATCATCTCTGCTACAGCCAGTAGGGTTTTTTCCTCCCTCCCAATGGCACAGTGGGTGCATCTAAGTATCAAAACCCTGATGCAGAACAGATATTATGAAACAAATCACCTAGAAGGAAATGATGGGTTGCATTTCAATTAGCCCACTTTGGTTATACAGAATTAGTCCTGTCACAGAACTTTATCAAGAAAGCCTTCAGAAAAGCAAGGAGGAAAAAGGAGCCCTCCTGTGTCGTTGAATTTCAGCACTGAGGGTCTGTTATAAAATCTTCTGTTTAGCTCAGTTGTTCCAGGCTTATGTTTTTTTACCATTACTTTTACTAAGCTTGCTGATTTTTATTGTTTGAAGGGTAGAAGGATTAGTTACAGCACAGCCCTTTGAATGATTCCTTATCCTTAAAAGAGCCCAACTGGAGTGGGAGAATGTGTTAGAAACTGCCCAGTTCACTGTGCAACAGATTATTGTTGAGACTACAAAATGTAGGTATGAGTTTGAAAAGGTGCCCAAGAGCATGACTTAGGAAGGTGTTGAAATAATCAAGGCTTCTCAGAGTGATGTACAAAGAAATTAATTAGAGAAAATTATGAGTTCACAGTTTTCTTGAATGACTTGCCTGGCTTGCATGCTCTGGGGCCTTCAGACAATATACAATCCCTAAACATTTTAAGCACTTTGCCAAAAAAAACAAGAACAAAACGTGAAGCTGCTGAAAGAAAAGTGTTTCTTTTTGCAGACATTTAGATGAAGACCTGTTATGTCTGTATGGTTTCCCAACTTGCTTAGCTATCACATAATTAAACATTAACAATAAATTCTTCTCCTGCTCCTGTCATTCCCATGTACATCTGCTTTCATTTCCATTTTGCTGCAATGAGGTGCCCACAGTTTCTTCCTAGGGCTTCTCTTTACACCTGTCAGACGGAGGACAGAGCTTCCTCCAAAGCTGTGGCTCCGTGTAGATGTCGTATGTGCCAGATCTCCTAGAAACAGTGTCATGATGAACCTTCCTCAGTGGGCAAAAATCTGGAAAACTCCTGACTCTGGAATGAAATGACACATAGACTCCAAATCGAGTGTTAGATCAGGAGCAAAACTATGTTACTTTCACAGAGGAGCTAAGTTACCTGTGCCTTTTAATTTCACCTTCCCTCCCAGAAATGCAGGGTTTGCTTTGACCTGTTTTGCCATGCATTTGAAGCCAAAGCTGGAGGAAGATTTACTAAGACTTAAGAGGACATAACTCCTTGGCCATCTGTTCTAGCTGCACAGCCTCTATGCCTTGGGGCCTGGTGAGTGCATAGCAGGGCTGGACAAGTTATTTCCCCTTTCTGCATGACTATTTGTGGTTTCCACTGCTGCCTCCTTTATATTGCTGCTCCAATTAAACTCTTCTTAATGTGAAGCAGCCGTAGACTATCACAAACTCTGTGCATTGCATATGTTTTATTGTTTGTCTTGTCTTTCTCCAGCCCCTTTTGATTCCAAGGGAAAATAAAATACTAAAAGACAATTTTCTTCAACCGGAAATTGTGTCTATTATCCACATATGAAAAAAATCTATGATTTGCTAGCTCCCTGTAACAGCTTGAATATTTTATTATAAATACATTTAAAAAATGAGGTTCATCATTCAGATGGTTTAAGCTCTAAATAAGAACAAAAAAGTTGAAGTTCGTAGGATAAAGCATAATTGCATCAAAATGGAGAATTAAAAGAAAAAAAAAGAAAAAACCTGGGAGCCACTTCTTTCTTAAATGCTGTGACAATGATGTTTCATGTCTTTATTCACTCCTTTTCTTATCCTTGCAAAGACGAAACAGAATACTTATTCCAAACTAAGGTGTGGCAAGATGAAGCTTCAAAGGTACTGGTTTCTTTATAGAGGAAGCTTGAGCTGGTTCCTAACAAGCCATCTAGCTCCAGACTTAATGGTAAATATGGATTCTGGTTCACCAAGGTGCCAAGATGTCCATGAGCTGTCCATATCTGCTGGTTTTGCAAATCAGAAGAATGCGTTAACAGCGCTGAATGCACGGAAGTGGAACAGCCCCTGTGATTGAACTGTCAGGGAGAAGAAAAGAGCTGAGGGATTCCTGGCCCTTCCCTGGCTGTGCAGTGCCATGGAGGCACCTGCCACGCTGGGATGTGCAGGGATCAGGATCTGCCTGTGTAACCAGCTTGCATTAACCCTTCCACAGATCCCAGAAACTGAGTCGTTAAGGTTGTTAAGGAAAAAAAGTTGTTAAGGAAAAGACCTCTGAGGAGGCCTGCCTTGTTCTTTCCCAGGCTGCCAAGCTAAAGCACAGGGACAAGCAGGGTTATCCCAGAGCCAACAAGCTTGTGCTCCTTAGGAGGTTTCAAATCAGCTTGTCATAGTGAGCCCAAATACAGACATTTTTCTGATTATCATCTGAGTGAGAGAATGAGTGGGGATAGTTGTTTGCCTGTAAGTATCGTTTCTAGGGGCTGAGAGGCTTAGTGGATTAATCTTGCTTCTGGGATGTGGATCAGGCTGAAGTGCAGGGCAGGATGATTATTAAGACTGAAATTCTCTGTCAATTTGTTGGCAGAGATAGTTTCTCTGCATCAGGATGATGGTGGCAGAAGTGTCTCATCTCAGAGGCGGCACAGGGAAGGGCATATCTGAGCTGAGCCTGAGAACAGCAGGCAGCCTTCTGCAGGGGAGGGAGGCTGGGTTTGCCACACTGCATTTCTGTAAGTCTTTGTGCTGTAAGAATTACTTTCTTTTTCCTGCAGAGTTTTTTGTAAGAACTACGAGCATTGCAGAGAGCAGCACTCCTCAGTGGCCTGTTTCTGCTGTTGTTTTGGGGGCTGAACAGTCCTTTCTCTGTCCCACCAAGGCTGGAGGTGTTTCTTTGTTTTCCCCTGGAAGACCAGAATGTCTTTTTCTGTCCTATTCAGAGTCAGAGTGGTGGTTGCACTCAAGCTGTGCTGAATGCTGCCTTGGTGCCATGGAATTTCCCAGCAAGGAGTGCTGCTTTGGAGGCTTCCTTCTTTCTCATCCCTCATTAGTCATTGCCTCCAGCTCCTCTTTCTCATTGAGGAATAATGGTTTGGTCTGGAGCATTCATTGTACATTTCTAATGTCACAAATGCAGAGAGCACGTGACTTTTTTTTTTTTCCCATATTCATTTTGCAGTGTGGGTCAGGAACTGAGATGTGAGTGTCCATGAGCTGTGTGTCCAGCATTGGCTTCAGTCCTGCTGCCAGTGTTCTCATTGCAGTACTGCACAGGAGCCCAGGGAGCAGAAGGCTCTCACTGTGCTGGGAGCTGGACAGCCATAGCAGAAAGACAATCCAGTATTTTTGGAACATTAGAGTTTCTACTGTAAGTGAAAGATCAGCAGCTGCAGTTGGAGGCTGGCATGCAAGGACACAGGGAGCCAATAGCAGTCAGTATTATATTCTTGTAGTGAGTTTTTAATTTGAAGGCTGGTAAAAATAGAAGACAGGTAAAACTGGTACCTCTTTGTTCTGTAACATTTAAACAGCGCCCTTTTGATTTTGTTTATTTTGTATTGTAGTGTATATTAATTTATTTTGAAGTAAGTGCTATGTTGCGTTCTCATTTAGAAGTGAGCCTGTATCTGAAATACTCTGAAGAAATGTGAATTTGCAGTAGACTCTACAGTAGAAAGAGTGGCAGGTTCCAGCTTTGATATTCACAGGAGCTTGTAGGCAGGTGTGTCTGCAGCCTGAGGCAGAAGATAGCTTTGTGAGTGCAAGTTTTTGTCATTATATTTGTGTTAAATGTAGCCCCAGGAACTAGTTTCTGGAAAGGTCTTCTCCAAATGGGGCCTCTCTGAGTATGCTTGTCTTCTCTCTTAGGGTGTTTTGTACTCAGGCTTCTCCTTTGGGCCAGTCTGAGTTTAGGTATTGAAGCACGTGGTCAGTTGATTCCAAATGTCTGGAGACATTTCTTTCCTGCTTGCATACTTTATTTTAATTTTCGTGCAAGTTTTATTTTTAAAAGATTGGAAAAAGATAACAACAGCCATGTTGTTGGCCATTCTCTTAATCTGCAGTTCATTTTTTTCCATTGGGCATTGTGGGAAAGAGATGTGTGTGCCTGACCTTGGATCAGTCCTTCCTACAAAGCTTTCGAGTCAGGAGACTTAATCCTCCTTTTCATGGCTCACCTCTGCACAATCGGGGCCAACCTTTGAGCAGAGCATAATTACGTAGTGTGGTAGGCTGGGCAGATGGCAGGGGAAAATGCATGTGAGGTATTTTGGTACTTCTGGGGACCAACCCCCATCAGTTCAAAGATGATTGTTATAATCTGAGCCGTGCCCTCAGAGCTTAGAAGGGACAGTAGCCGGGTATGTGTCCATGCCTCAAGGCTTTCCACAGTCTCAGTTGCCTTTTAAAAGGCACTTTTTGAAAACTCTCTGGCACCAGAGCTTAGAAATGGCCAGATGGCACTGAGAGGGTCAAGTCAGGGCCTTGCCTGCAGCTCTAGGGCATCCTGCTCAGGCTATGGCTTGTGTTTCTGTGTAAACTGACAGGTTTTTAATCCTAGTCTACGTCTGTTTTAATGTCATATTAACTACTGGAGACACGTGCAGAATCACCTAAAGGCGTGACTCTCAAGCACATCCCTCTGCCAGAGCTGGGGCCCGGGGTGTCCGTGTGCCCCCTTCCCCACCACCCCTCTCACACCGTGCCCAGCACGAGGAGACCCCAGAACCCACACACTGCTCCAGGGCAGCCTCATCCCTGTCACACCAGCTACAGCAGGGGGAAAATACACTTTAATAGGGAGTGCTGGGAACGGGAGCACGCTCTTGAACTGCTCCCTGCTCAGGTGTATTAACTGTTTCTGTGCAAAAAAAGCCAACTGCAAGCCAGGGACGATGATGCAGTTCAAGGTGCAAGATTCATACCTGCTCATGCCCTTGAACAGAATGCACTGCCCTGCTATAAATTTTGATTAAGCCCTCCTGAGGCAAAGAGTTGTTGAAACATATATCAGTATGCTCTAACCTGACAAACCCCTGAGGGCAACGTGTTGTACCTGAAGCACAGCATGATTAAAATATTAGGCTGACACATGTGTAATATCTGAAAAGTTTTCTGCCACACCCATTAAGCCCCTTAACACTGTGCTTTGGAATGTGGCCATGAGCTATAAAAATGTCTGAACAGACAAGAGGGTTGGTAGTGTCATAAATAATAATGGCACAGCTCTCCAAACATGCATGAGCACAGAGAGAAAAGGAGGAATAAGAAGCAGAATAGGACGACACAGTGAGATTTATTAACGTTAGCAGATGTAAGATTTAAGATTGGAAATTTTCTGACAAAAAGCAAACAAAATACTGTAAGTTCTCCTGAAATAAAAAAGGGCGGACTCTGATTAGTGTTTGGTATTCAGTAGCTAACATTTATTTTTAGCTGCAACTATTGTAAAAGATACAAAAAGAATTGAGCTGTGCTAGTTTAGTTTACTTTAGTTTGACACACCGTACTGTCACTCTGCCTAATCTGCAGCGTGTGCTAGGCAAAGGAAATTCAGATTCCAGGAACAGTGACTTCAGTGGAAGTTGATGTTTTTTCCTGTGTGATGAAGGAGATGCAATGAAACACTGCCATTTTCAGCAGAAGCTGCCAGTGGCAGCATTTAGGGGGTGTTGTGTGAGAGAAAACGCCTTGTCCCAGACTATTGCCTTTGCACAGAAGTCACTTCGTGAGCAGCAGAACTGATGAACCCCAGTTTCTCCAAGAGTTGTGGCCTGTGGGTTGATTTTTCAGTGTGGCAAGATTTGGAAAACTTTGCCTGAACCTGGCATTGATAGCAAGCTTCTCATGCAGAACCTTTGGTGTCTGACAAAAATGCCTTCCCCACTGCTGTTGCTGTAACCTGCTCTGGTGTCTGCAGCTGTCTGGGGTGGCAACAGCACTGCTACCAATGAGTGGGAAATGCTCTGAGAGGAAGAGTTGAGAGCTCTTCCTGCTGTGTCCATTCTTGCTGCCATGTTTCTGTGCACAATCCTGTTTTAACCAAGGACTCTTCCAAATGCTGAACAAGGCACTCCAAAGGTTCAGTGCTGCGGGGGAGAAGCAGCAATGTTGGCACACTTTTCCTCCAGCACCGTTCACAGGCAGGCGTGGGGAACGTGCTTAGCTACAAACAAACATCCTGCTGTGCTGCTGCAGAGCTGTGGCCATGGCTGGGGGAGCAGGCCTGGGCAGTGCTGGCAGCAGCTGTGGGCACAGGGGTACCTGATCTTCCCCAAGGGCTGAGGTGAAATCATCACCTCATCCCCTCTGGGAACTCTCTGTGTTGGACCTGGGGCTGTGTTCAACTTCCCGAGTATCAGGTGGTTCTTACATGGCTGCTTCAATTTGCAGAGTGGTAAATAGCCATCCACAGACACAGAGAGGTTTAGGGACTTTGTGCTTATTCTTGTTTATTCAATGTGACCTCAATCTCTCTGTATCTTCCTGTGCTCTGTTGCACATATGGATGCAGCTTGGAGACCAATATCTCACTGACAGAGTCAGCTTGCACTAATTTAATCCATTTATATAAAACAATGTGACAGGATAGTTCATGAAATCCCTTGCCCCAGTACTGCTACTTCACATACTTGAAAATACTTTGACTGCCCTGAATGATATGAAAAATAATGTTGACATTTTGCAACAAATTGTTATCTTCTCAGCTACAGGCCAGGCCTTCTGCACACGGGGATGGACACAGAGCCAACCTGCAGAGCCAGGAAGGCTGGTACAAAATCCAGGGAGCTTTTAGTAATGCCAGAGCAGGTTGTAGATCCTTTAGCAGGGTTTTGAGGATGCTTTATAAGGAAGTTACTTTCATACATTATAAATTGAGAACTTTAGGAGAAGTAGGTCAGAGGGAGTTGGAAGTGGTCACAGGAGAGAAGCTTTAGAAACAGTGAACTCTTCACCTCCAGATAAACTGGTTTAACCACATGGTACACAATCAGGAGGGTGAACTTACCCACAGAACCACACCACCAGACTAAAGGGAGGTCTGATCCTTCTGAAGACAAGGTAATAGCGTTAGGAATGTCCCTTTCTGTACTTCACGCAGCAATACTTTAGTCTTTTAGGTGGCAAGAGAGGATGTTTCTCTGACACAGAAATCTTTTTGTGGAAGGTGGTTCTCAGCTGCACCCCTAACAGTGAGACTCCTTCCTTGCCTGAGCAACTTATTTTCTTAAACTTAGGTTTTAGTTATTTGTAACAGGCAAACCAATGGTTAATGTTACTTTTAAGTTTGAGAACTTCACCATTTTTGGTCTTAAGTTTCCTTTCTTTCTGCAAAGTTTATGAATACAGTGCTGTATATATTGCTTGATGCGGAATTCCAAATGCATTATTAAGGATTCATTTGCTGTATTTTTGCCGTATTTTCTGCAGAGATAATTTTGTTCTTCTTCAAAATATTTGTTTTCACTGGCTCCTTGCACTTTGCTAGCGTTGGCTCAGGTCAAGGTGCACTTTGAGAGGCTAAATAACAGGACTCTTTGCTAGAGCAGTGTCAGATTAAAGTGTCCCCATTACAGCGTACATTGGAAACCATTTTGGAATCTGTAGATTTGAAATACCAGCAGACAAAGGCCAAGTGACAAAGAAAAGTAAGGCTGGACTTCGGAGAGATTACGAACTTTTTTGCATGGCAACATTGATAAAAGCCGCCTGCCCGCATCCCCGTTTCTGAGGGGGAGCAAACAAAGCCGAGCTTTTTAGCTCTGTCTCTGGAATAGAAATGGACATCAGAAGCCGCATGTAAAATAACCAAACCAATATACAATTGCAAACTTGGATAATCTCTTTAGCCTGCTTTCCCCCAGTAAGCGTCGGCTCTCTGAATCACTATTGAGTGCCTCAGAAAGCACCCCCGGAGCTGTGCTGCGGGAAACTCGCTTTTCCTGACTTCCAGGCTGCATTTCTTTTTTTGTTTTTATTCTTTTCTCCCCATGCCTCCCGTCTTTGCCTCTTTCTCTATTTTTGTCCATGCAAACATTATAAAAGGCCTAAAAGTGGATAAGTGTCTGCTTCTAGTGTATTTAAGAGGGAGTAGCATGCAGTGAATCCCCCAAGACAGCTGCTTTGGTTCCAGGCCAAGCCGGCATTAGTGCTAGAGGGATTTAATTATCATATATTAATATACAAACATAGAATACATGATGCATTTATCTGTTGAAACAGACTCTAACTTTGTTTATAATTATTATTCTTCGCATTTATACACTTTCACCTGAGAATCTCAGTATACTTCGTCTGCCTTCAGGCATGTTCAGGATGCTGCGTGAGGACAGGGACTTTTAGAAAGCCTCTGCTATATATGTAAAACTTTGGGAACAGGCTGTTTGGTGTGTGCACACAGTGTACAGCTGTGAGCTTGGGACACAGTTCTGGGGTATGGAATTACACCACTGCATGAGGACAGCAGGGGAAGCTCTGGTGGTATGCAGAAGTAGCATCTTTTAATTTCAGAATGCAAGATGGAAGAGATACTAAGCTGTCATTAGAGAAACAGTTTATGGAATGTCCTCAGTCTTAATTGCAGATTTCCTCTTGGATTTACTACATTATCTGTGTGCTTCCCTAGCATGCACTCAGAGAGTTCCTGTCTCTCTGTTTTCTCCTTTTTGTTATCTAATTATAAAAATTGATTATAATGCAGCAATTAGACACTAAGTGTATTTAGTGAATGCAAGTCATGGGAACAGTTTCTTACTCCCAGCACAAACTATTAGTGACCAGTTCTCTGAACTACAAGTAGTTATAAGAATCCTAGTTTTCCTTGTTTTCTACTGAGAATTCCTGGAATTTTATTCCACACAACTAGCAGTGTGCCCAGACCCCACCCAGCCCAGGGGTGTATTAAAGGCCCATGAATCTCCCAGATGTTCACATATCAAGTGCTCTGCTGTCACCTACCCTGTGGCAACACAGGGCTCATTCCCTGTGCTGTCAGCAGCCTCTCCAAAGTGCTGCCCCAGAGCCATGAGGGGGAAGAAGGGGAAGGCTCCCTCGAGCACTCCCTCCTCGAGCACTGTTCCTCTGCTGCGCCATTTCCACATAGATCCATCAGTAAGGATGTTCAGGAAAAATTGAAGTTTACAACCACAGATTCAAAGACAAAATAATTTCGTGTGTGTGAGGTAGGCTGCTCCCCTTCCAGCTGGGCTAGCAACCTTCTTCTTCTTCTGGGAGAGGGGAACAAATTTTTAGCAACCAGATTTCACCAGGTCCAGTGAGTTCACCGATGTCTGGCTAGCAGCCAAAAAAGGCAGGGGATGCAAACTCCATCATCTCCTCACTTCTGGCCCTGGTCAGGGCTGCAAGCACAGGGCAGGAGCAGTGTGTCCTGGCTGCTGCCCTGCTCTGCTGGAAGGATGGGAGCAAGGGGAACCAGGGACCACACAGGCCAGCCTTGTCATTTTATAAATGCATATTCTCACCTGCAGTTACTGAGACTACATTTATGGCAAAGTTTTGGATGAGTCTGCTATGGGGGAACTGCGTGGGACCATGTACTGAGGGATTTGGTCAGTGCAGAAAGTCTGAGCTGAAATGACAACTAATGACTTGCTGTCCAAGGGGCAGACGTGGCTGTCTGTCTTCTATTCCCCATTCCCTCTGTGCACGCCTGTTCCTTTGCACTTAGGGGTGTGATTGGCATCTCTGTGAGTGGGTTTGCTTCACCAAACCTGGGGGGAAATAAACAATATTGAAAAAACAGTGGGGGTGCAAACTGTGCCCTGACTTGCTGTGGTTTTGCACATAAAAGCTTGATGTGCTGGCACGGCTCAAGGAGACATCAGGTGGGTGCTGGAGCAGGAGGAGAGGGCAAGACCTCGTGTGCCAAGGAGAGGAGGGGAGGGCAGCGTGGCTCCTGCTGGCAGCCACAGGCTCTTCGGGTGGCACAGCTCCTCTCACCAGAACACGCTCACAGGGCCCGTGCTGCCATCCAGTGCTGCTCCAGAAAAATGAAGCTCCTTTGCCAGAAGTTGCATCTCCCCAGGGCAGGACTGTTACTAAGTAATATTTCTGAGTACTATTGCTAAGGGCAGTGCTACCACGGCTTGGGCCCGAGTGCTCCTGTGTTCCTACCTGTGGGTCTGTGAACAGTCAGTATACTCAGCTCAGGCACTTCCAGCTGTTATTTAGGATTTGTGTGGGCTTTCAGCAACAGCTGACCCTTCTCAAACTTCCTGATGTGTCAGAAGTGTGTTTGCAGTCAGCCATGCCTGTATCTGAGCAAGACCGACTTTTTTAAAGGTTTGGTATTGGCAAAACCTAGCTTCAGCATAAGGGAACTTCCATCTCCTGAATGCTGTATTTTTGTAGTATTAGGGAAACAAAAGCCAAAGTAGTTGAGAATTCAGCCCTGTGTTTTTCCCAGCTCCCACTGGGAGGAAAACAGTTGTCCACACAGTATCTTCTAGGGGGTCATGGTTGCAAATGGATGTCATTATTATGGGAGTCTTTTCATTAAAAGCCAAAAGGATGGGATCTCTCTCCATCACCACCCCAAAGCTCTGCTTTCCCTAAAGAAGAAAACCCAAGACCCCAGGCAAGTCAATTAAGCATTGTATAGACCTGTCAGACAGATAAGAAAGGGACGCTTTGGCCACAGTGAGGCCGAAAGAGGGGAATGGATCCCAGAAAGTCTCTTCAGCAGATAATAAATAGCCTTTATTTGGGAGGTGTGTCTGTGTGTGTTTTTTGAGGAGATGAGATGTCAACCTCTCAGACTCGCCCTCTTTGTTGGGCAGACATTCGCTTTAATTAAAAACCTCCAAGGGAATGTTAATTGGCCTGGGTTGAGGGTGGGAATCGTTACTTCATCCCCTCTCCATCCAAACCCATGCACACACATGCAGGAACACACATGCTTTCTTTTACAGCCCAGAGAAGCAGCAGCAGCTGGTTCCTGGCAAGGCCCCCCTTCCCCAACGTGCCTGTTTGCGTGTCACAGACTGGGAAAGGAACAACAAATACGTGTGGGGCTTTGAGTCCTTCTTCCTGAGAAGTGAGGGAAGATCTGCCAGCTCCTTGTGTCCACCTGAGAGCCCTGTGTGACCAGAACTTTGCCAGCCAGGGCCACAGCCAGCAGCTGGCTCCCCCAGGATATGGCATTATGCAAAGTGGGGCTGGACACACTTGGCTAATGAACATTCCTTGGCTTTGTTCCTTTGAGCATTGTTTCCCATTGCTTCATTTTTTTGAATTAGGTCATTTTGTCCCGTAGCTCAGAGTGGGAAGCCTCAAGTGAGTTTGCACAGACATGGCACAGTTCTCTATCCCATACAACCTTTGCTTAGTTTTCATTCTTTTCAGCTTTTCCAAGATGAGTAAAAACAACCTTACCCAGCTTATGTGCTGGGTCTGTACATTACCCCCGTGTAGACTGACCTCTCCCCATCATCTGTTTTTTCTTTCCTGTTGTCACTCAGAGCAGTAAGGGCAGTTTCTCGGGGGTATCCTTTGGAAACAGCAGTGGTTGATGGTCCCGCTGTCTGAAGTCTTGGACTAATGTGAATCACAGTTTCAAAGTCCTATGCTCTTTTCTTTCCAAGCTGTCATCTTGTTAGTACCAGTTATCCTTGTGATTATAGCTTTTCCTAAAGCTGTTTCATTTCAAAATACTGTGATTTTTTTTTCACATCTATTGTGACAGTTTGTAGAAAGAAACTCCAAAATACAGATAATAACTGAAATGAAAAAAACACAGAGGCTGTACGTATGTATATATGAACATGAGATGCAAGAACGTACAATTTGTAAGTCATAACTGAATTTTATCTAGCATTTTCCAGAATGGCCTTGGGTTTGGAGGTGCTTAAGCACAGGGATGTGTATTCATACTAATTGACTCTTAATCAGGGCTAATGTGCAACTTCAGACCATCACAGCTATAACAGCTCAGCATTGAACTTCTTCAGGCTTTTTGTATTGTTAGCAGAGAGAGAGGCTTCTGTTTGACGTGCTTTTATCACCTTCCAGGGGAGTCTTTCTCTCCTTTGACGGCCCAGGAAGGCCATACCTGTACTCCCAACACAGGTAATTAGAATTAATGTCAAAATTTGGATGCCATAAAACAGGACTACCTGTGTTCCAAGGGCTAAGGTCTCTGCAAAGTCGAGGAGAAAAATGAAGCCTGTTCATTTCTCCAGAATTACATTTAAAAGGAGTGAAAACATGTCAGGCTCTTGGGGGAGGTAACACAGCTGCCTTGTATTGCATTCTGGAATGTCTTTTAAAAGTGACCTTTTCAAAGGATGTTCTTGTGCTCATGGCTTGTACCCATTTTTGCTCCTAGGTATTCAAGCATGAGTGTGATTTTACTTGATAATTGAAAGAGTAGAGCTATTGAATTCCTAACAAGGACATCCCTTCTCAAAAATTGCTCATTAACTGTTGGAATTTTAAACTAAATACTAGAGCTTTTAAGGAGCCTAAATTGAAAGGTCTTCTCTGTTACACAGCTTTCATTCTCTTGATTCACGTGCTGTGGTAATTTTTGGCATTAGCACAACCTTTCAAAGTAAGCAAGGCATAAATCTGTGTTATACATAACAAACGGGAAAAAACTTAGCAAAACAAGAAAATCTCAGAACTCCGTATCGTTTAAGCTTTGTTTATTCATCCTTCCAAGTACGAGCCCCATGTGGTCTCTTTAGAAGGTCTCAAGGTAAGAAAGAGAACACTTCAGTAAATCGTGCAAGATTCCTTCATGTTACTGACTGATCTTAAAAGATGGATGACAAGGCTGAAAATCTTTTCAGTCTCCAGAAGAGCTGCGGGTTTGAGCCTCCAGCAGTGCAACAGATTGCACAGATGTGGTCCTTAGCAGATTACTGCTGAGTGCATCTGCCTGGCTGCCAAATCTCCTCTTCTCGGGCCACGTTTTATCCCATCCCTTATTTCAGTCATAGTTTAGCCACTATTAGCACCTGATATCAATTATAAAACAAGGGGGAAGTGTCAGCATCCAGTTAATTTTCCCAAAACGCTGGAATTAAACTGTCACGTGGGTTTGGCCAGTGCTACTCATGAGAAATACATTTTGTTTCACACAGGTTTTCAGCCAGTTCTCTTTTAGTGCCTGTGTGAGCTACAATAAACAATGCAGTGGTAATGCATCAGAGATAGGCTGGGCTAACACCAGAGGAGTTAACATCTTTCAATGCTGTGGTACCTGTTTGCAGGAGAACTTTAAAATCTGTGACGTCTTCCACCCTCATCTGGACATACAAAACATTCAGATGCTTTTACAAAATTTGGACAAAAAAGAGAAATCCTTGAAGTTGGCAATTAACAACATTTCAAAGCGTTTTTCAGGCTGATAGACTAAGGGAAAGGAAAAACACTGTAAGAAACTAGACTTGGGCCCACTTTTCTGGAATAATCAGTGACCCCAGTCTCAGACTCGGTCCCATATGTGCTGAAGTCAAGCAGGTGGCTCAAAATCAGTTTTTGCAGGATGAGACACTTTGATTCTGGTTATTTCTCAAGTTGCATTTGTCAGTATTCTAGTGCAGAAGCAGCACGGAAGGCAAGTCAAAGGACATTTTTAAAGTATAAAACATAGGAGATCTGCATAAATGTAATTTTGAAAACTAATTACCTCGAAAATCACAAACTACTGCTTTGTCTACTCTGGGTATGTCTTTTTGTTGTAGAACTGCCTTAGAAATTGCTGGTTTTCTTCTTTTTTGGACTACAAGGTCAACATAAGCATTTCTCTCCACAAACCTCACAAATCACATCGCTTCAGTCAATCAACAAATTGGGTCTGCTGATGCACAGTTAATGAAATGGGCTAGGGTGCTAATCTCTTGCCCAGTAAAAACCTGAGATTAGGTCCTAGCTTGTAAATCATGTTGGCTGGAATGTTTGTAGTTCTTTCCTAGAAGCAGCATCATCCAAACAAGGGGTGTCTGGGAGGAGGGGAGCAGCAGGTCTGGGGTGAGAAGAGCAGGGAAGATTTGCTGATTGCTTTGGAGCTGCGCTGACAGATGCTCATGAGGAAGGTTTGCAGGCAGCCAGGAGAACTGTCCTGCATCCTGACTGAAGTCAGCCCACTTACAGTATTGAAAAGAAGAAGGGAGCCAGCTTGGTGGTCTAAAAGAGCTGATTTGCAGCTATGGAGGAGTTGCTGAGTGTCCATGTGGCAGGGCAAAATAAAGTTGTCTATAAAATGGATCTTTCAGCCTATGGGATGTGCCAGCTTGAGTAGGGAGGAACACCTGTGGAGGTTTACCTGGAAAAATCGGCTCACAGAGAGTGCAGACAGCCAGGAATCGTGCTAGGTGATAGGCAATTTGTCATCTATTTATGCTTTTTAAAGTATATTTTTGTAAAATACAAGAGTTAGCAGAAGATGATCCTAATGACTCCAGTTTGCGATTTTCTCCCTCTATTCCTTTTAGGCGAGCCCATCAAATACCAATAATTCTAATCTTTTACAAGTACCTAATGGCTCCCTGCCAAGAAAGGTTTTAAGAAATAAATAGGAGCTCTTAAGGCAGTGAATTTCAGTTTTGCCTAATCTGTGCAAATTGATGAATTAAATCCCTTTGCATCTCAAACCCACTTTGGTGATTTGCATGGTGATTATTTCAGTTTTCATAAATTTTCCCCAGTCATTTCCTGTCATTTCTCGGGAACAGACATCTAATCTCTGCAGAAATGTGCTTGTGTAGTATGGGGTGTTTAAAACTTGTCTGTACACATTCAGCTATTGCATGGCCACAGATAATGTATGTAGATGCATGCAGGACACCAGAAAGCTCAGCTGGCCCCGATGAATGTGCCTGCAATGTCTGTGTGTGCGTCCTCTGCAAAGAGCAGAGGCAGATTCTGAGCTACAATGAATGTGATTTGTAACGGGTTGGGGTTTAATGATTCATGATTCAAGAAGCAGCAGCGAGCCTTGGCTGCCCTGCCTTTGTAGAGGCCTAAGTGGAGACTGGTTGTGATGTATGAATCCTGCATTGTGTACCTGTAGAATGTGTTTAGTAAACTACATTTTATGTGTAAGATGCAAGACTGTGCAGTACAGTCCAGCTGCTGGCACGCTGAAGCGACAGCTGAACAGATAAGCAAGAAAAATTCTTCTGTCTTCTGTTCCTGTTCCTTGGAGTGCTCTAGTGAAGTTTAAATGCCTGCTCTGCTCAGGCATTAATTGAAAGCATCCCTTAAAATGCAGCTTCTTTGCCTTCTGGGGCCTTCACACAGAAGTTTTGTCACATAAGTCTGTCCCTCTCATACAGCCTCTCAGTATGGCGTGAGCTGGAGAATATTCCTTTGTCTTAGAGCTTGTCTTGTCCTCATTTTGGCACATACTGGCACAAAAGGGAGTATTCCTGATGCATGTGATGTTTTGGAACACAAGGATTACAGAGTACCATGGCAGTCAGTTATTTGTTCTGGTGTCAGGAGCTGTAATAATTCACTTGTATTATCAGAAAAGTTTTGCTGGTCTGAGATGGAGTCGCTCTGCTGCAAAAATAGCAGTTCTAAGTACCAGCTATGGAATTATTGTTATTGTATCCTTAGCCTTAATGCTTTTCCATTTTCTTTCTCATCTGCTGTTTTCATGTTTCTCTGGAGTGACTGTTACAGAAGCAGTGCCTGTGTGTTTTGTAGATAAACGGTTATAGATACAAATGGAGCTAGAGATAAGCATCATATATGTATTTCTGTCTGTGTGCCTGTGCACTTTACATGTTCATATGAATTAGGAAGTGCTTTAACCCCAGTTTTATGGCAAGGACAGCATTCTGGGAAGCTAATGGTGGTTGCAAGGGTGATTGAAAAGCCAGTGTCAGAGACGGGGTCGGAATCAGGCTTCCGCTCTCTCTGCTTTTATCAGAATTGTAGAAGATCAACCAAGGGAGGACAGGAGGTCTGCTCCATTCTGATGCCCCCAGGCAGGATCCATTCAAAATAAACTGCTCCTGACAGATCTTCAGCTAAATTCTTAAAACCTCTGACAGTGGAGGTTCCCAGGGTCCTGCCAGGGGTCGCTTTGGCTGTTTGCTGGATATTTGCATGAATGTGATTGTCCTGTCAGTGGGTGTTGCCTTGCCCTGCACAGGATTACAGAGCAAAAGTACAGAGCAAAGTGGGAGCATGGGTTGGGTAGATGACTGCCTTTGGTGTGTAACCCTGGAAGTTTAATAGACTTTTCTGTGTTGAGGTGCACTGTGGTACTCCATGTTGTGGTATTTCTGAGTCTTCTCTGTTTAACAGTCTCTTGGGTATCTGTTTAAGAATTATGAGCCTGTTTCTTATTCTAGAAAAGGGAATGTAATACTGTAGCAGGTGTAGAGGAAATAGAGGTGCTGGAAATTCTGCATTTTCTTGGTAAATGCTTAGAATGTGATTATCCCATGTGTTTGGTTTGACCCACGCAAAACTCACGTGTAGGGAAAGTACAGCTGAACTGCAAGGAGGAGAGAGACACAGTTTGTCTGACTCTGAAAACCCCAAAACCTAGAGGTAAGGAGGCTGGAGTTTCATATGATGTTTTTGGAGTTATCTTCTGGTTAGTAACTAACTCACTCTTTTCTTAACATATAAAATGAGGCAAAAAATAGTGTGATTCCACAAGGTTGCAGGATGCGAGGATCAAATTAGGGCATGGTTTGAAAATCTAATTATTGGTGGCTTTGATGGCTAACAGTTCCTTTGCTGGCCTCTCCTTTCTCCCTGCCTCCCACAGCTGCTGCCTCCAGGGCTGTGTGCTGAACTGGATTGGGAGAGCAGTCAGGGCTCCCTTCTTTGCTGGGTTTTTTTTAACTTGTCTCAGTTGCTTGATCAAGCCCAGCATTTCGTCTCTATGAAGCAGTTGTTCTGACACTGCTGAAGTGAATGCTTTGGGGGTGGAAAAGAGCTGTGCAGGGCAAGGATGGATGGCAGGAGCTACTTCAGTTGACCTTGCTGCCAAAATAAATGTAGATCATTCTTCCACTGGAATGCAGCACAGTGGAGAAGTGCTGCCTTGAGAACGCTGGTGCACAGGCTCCCTCTTCACCATTTAGACTCATTATGGAGAGAGGAAGAAACGTTTTCCCTGCAGTTCCCCATCAGAGAGTTTCCTCTTTAGCACGAAGAAACCCTTTTAAGAACATTAGCTGAGCTATTACAATGATGGGGATGCATGTAGGTCAAAGTGGTCATTAATTCACATGTCCTCATTCCTCTGCCTCTGTCCTGCCTTTGGCAGTTACTGTCCACCAAGTTGTCAGGGTTTGTTTTTTAATATAGATAATCTGTTGCCTAGGCACTGGATTAGGAGTGCCCCAGTTTATGTCAAGCCCTGATCAATCTCTAGGTAGGAACATCTATCGAGGCTGAGTGTGAGGCTGTGACCTTGGAAGGAGAGTGTGGCTGTTCATTATCTTGCCCCTGAACTGGGTCCCTCTCCCCACGTGTGTAATCCTAGAGTTTGCATATTTTCCATAGAAGAGATTCCAGTTGGCCTTTGATGTCACCTCAAAAATATTTATAGAGCACAAGTCAACTCTTTTATACAGTGAGTGTTGCATGTACTTGGAATCAAAGTGTAAATTATATCTTTCTAAATGCATGCACCTACTCTTGAGTATCAGAGCTGCTCTTAAAATACATACTGCTCATGAAGCTCTTTACTGCCATTATGAAGGAGCTAAATGTCAATTTAGAGTAAGATCTTGGTAAGCCTTATATATGAGAAGGCTTTTTCCACCTCTGATGTCCTTGCCAATGTTTATAATACCACAGTATCCAGCAATTATACTGGATGATTGGAGTCTACCCCTAATTAATTTGCAATGCTGAGTGCTGTTACACCAGTTGGTAGAGGTACTCTGAATATTCTCCTCCTAAGGAGGAGAATATTATCTACAGAGCATTTTAAACTGGACTTCTCAATTTGCAAGGAAGAAATGCACTTACTATAGCATGGTAACTACAGTTAACTATAACTAAGTTAACTATACCTTTCCACTGCAAATCTTTGCAATATTTTAAAGCTCACCCTTCCCCATGGCTGCTACCCACCAGTCCAAGACAAAGGCAAAAGAAGTTACAAAAATGTGGCTTTGGCAGTCGTAGTAAAGAACTCTGTGTCTCTGTGTAGGAGATCCCATCAGTGTTATGCGTCCACCATGTGTTGTGTATTCCCAGCAAAGCAGGAAACTTGTGGTCTGAACATCAGGAGTTCTTACCTTTCGTAGGCAATTACGTAAAGGTGGCTTTTGAGCTGAGCCCTTTATTGGGACAGGCTGAATTTCCACTCTCATCTTGGTTTTGGACATGAAAGCTTGTACCCCTGAGCAATGATTTGAGAGGGCACAGGTTAGGGGTGAGCAAGCCAGCAGAGGAGCACTAGCCCCAGAGGCTGAGCTGGGAATAAGGCAGTTTGTATGCAGGTCTGTGTGCCTACAGAGCTGCAGGGGGAGTGTTGTGCAGGATAAATGCATTTTACAGCTCATAGGGAACATTCTCTCCCACTTTCTCTTAGGATTATTATCTGGATTCATAATTAGCCTAGCGCAGCTTCTAACTTGATACAGAGTGGATTTTCTTATGGTTGAAATGGCACTCTGTCCTTCTGTCAGCACATCTTGACTGCTTAGTTGTTGCTTAGTTTCATTGGAGAGATTTCCCCAGTTTAGTTGGTTAAAAGCATTTCTTAGGAGGCTGCAGGATTTCACATAGCCATTTGTCTGGCATTTCTCAAACAGTTTGCTTCCTGTTGATAGTAAACCGATGTAAAAATGCCAGAGTTGTAATAAACTGTGTCCACTCGTGCACTGCAGACAAGCTTTAGATTTGCTTAAAAGTCACTGGAGCTGTGCACCAAGTGCATATTTTTTCTTACTCTTTTTATTGTTTTATAGAGCAAAGGGCAAAGCCAGGCTGAAGGTCAGTTTATTTCTTCCTGCAGAAAGGTGGTGTGTCCTTTTTGTGTTTGCCAGTGTTTAGGTAAGGGATAAACAGACAAGAGAACTGGCTTGCCCCAGAGGACTGTGGAGCTGACCCAAAGGCATTCAGATCCTGCAAAACTGTTTTGGCAAGAAGTTGGCCAGAAGGGACTGAAGCAGAAGCAGACTCCTGCTGCTGGTATTTGCCTAGCACATAAACGTGGGCAGTAATAAACTTGTCACAAAGGTCCATATGCAAATGCCTAATGCTGGAAAATGCAAGAGTGACACATATGAGCATAGATTAGAACTGTTCCTGACTTCTTTGGCCAAATGGTTTTATAAGGCCAGAAAAAATTGCCCTGAGAGAACAGACAGCATGGCCATCTGTGGTGCTGTGGCTGCAGCCAGTCCTGAAGGTGAGTGAGGGAGTGATGCTCCTCATATAAAAGTTTATCTCCACCCATAAGAGTTTACTGTGAATTTCACAGCTAGGGATGCAAAAGAGAGGAGAATATAGAATTAAAGCAAGGTTGTTCTCAGGGTGTATAATCACAGATCACCCAAACAATCTTTCCATCGAGGAAAGAGGGTAAAATATCAGTAGTAAATACACAGGTGAATAACTAGGCCCTTCTGGTAAAGTTTTGGCCACCAGAATTGTGCACCTTGAGTATTCACAGGAGCTGTGAGGTGGAAGCTACCCATTAAGTCAGAAGCAAAATAACATACTCTGATGGAGGGCTTCCTGAGGAGCAGCTGGCATCAGCTGGTCTGGAGACAGAAGCTTCTTTCTGACATGTTCAGAAACGCCCTCACTGTGCTGTGTTGTGTGTTAAGGTGAGATGTCCTCCAAGCAGAAGCACCTGGGCAGAGAGGAAGCCACGCAGTATTTGTCAAGGAGTAAAATGTTCCACAGGGACGTGGTTACACTGCTGCATTCCCTTTTTCCTGGGGGAAAGAACATATTGCAGTGGTGGAAGATAAAAATAGCCCTCAGTCACAGACCTGGCAAGCATCTATATATATGGTAAGCATTCTATGTGGAGGCTAAATAGTGAAGCCATTTAAATGCTCTTTTCTTGGTAATGATTTAATACCAGAAGATGCTGCCAACATTGCAGTCTGGCGAGGAAGGCCAGAGCCAAAGCTAAGTCCCAAATTTTTTCTGTGGATGTTACTTAGCAGGGCAGGGTCACTACATTAG
The DNA here is from genome assembly GCA_013397915.1 of Daphoenositta chrysoptera. Lineage (NCBI taxonomy): Eukaryota > Metazoa > Chordata > Aves > Passeriformes > Daphoenositta > Daphoenositta chrysoptera. The sequence continues at coordinate 251,254 of VZRO01006404.1, read as the reverse complement.
TGAGTTCTCAGGTTTTCCTGAGCTCCCTCTGTGAAAGCTGCCATGAAGGAAAGGGAGAGAGAAAAGAGGCTAAGTTTGGTCCTGAAGAACACCAAGGCAGGGCTTCCAGAGACAGAATGCTGGAGGAAGGGGAGTGGTGGAGAAGGTGGAAGACAGCCACACCAGGTCAGGCCACATCCATCTTTTCCTATTAGTAGTTAGAATTGGTGCTCAGGGATGGCCAGAAGTATGTCAGGCATGTAGGATACCTGCCCCTAACACCCTCCTAGCCTCCAAGAGTAGTTTTGGTCCTTCTTTTTATCCCTTGTATGTTCAGATGGGGAAAAAAAATACTTTTTGTAGATCCTTGTGCAGTCCTCCCCTATTTACAAAAAAATATTGGATCCATATCAATTTTTCATGGAAACAAGACAGGAAGGCTTTGAATTTTGCATACTGGTTGGGCTAAAAGGGCAACAATATGATGCATTTTAATACATGTGTTTTGAAATTCTTTCAACAAAAAGTATCAAGTAAGCAAGTTAAAAGGATGCCAGGGCTACTTCTGAAGCTTGCAAGATAGTTAAAAGCAAATAATTTAAAACATTTCATTAAAAATGAACCCAGAAGTTTTTTGAAGCTCAACATTTTGTTCTGCAAGCTCAGCATATTCATTAACCTCCCAGTGAAGACTGCTGAACAGCTGGATCCAATTTTTGGAAAGATAATCCTAAAGAAATTAGATTAATAGTCTGCAAGTGAAGCAGTTGGTGATCAGCTCTTTTATATGTAGCATGTTGTTAGCTGTTTTCCATGTGAAGATGGTTCCTGCAGTTCCAAGAGGAACAAGGCCGTATCTTGATGATGCAGATACCAGTTCTCCTGGACTGTGAACACAGCAGGGCTCAGATAAGCAAGATTGCTGCTGTCTCCCTTTTCTCCTTTCCTATCTCCCTGTTCTGGACACATGCCCTCCATGACATCTGTGCATATTTACTGCAAGGAAATCACTGCCCTTTCGGTGTCAAAGACAGGACATTTCTGACATACCAGTTAGTGCAGAAGGGCTCCTGCTGGCCCAGCTGAAGACTAAGTGCTTTTATCTGGTGCTTCATTGTAATGCAGAGAGGTGAGCATAAAGGATGGCCTCTCCCTCCAAAGGCACAGCCACAAATGAAGCACCATTTAGTGCTGGCTTCATTCTCACTTGATTTAATTGACAAAACTCCGAGTTCAGCAGGAGCTGAACTGGGCCAAGGCCGAGCACGACTGAGTCCCCCATCAGGCTGTCCTATCACTGCTCTCATTTGTAACTTGCTTTCACTTTTCCAAAAGAAAAGCCCACATTTTCTTGTGTTCTCCACTCAGTGCCAGCCACCTTTGTGGAAACCCAAAAACCTCTCTGGCCCCGGCTCCCACAGCATGTCCTTCCAACAAGCTGCTCCAGCAGGGATGTGTATTTCCCTGCACAGCCCACTGCTGCCCTCACAGCCCTGTATTCAGTCCAAACAAGTGTAAGACAGCAATGCCTCATGCTCTCAGTGTTTCCCTGGCAGTCTCCAAACACTGCATCCTCACTAGAAACTGCCCTGGTTTTGCTTGCATGCAGCAACTTCATTCAAAGGAAGCAAATACTGCTTTGAAAGCAAATGTAGGGCTCATATCAGTGATGTCCCCACTCCTTCATGTTCTAAGAGCTTTCTCTCAGGTATGGGATAAGCCAACAGAAATGTAACAGTGAGGCAGGAATTAAAGCACATTCACTTCTGCACAGGGATTGGCACATCCTGCAGCCACCTGGCTGCTCTCTGCTTTGCTTCTTAGCTCACTCCTTCTCTGACCTCTGAGATTACTCCCATTCAAGCAAACAGCTGCAGAATAACCTGGCAAACCTTAGGGCTTGATTTTCCTGACTAGGTGACCAGAAACAGCTTGCAGTTGTTTGCAGTGTGATTCCCAGGAAAATGCCTTTTAAAAAAAATCCATCATTACCAGTGTTCACTCATCTTTCTGTGTTCCACAATCACTAAAATGATACACTAGTTCTTACCCACTGACTCCAGGCCTTTCCTTGGCAAATGTATATCCTCGTATAACTGCACGGGTTTTAGGGATAAACTGCTACAGTAAACCTTTAGGTGACATCCTGTTGATGTCTGATGCTCTGAGCTCTCAGCTAGGTGACAGGGTTTGATACAGGATACCCCAGAGCTGCCTCTTCCAAACCCACCAGTGTGGATGAGTGCCAGTCCTCTGGCCAGGACTGTGGAACCCCAGCTCCAGCCCTGCCCCGTGCACACCCACAGGCACATCCTCCAGTGCACTGCTCCATCCTCGGGCAGCAAATGGCTTAAGCACATGTCTGAGATTAAATACCTGCTTAAAGTCTTCTTACCCTGACTGGGAATGGGTCTGCACCCAACTGGAGTGCTCCTTGGAGTCAGGGTGGAGAAAATCCTTGTTTTTGTTGTGTCCCCCACTGGTCCCATTCCAGAAGATCCCTCATTTTGATGGAAACGTGGAGCAGAATAGGCCATGTCCGACTTCTGTCGTGCTGGAAGCCAGCCAGATCTCTAAAAGTGTTAGTCTTTTTCTTTATGGCCTGAAAGGAATATTTGAATTAAGTGACAGAGCTAGGTAAAGAGGCAGAAGGGTTTTTTGTTTTCCTTTTTTACTCAGACTTTCAGTACATGCTTAAAATGTGACATTCTTGTCTGGTTTTTTCAGTTTAGACAGAAAGTGGTTGTTTCTTGGGTTGAAAAACCAAATTCCAGAAAGAAATAATGCTTCTGGCAGAGCAGCCTGCATTCCAAGGCATTATTTCCTCTGGTAACTAGTCCAAGAGAGCCAGTATTGGCTGATATGACCATGACTGCATGTATTTCTCATTACTTTTCATCAAAACTTGCCAGAAAATTCATGTGTTGGTGCCAACAGATCACTCTTCCTTTCCGTATATTTTTACTGTCATCGTTCACTAACCCCAAAAGTCTCTCTAAGGAAAAGATGTAATGCAGCACACTCATCTCCTCTCACTGCCTGCTGCAGAGGGACAGAAAGTGACAGATGGAAGGAAGCCCTATAGCAAAAAAATGGGAAGTTCTTCAGGAATGTGGATTTGGGAGTCCCTTGCAGGATCAATATTTTCTGGTGCATAAGAAGACATGATTATAAATTAGGTCATAAAGTACTAGGTAGCTTTGACCTTTTCTTTCTGTTATTTCTTTCTGCTTCAGCTCTGAGCAAAGCCTCACTCATACATGGTCTAATTTTTACATGTGTGCCCTAAATTACTTCAAAATGTCTTTTGAAAATCCTCAGGCCTTTCTCGCTGCCCTCGTGGGGTGTTTGTTTGCCACTTCTGCTGCACTGCATTCCACAGCAGTGGACTGTAAACCTGCAGGGTTGAGGGGCTGCTGTGAGTCCCACAACACATGGAAGAGTGGGATGCCTCTGCGCCTCTTTTGCCTGAAAGAGTCCTGAATTGGAATAAAGCATAATTAGTGACCATAGTTTGTCAGCCATGGAAGAATGCAGCTGCAGATCCCAGGGCAATCGATGAGAATAGATCCCAAGTCCTGAATTCTCCAAGTGGTTAAGCACATTTCAGCACATCCCATCAAGCAGCTAAACAATTTCTGTGTCCTCTGTCCTAAAAATTATGTAATTTTATCTTTCTGCATGCACCAGTTAGTGATGAAACTGCCAAAAAATTGATCCATAATTTTTCGAAATTCCACCTGGGCATCTGTCACTTCTATGTTCAGTAAAACAGCTGTGAGTGATCCATAAACTAAAATTACACTCACAAGTATTTTAAAAATGAGGGATGGGAGATAAATATGTAAAGATAAAAATGTATATAAATATAAAATTTTAAAATCTAGAAATGTATATATTTGGTTAATTATTGACTGCACTGAATTCACCTGAAAGAAGTAGTGCTTATATCACTGTATATTGTACACAGAGGGGAATTAACTTGAATTTCAGCAAACTGAGTTGAATTAGTTGAAATACACACAAGAATCAGCAACTATTATATGTGTTTATTGCAGCATTTCTAATTGGAGGCTTTTTAAATAGTACCACTGTAGAGTTTTTCCTTGTATCTCAGCTGCTGAAATTGCACTTTCACCTTGGACTCCCCTTATGAAGGAACTTGTTTAAAATTTGGGACTTACTGTACAATAAAAGCTATGACTGTGTGCAGGTTTGTCTGTAGGTGGAGGCTCCTAACTCATTCCATACTTGGCCTGGCACCACTGTACGTGAATGTGCAAAGAGAAGACAGTGGGGGAATCTGATCTGCCTAAATTCTCCATGAAATCTACACAGTAGAGTAATCTGAGGGAAAAAACTCCAGTCCCTGCTCATGCTCCACTGTCCTCAGTGGTGTGGGTAGACCCATCCAGCTGAGCAGATTTTATATCTATTCCCCGATCTGTTAAATTAAGAGGTTTTGAAAGCTAAGTGGCAAAGCTCCCTAATTCCCAATCTGTTACCAGCAGCAGTGCTGTCCTCACCTGGGCTGCGACGGGCAGCAGAAGCAGCAGCAGCAGGGCAGGCAGTCTGGGGGATGCTCTTCTGCCCCTCTCCCCCCCAGCTGCACACTCTGCTCTGTCTTTGGTAGCTTTCATTCCTCTAACTAGGATTTCAGAGCCAGGGACACAGAAGGGGGCTAATGCATTTGGGAATCGTGGAGATGCAGGTGTTGAAGAAAGACTGGCAAAGAGCTTTCTACGTGCCATGCTGCACACCCAGGCAATTTGGACAGTCTTAAAAAAACAGCCTTATTTCTCCCCCATTTTCTCCCTAGCATTTCCACTTAGCAACCTAAGACAAAGTTACATCGAGTGATTGTTTTGATTTATATGGCACCCTGGATGGACAAGGTGCTTGCTTTACAAGATAAGTGAAGTACCAGTTTCAACTGCTTCCAGCCTAGGGAGATGTGTGAGATGTGACACGCTCTGCTAGCCCAGAGGACATGCTGCAGGGATAGTCCAGGTAGGGAAAGGAGGATAGCTGGAAAGTAGCTCAGTGCTGAATTCCTGGCTGCCAGAAATTAATCCCTTGAGTGGGTGCTCATTGCAGCTGCCTGCAGAAGCTTAAGCTTGCAGGTGGGAAGAACAAAAGTAGGTGAAAGCCAGCTTCTTTTTCTCTCACTCAGGTGTGATGCAGAATGGTTTGGCCTGACTCTCAGAAATGATGCTAAACCCCAAAAAACATCACACAGCTCTCAAATCCCCATCAATTGTTTTCAAAATGCAGTTTCTTGTTTTACTTCCTGTTGGCAAAGCCACATCAATCCCACCATGCTCCAACCCCAAGTTCTTGTCAGTGCTTTCCTACTTATTTATTTTAGCTTTTCTTGAAACTCTGCTGTATGGCAGAACTCCCTGTGATGGTGGCTTTTGTCAGAGTCCTGACAAAAGGCAAAGGTCAGACACGGCAGTAGGTGAAGTTTGTGTTTGATCTTTGCTGCACTAGTGCTGAAAAGCTGTAGTACCTTGGGCTGAAAGCTGCAGAGTTCTCTTAAAGACAATCTCTGTCTTTCTATTTCTCAAATCATAAGGGGTTTGTAGTATCAGGTTTGCTATTTGTAGATTGTTTCAGCATTCATTTAGCTCGTATAATGACGTGCTCTACTGAAACACCAAAATTACATGAGATCTCAAGTGAACAGTCCATCCCCTCTCGGAAAGGGGCCAGGGCACGTGTGGCAGACCTGCCAGAACCACTGAACATGAGGCTCAAACTGAGCATTAGCCCTGTCAGCTCTGTATCTGGTGGTACTTTTTTTCCCATTTATTTATCATCATTCTGAAGCTAATTTGGAAGGTAATGATTTAATACTGTCAGAAAGCATACAGAAGGGGAGGAAAGGCCTCCCTAATTGTGTTTTGACATTTTTTGACATCAGCGATTCTTTTGAAGGAAAGACAAAAAAGAAACAAAACAGAATCTGTTCAGTCAAGATTCTTCTGCTTTTTGTTTTCTTTGGCTAAGACAAATCAGGTTGCAGAGAAGCTGGTGCTGCAGAACCAAAGCTTGCCCCCCAAGCCGTAGCTTTTCAGAACTCTGTGTTCATCTAAAGGCAATTCGACAGAAATTTGCTCTCCTGTGAAGTGAGTTTTAACTTTGTAAATGATACAGGACTTTATGTTATAAGGCAAACACCTGAAGCAAGATTCATTTTTAAATCCCACTTTCTTGGTCTTTTCATTGTTTCTTTTTTAATTTTGAAAGGAAAATAGAGCATTTCCAACCTCTTTTACAGTCTTGTACCAAACCTTAGGACCGATACTGAATTCATGCCCTGTAACAGAGGAAATCCTGTTTTGCTAGCGTGAGAGAAAAAGTGGCAGAAACAGTTAAATCCCAAATATTTGTGGGGAGGGCAGTTTGTTCTTCTTCTTGCTGCCCTGCTGGAGTTGGTGGTCCAGTGTTGGAAGGATCCAAAGCCACAATCTCTCCTCTCTCTGTATCAGGATGCCTCTGACCTTGTTACAGGGAAGCATTGCAGAAACCTCTGAGTCTGCCACGGGGACATCGTGACAGCTGCCACGACAAAGCCCGTTCTTCTCCTCTCCCTTCAGCATGCCTAAAAGGCTCTCACCACAGATTTCTCTCCTATGGGTGTTCAGGATATATTTTTTCTGGTAAGCTTTAACACTGCTTCTTTGTTAGGCCTGACAGGTAAATGAGAGCACAAGCATCCAACGTGTTTTTTATGAATTACATTAAAATGTCTAAATTTTCAAAAGATCAATAAAACCTGAAATCTCCCAAGAGAACTAGGGCTTTTTCCTAGGATTAGCCCCAAATGAAAAGGCCATTACTGTTTGAATATTTCCTAAGTGTGTTCTAGACATCTTTTAAAATTTTGATCGAAAGTTAAGTGTACAAGTTGTTTTGAAAGGCCTTTCTGATCAGTTGTCAAGAAGGTGAGTTGAAAGGAATGAGTGACTGAATTTGAGCAAAATTCTGAAAGAAACCTAAACTCCTCCATCACTTGTGAGGGATGTGGTTATGGAAGCCACTCACAAAATGATGTACAGACAGCACAGCTTCGGATGCTGCTGCATGGCAAACAACATTCAAAGGGGAATGAGAAGAAAAAACACGGAATTTTGTAATAAGCTGTCAGTAGTTTTCTAAACCTCAGGAAACACAGTCACACCCTATTTTCCCTCATGTCTATGGCAAGGCACCCCAATCCAGCCAGTCAAAATGAATGAGCACAATTTGCAACATTAGTTTGCTAGTGAAACAGATCGTGTGAGTGAAGTTATTCAACCCCATGGCTGTTCACAGAGCACCGTCTGCATCACGTAAGCTCCTGAGTTTCCAAATCTCCACAAAATGATGTGCATAAATTATTCAATTGGCTCAAATTACAACTGAGGTAAGAGTCCACCATCTGAAAAGCTGGATTAATATGCAACATGACACGATTTCTTAATAATTTTGCGGTTCCTTAAAAACAAAAGCATGAAGTACAGACAATACACTCTCAAGTCATTTCTTTGCTCTGGTTAAGGCAGAACTTTAAAGCTGTATCCTGTCTTACTGTCATGAAACATACTGAGAACTCTGCCACGCGTGGGAAAACTTCCTTCAGAAATCTGAATGTCTTTGTTGTTTGTTTTTTGGAGGTTGCTTTGTTGTTGCTGGTTTTCAATGGTAGTCCTTCCATTTCCTTTATGTTTAAGAATTTGTACATCCCTGCTACTTTGCTGACAGTCCCACCGGTCTGTGAAGAGCTCACTTCAGGATTGTGCAGCTTGCTCCTTGCTGAATACAAACAAACAATACTTCAGTGCATTGATGATGGAGGGTATTCCAGGAAAAGGGGCTGGGGCAGGCTTCTGCTGTGATAATCGAGCAGAGAGCTTTACTCTCCTGTTCAGATCTTAAGAACAGTTTGCCATTTGTAAGATTCCAGAAATTATTGTCCTGGGAGAGAGACAAAACTCCCTCTTGTTCAGCTGGCGTGCCAGGGCACATCGGAGCAGTTTTGTCCCGCAGGCACATTCCTGAGCATTTTCCTCTCCCTGCCCAAAGCCAAGAACCAGGATCCATCCTGTTGTAATTTCCAAGACCATTCTTTCAAGCTTCCGACTCCAGCCCTGAATGAGATGTCTCAGGGAGCAATCCAGCCTTTGTAAGCTGGCACGCAGAAGCTTAGGAAGTAGTTCAGTTCTGCTTCCATGCATGTCTTCACAAAATTAGGGACTGCAAAAGGCATTGTGACTCAGAGCTGTATTAGCAGCCAGATGTAGGAACTTTAAAGAAAGGCATTCTGCAGATTGATCACAGCAATGCTGTTACCATCAGTGGTGTGTACAGTGTCAACTGCAGCTGTGTTGAATTATTCATTATTTCATAAATACAGTGAGGCTTCCAAGGGCAAGGTTTTTAAGATCTGTTTGAAAAGTGAAATGAAAGCCCCTGTAATTAAAAATCATTATTAAACTTCATTTATTTAACTTCACCTGTTTCCTATGTGATTATTATTAAAGTTATTATATTTATTGATTTTCCTACTCCCTTCCCTTTCTCTGCCAGCTAATGGGAAAAAAGTGGTTTTGAATTAAGCAAATAATCTGGCTCTCCCTAGACAATTGTTCCGTGCTCTCATGTTGACCTCTGGAAAGAGATTTAGTGGGTGATGCTCTTATTTTTGCTGATAGGAGACACTGTGCCCATCAGCACAAGATAAAAGGAAATAAATTAAAAGGAAATCTGAGTTTTGATGTGCTTGCATCTTAGACCCTTAAAACTGTCGGTAGCTTTGGAATGACTGGAATTTGCCCTGGGCACAGTGGGGAGTGAAGTGCAGCAGAGAGCAATGCTTTCTTGTTTAAGAGCAAGCGCTGGAGACAGAGTGCATGTCCAATTCCATACAAACCACATTATCTTCAGCTCATCTCTAGTAGCAGAACATATTTCCATCAGTACCATGCCATTCGAGTTTTAAAAAAGTTACAAATCCCTTTGATACCTCAGCGGTCTTTATGGCCATGCTACAGTGCTCCTGGGACCAAGGCTGGGGTATAAATAGCTGCTCTGGCTCGTGTGGCAGCACCAGAGGAACAGCGATGATGCTTAAAATATAGCCTGAACTGAGCTCCATCATGGCAAGGATCAGTGTTTCCTACTCCTTTACAGCTGGCAGGGGATGATCCAGAGAGCAGCAAGGATGCACTGAGAGCAGCACGCTTGTCCCACGGGCTCCTGGCTCCCCAGCCTCGTCCAGCCTCTGCTGGCCATCGTCACAAAGGGGGGAGCAGCCAGAGGGGGCTGTGCGTGCTGGGGACACCGGCAGCAGGGTGCTCACAGTGCCAGGGCTCCGCTGCTGACAGGGTAGCTCCGTGTGCACCCACCTCCTGGGTATCTTTAATTATGCCTCTCTTAGGCTTCAGCTTTCCCGCCTGCCTGTTGGAATTACGAGTCTTTGCCACTTTCTCAAGGATCCTGCAGGGTGTTTTTACAGATGGCATCAGGGTTCCCCTGCAGTAGGAGGTGCTCTTAAGTGTCAAGGTGTTGTCACATATGTTGTTGCCTTTATAAGCATGCATGTTCACAGAGCTCATTTAGTGTTTGGCCTGGGAATAAAGACTAGTAATTCCGTTTTGCCTTTATGTGTAATCTTTCAATAGTGCAGTGTTGTCCACAATTGGAGGCAAAACTGGAGAGACACAAAACATTACATATTCACCTAGAAAACGGGATCTTTTGAGTTAGTTGTGTAGGACTCTCCTTCTGCTGGTTCTGTAGTGCAGCCTCAATATTGTACCTCCAAGCATCAGAGTATCTTAGAGAGAGTAAATTTCCTTGATTCCTGTGCTATTCCAGGCCCCACGGCAGAGAACATGTGCTCCATAGTTCATTCCAGCTCCTCATGGGGAAGTTGAGCTACAAGGCTCTGCTGAGACAGAAGAAAAGATAAATAATCTTGTGAAATAAGTTCTTACACAACTCCCCATCCCTTTCAGACACCAGCTGTTTTTCCCCCAACCCAGAGACAAGAAACCACCTGGGGGCAGATCTCAGTGGGAGGGAGGAGCTCTCAGACCGACCCTGCCCAAATTCCAGACCCTTTGAGGTGTCCTGCCTTACAGGGCTCATGCTAACAATTACTGTGGTTTTTTGAACCCCTTTCCTCCATTCTCACTGCATCCTTGTCAAAGATTGAATTCCCTGAGTGAATTCAGTACATGGATGAGTGTCAGGGCAATACCAGACAGCCTGTGAAGGTTTTGGGGTGAAAGTCAGACACAGCTGATGTTCCCAATTACTTCTGTGACCGTATGAAATGTATGTCTCATTACTTGTGCCCTTGCTCATTTCTCATCCATCTTTGCTCAGTAGTTACTGAGGGGTGAGATCATAACTGGAATTCATTTCGAGCGATGTTCTCTCCGCCCTGTTGGGTCCTTCAGCACAGTGACTTTATCCAAGACTTCATTTCCTCCTGTCTTTTTTCAGAAACAGAAAAAAGGTGGACGGAAGAATCCTCTGGCAGCAATGCTTTGGCAGAAGGCCTGGGTTTTCCTCACAGCCTCACACTGAGTGAGAGTGAGCATCATCACTGAAACTCAGCTGCTGCCTCCCCAGATGTGTTGGGGGCCAGGTTCCAGCCCCCCGCTCGGCCCGGGGGAGCAGAGGAAGCTCTTTGCTCTCACAGGGTGTTCCTGCCCTGGGAGCTGCAGTCCGGCACAGCACTTTGGGCTGATCAGCTGGGAGGCAGCAGTCAGCACCTGACCCACCTGCACGAAGGCTCTCCTTACATCCCTTCGAGGCTGGGAGAAAGGGGGAGTGCAGGATTTCCTCCAGCCACCACGGCAAAGACATTTGCTCTACTACCCCACCACATTTACAGTTGCTTTCTGGATCTGTCTGTAATCTCTTTATTTTTTTTTTTTTACATTATGACCTTAATTTCTCTGGAAGCACAACTCTTTAGTTGTGTACCATTTAGGGTCAAGCATTGCAGCTCAAGCAGAAAAAATAGAAACACTTTAAGTTTTTTAATATTCAAGCCAGCTTGATTTTGCTTCACCAGAAAAGGTTCCTTTTAGGATTTTAAAAACAACGTTTTAATTTTTGTATCGTCACTGAAAATGGAAAACATTATAAAAATAATTCAAACATGCCATGCCAAATTCATTACGTTTATATGCAGGCATTGCTGGGAGGACACAGGTGTTGTGAGAAAGAAATTCCCATTTGCTTGGGTTTTTTCCTCTGTTCACAGACACTCATATCAAACCTTTTCCCACAGTGTTGGAGCACTGATGATGAGGCAGTTAAAGGACTTGAGCTTGCTTCCTGCTTGCTTCCTTCAGTAGTACTGGAAACCTTTCAGTCTGATAAAATCCCCAGGAAATTCACAGATTTTCTGGCGTTAGAACAGTCTTTGTTTCTTTTCTTGCAAGTAATCCTTCCCTTCCCTTTTCTGCACCTTCATTGCACCAAACCTGTGTTGGTTTATGGATTTTTGTTTTACTGCTAACAGGTCTCCAAAGCCTTTTCCATTGTTTATGCTGGAAGTAGCCTACTAATAGAGGGAATAGGGGCTGAATGTCAGAACTCTGCCTGAGGCTCTGGGATAACGTGGCAAATGCAGTGGGCTGGGCTGGTACCACCAGCAACTGGAGCTCTGCCAAGGGCTTAATGCTGCTGAGTGAGTGCAGACAGATCTACTGATAAATACCCTACCTCCTCCCTCTATCTGCACCCAGGACTTCTGCTGGAGTGGTGCATGTCTGTGCTACATTTCATAGTACATGAAATATCTTCCTGTTACTCTTTTGATGACATGTCAGTGTCATGAAGGAATGCTGGTAAAAGATCATTTGCATAAATCTTTGAAATCTTTATCCACTGACAAAAGCACTTTGTGTCACCCTATTTCATTTGCCCCATTGTTTTTACTTTATCATTGCTTGGAGAAAGCAAACTAAATTGAATTAAAATGTCTCTTTTTTTTTTTATTCCTCCTTAGCTGGCGTGCTCATAGTGAAACACAAATCTAACTCTGTATCTTCTCTCTCTTTTTCTTTTCCTTTTCCCATTTGACCTGGATTTGTCTTTTGGTGCCTTTGATATCTCTTTGTGATCCTGTCTGCTTCATTACTTTAAAGGTAAAATTATTATTTCCTCAGTCAGTATTATACACATTTCAGAGGTGCAGAAATGTAACTTGAAAGCTCTTTGGGGAGGAGGTTGGTAAGGAGGCTATTCAGGGTGCAAGAACTGCAGTTAAGAAGAACGTTTTGTATTTTGTCTTCACTAACCATTGGCTGCAAGTAGGGATGCTCCCAGCAGAGGAGGCTGGGTTTTCCTGGGCAGCACCCCACAGGGTGGACACAGTGCCACCGTGCCCCTCCTGCTGCCACCCAGCTCTGCCAGCTCCCCCACCACAGCTTAGAGGGGGCATCGGGGCAGCCTTGGCACAGCAAATCTGCCCAGGACTGCAGGAGCAAGACACAGTCACTGGGTGTTTCCCTGCACACAGGAGTTCCAGAGAACTGGGACTGTCAGAGGGGGCTCAGTAATTTAAAGATCACGTATATCAGCCTGTTTAAATGACAACAGAGAGAGGGGATGCCAGTCAAGAACAGAATAGACAGAGAGAGGTGTCCAGAGACAGGCAGGGACATTGTCTGTCCCTGAAAACTGGCCGTGTTTTCTTTCTGTTGCTGTTACAAGAATGCCTTTGGTTCGCACGGCATTTTCCGCCACTTGGGAGTCTGCCAAAGTCTGAGGTGAAATATCTCCAAGCCAGCCCTTCCCAGAGCTTGCTGCCTTTTCATGCCTTTTCAGTGCCTTCTGTTCCTCTGGAACCAGGACACTTAGAAAAAAGGATGTTTTGCAGGAGAAATTTAGAACTGTGCAGATGTTGGGAGGCAGGGCCATGTATTTTCTGACAATTTCCAAGCACAGAATTCCACTGAAGACAAGCAACAGAAACTGCCATAAGAAATTTTATTTTAATTAGCACTTCTATATGTAACCAGCAAGTGACAGATAGTGAAGTCCTGATGCTTCCCATCTTGCACAGAGACAGTCCTGGTCTATGACAGATCTGGAAAAGACTATTATTTTTCCAAACTTTATACTTCCTCCACTTCCCAGAGGTCCAGAAATATGTGCTGTAGTGTCTGGGTCATCTCCACAACCCTGCAAAGGCCTGGCTGTGTTCCAGAGTCTGACTGACAGAGGGTTGGACCCAGTAGCCTTGTGCCTCTCTCAACAATGTTAGGTTGCCTTCATTTACATAGTGACAGTAGAGTCACAGAAGACTCAATGAATTTAATTAGTAGGAACTGGAAAATGTGTGTACTCATTATGTAAAACATGTAAATTTAACCCTTGAAATGGAATTTTCAATGACTCACCACTGTGGCTGGATGCCAGCACCAGAGGCAAAATGACAGAAGCTGCAAGTGTGTCACAAGAAATTAAATCAACTATATGAAGGTTCCTGGGTTTTGTTGAGGAGATGGTTGTTCATGCCCAGTAGAGACTAAAAACTTGTTAGGAATGTTGGGGTTTCTCCATTAAAATGGGGCTTTGAGGTGGGATATGTGTTTATAAGAAAGCTAATTGATAGAAGACCAGAAAAACATGGTAGGAGTAGAGGAATCATATGCTGGATCTCCACCAAAGTGTGTGCACAGAATAAAAGGCCATAAAAAACATTACACAATGGTGGCTACTGTAGGTATGCTCAGGGCTCTGATGAGTGTTGCAGTGCCAAAAAATGGCTGAGAGGAAAGTTTTTACTCACCCAGTCACTGCAAATGTTAATTCACAGGCCCTCAGACAAGTTACATGTGGCTGGATTATCACCGTGGGATGCCCTGGGGTCTCATTCGGCTTCACTGGAGAGGATGTGGAACAAAGAATTTCATGGGGAGCTTTAGACTATTGTTGTCAGTAAGAAGGGAAGGGTCTTAACCCTGGGGGTGTAGCTGACACTTTCAGATGCCATCCAGGAGCGGGTGTGTATAGTTGCAGCTCTTAGGACTGTGCACAAAAAAGAATTTGTAAGGGTCTTCTTGAACTGTTGCCACTGTTGAAAAGCAACAGGAAGGTCTCGGAACAACTCTGAATATTACACCTGCCACGTGGTAAATGGCCCTCAAAGGCTCTTTCTGTGCTCTCCTGGACTCAGCGTGAGGGTGAAGCAGGGTGGGAGCACACAGGGGTGTCCTGGAGTCTCGCTCTCTGAGGGTCCCCGGGGTCCGTGCCTTGTCTCTGGTCTTTCCTGGCTTTCCCACTCAGCAAGTCCCTGTCTGACAGCGAGGCACATCCTAACCAAGGCTGGCAGGGCTGGGAGCTGCTCAAAGGGGTGTTTTAATCTGCTGTGGGGCGTTTTAAAGAGGAAGAGTGCAATTAGGGAAACAGGCTCACCACCCGTAGGAAGTAGGGCCAGTTGTCATGAATTCTTTTCTGTCCTTGAGCATGGCCTCAGTTCATTTATTAATTTACTCCAAATTCCTCGTTTTTCATTGTTTATTTCAGAGCTACTGCTCTGAAGTTTTCCTGTGCTCTCTAGGGACAATTTGATGTGTGGCATCACTGCTCTGGAGGCTCTTGCTTATCCTGCAGTTCTCTCCACAAACATGCTGGCTTCCAGAAAGGGCGGGGTGCTCCAAGACCTGCAGAGAACAGCCTTCCCTGACCCCATTTCCAAATGTCACCATCCAGGGATTTCCTGTGCGTACTCCAGAAAAAAGTCATTTACATTTTTCTCAGAACCAGCAGTAAGGGTAGATGTGAGGCCTGGCAGGCCCGAGACAGAGGCAGACCCCCACCTTTGGCAAAGCCCACCTCACGGAGCAGGGGAGCACACCTTACAGAGCAGCTGTGACACCCTGAAACAGAAGTGCTGAGAGCAGGAATTGTTTTCATTCAGTGACAAACTGCACCCTGATTTGTCTGTTCCTGGCCTGGCCATCCATACCCCCAGCTCTCCGGGCCTGCCTGCTCGACCTAGCAGCTCAAGGTGAGCAGGTTCTTAGCCAGGAATGACATGGGTTCAGATTCTTTTGTATCGTGATGCTGCTTTATTTTCCAAGGTTTGCAGCCTGACAGCCTGAGGCGGTTATTAGACAAGGATGCTTGACTAGATCAGAGTCCAAGATTATTCCGGTCTGGGGTTACCGTGTCAAGTGCTGCTGTTCGCAACAGTAGTTTAAAGGATTTAACTTCTTAATGCCCCCAGTTACCCAGGGAGTGAGCTGTACTCGTTGTGGAAATGCTTGCTCATGCAGAACGGTGTGTGATTTTATGTCTGTGATTTACACCACGCTTCAGACTGAGTGGAGAAGGTCATCAAGGAAAGTTTAACTAAGGAGTGTAGAGAAAAGGTTATGAGAAGATTCTCACGTTTTTAATACCTAGAAAAAGTTCTGTTCTTCTTCCCAAGCCTGTCCCAGAGCTCCAGCAGAGTTATACAGGCCACAAATACATTCTCTCTGGTTGCCATCCTCTGCTGCAAATTCTGCAATAGGACTCTTCTGCCCAGGAGTTTTCCTGACTCCTGTCTCTTGGTTTATCATTGCTGCTGACAGCCAGCTGTGGCAGAGCAATGAAAAAGCATGGTCCCTTCCTCTCTTAACCCTTGTGCAGAGGGTACCTGGGGGAGTTAGGGAATTCTGTCTGCAAGCCAACAAGGCTTCTCCGTCGCAGCAGTCTGCCCTGGGATGCCAGGATTTAAGGTGTCTGGGTGTGATTCTGAGCCCAAAGAGCCCGCCTTAGCCAAGATGACACATTTGAAAGTGAACTCAAACTGTGTGAAAAGAACCATAACTG
This sequence comes from Daphoenositta chrysoptera, assembly GCA_013397915.1. NCBI lineage: Eukaryota > Metazoa > Chordata > Aves > Passeriformes > Daphoenositta > Daphoenositta chrysoptera. The sequence continues at coordinate 235,441 of VZRO01006404.1, read as the reverse complement.
ACAGCAGTGGAGATCAGGGACAAGAAAAATAATTTCATCAGCATTTTCGTTGACTTGAACACTGTAGGTCTGACAGTTGTCATCTTCTTTAATATTACTGGCATTGCACTTCATGTAGGAAAGAAAAAATAGCCAAAGAGAAAAACACATTTAGGGAAAAAGGATGAAAACCTCTCAGGCAGTGAACCAGTGAGTGCAAAGCACAGGGAGGGAGAGAGAGGGGGACTTGGCCTGTGTCACAGCACTGCCTGAGCAGTCCACCCTTGGAGGGAGAATGGGCACACTCATTTGTGTCACAGAGCTTTGAAATAACATTTGTTTATGGAGTGAAAGTCCTCTCTAAAAGTGAGAATGCAATTATCTTTATGAGGCTGGAGCTTGGAGGACAGCTACATACTGACCTTCCCTCCTTCCAGCCAGCCAAATTAAAAGCATCAAAGCTGATCATTGCAAAGGCCTGTGGGCTACTGGACTTCCCAACTTGGAGCAGCACCAGCAGCTGTGCCCCAGGTTTCCTCAGAAGGTACCACTGCTGCACCTCCCAGCTGGCTCAGTGTGGGCAGTTGGGCACATCTACCTCTCCAGGGCTTTGGGGGAAACTGCTGCTCATGGCCTCCACCCTGTGTTTGCCCTCTGGACTGGAGAGTAAATGATTTACACACAGACAGCTAAGCATTAACTCCTTCCCCATACTGTTTTTCTAGTCTGGTTTGTAAGTAAGTGACCTGAAAATGAAGTCACTGCCCCACACTTACCATCTTGCAAGAATTTTGTACCCAAGGAATACTTGGTTTCAGAATTTTGGCTCTTTTTTCCACACCTTCTTACAAACATAGCTCTTGCTAAAATAGGAGCTGCCACTGCTAGTCAGCAAAGTCCTGTATTCATCTAGTTCCTGACACACATTAGTGGCTGCTAAATGATAATGAGGTTTTGTTCATTACCATCCTCCATCTGATTAGAATTCCTGATCCAGAAGCCAAATTCTGCAACATCTCATTTTCAGTCCTGAGCAATTTCAGGTCCTTGTTTCTCTGTGTAGCAGAATGTGAAATTTGTCCAGAATATCCCTGTCAGTATTTCCATCATTATGGTTGCTTCATTTATACTCTTTTTGAGAAGGTCAATCTGTTTGCTGAGATGGGATCGGTTAATGAACACTTTATGCCCAAACAGCAGCATGACACTCATCCTAACAACATCTGAGGGGGGCCAGGGGATATTAAAGGGGTCTGGTGCCTTGAGATGTACTGTAGGCACACAAGTGTACACCCAGGAGTCTCGACTACATCCCCTGCAGCTTCGAGTGTAGCATTCACTCACTCACCCTCCTCACTTCTGGTGCCCATAGTTGGAGAAGGTAGAAGATAAATAGGGGAGGATTCACTGGGAAATTATGTGAAAGAAAGAACTGGTAACCAGGCCTCCAGAAGAACCTTATAGAGCACAGTTTGTTGGGTTCAACCCAAAGTCTAAAGGGCCATTGATTTGCAGTCTGTAAAGAGAACAGCAGGCTGGCAGTAGACTAATAAACTAAAGACAGATGCAGCTGGACAAATGCGGGCTAAGGACTGTAGAAAACTCACTGGATTGTAGGAGGTTGAGCACTGCTGACAACTGTTCAATTGCAGTAAGATTATTTCAAGAATACATGCTGAATTCAAGGAAAAATGAAGTCACAGGAACCCAATGGCCCCTGTAATTCAGAAGTCAAAATTGCAATAATCTTCTGTAGTTTTACTTTCTGTGAATGACAGTGAGATGAACAGGTTCCTGGTTTCACAGTGATTTGGTCAGAAAATGAAAATCAAGTGTGTATCCTGTCACTTGATACTGTGCCATTGACTTGAAGAGATATCTCCCCTTGTTTTCCATGGCAGAAGGACCTTTTGCTTTGATTGGTGAGTCTTCTTTCCTGCCATACACATTGCATGAAAATATGAAACCAAAGCTTTTCACTAGAGCTCTACCCAAGCTGCTGGTGTTTGCCTTTTTTAGCAGTCAGGAGGGTATGAGAGGTTGGACGTACATTTACTGATTTAATGTCAGTGGGCTCTCAAAAGAAAAGTAAACTAGTTGACATAGTAAACATTAGTATTGAGATATAAGTAGACTAGTTAACATGAGAAAATTGTCTAAATCTTGATAGGTCCTCATTTACCTGATGAAAAAAGTGATGGGGCAGCTGATCATTTCAGCAGGGCAGGTCTTGGCAAGGCAAGCAAGGAGATGAAAAGACAAGCAAATGACTCAGTGTTCTGGAACCCCAGAGGTGCATGAACTTTAGCACAGGTTTGAGTCGTCTTGATTCACCACGACTCCTGGTGTTCACTCTTGTAACCAGCAGTAAGTGCTTCTGAAATCCAAAGGGGAAGATAAAAGGGCACAGTCCTGAAAGGGAAGGAAAGTCTAGGAATTACACAGTGGCAGCATTTCAAGAAGCAGCAAGTAATCTGGGAGCCTAAGCTGATGGGAATAATATTTTTCTCATAGATGGTTTTATAGTGTTTATAGTATATAGCCATCTTTCTGTTCAAAAAATTGGCTTTTGTTCAACCTGGTGGTTGAAGCCCACTGTAACATCCACCTCCTTCAGTGCAAAATTGGCACAAAGAAGGGGATTGAAACCCACAAGTAGGCCCCCAGTTTATCAACGTAAAGGCTGGGAGATACTGCTGCATTATCTGAGCCAAAAAATATTTAGTAGAGCGTTACACCAGTAATCTCAGGCTGTTCTTAATGTGCATCATATCAAGGGTTAAATGAACTGGAAAGCTCATAGAAGAAAGCTCATACAGTGCAGGTTTTGTTTATACTGAAATGTTCCCATATGTTTCAGTTAATGCAGAATATAATTGGGTCTGCCTTGGGATGGAGATATTTTTCTTACACAATTTATCCATTAACCGTGTGTGTGGGAGAGTCCACTTCACCAGAAATAGCTTCCTTTCCATTTTAGCTGAAAACCCACAGTGCAAATCTCCCTTCTCCTTATCGCGCTCATCCTCCTCTCCAAGATGTTCTGCCTTGCTGCAGAGAAATAACCTTGTGGAACAGTTTCAAACATGAGGTAAAATAGGTCTGCCCTAAATTAGCTTTCAGTTAATGTATTTCCTGGCTCAATTTGCTGAGCAGCTCACATAGCACATGGACATTCCTAAATTAGAAAATCGCACATATAAAATTTTTCTTGGTTTTTTGTGTGTATGTTGTTTCAAGGTCAGGATTTCTGGTTTTGATTTTAATACCTCAAAGTAACAGGAAAGAATTGTGTTTGACATTAATTACATCCTTCTGCCTGCTTTATTATTATTTGGATAAACAAGCTACTGATTTGAGGGAGAGAAAGGTCTACAAGGTGTTTGAGGTCTTTATTTCCTTTTCCTTTGGTAAACTTCCAGTAATTTAGCTTGTCTAATTTGCTGCTGGAAACCTGCTGCTAGGAGTGCTCATACCTGAGAGAGAACAAAATTAGTGAGCTGCAAGGAAAAATTCAGTAATGAGATGAGAAGCAGGGAAAATTTGGCTTTGTCTGTTTGCTTTTTGTGTGTGAACATGAACAAAAATCAGAAGGAATATTGATTGTCTGAAAGCAAGGCAGTGAGCAGTGAATGGAATGGGAGGCTCAGAGGTGTTCCAGGTGTGATCAGTGTGTTCTCTCTCCATCACGCCGTGGTCCAGCTCCTGGTGGGCTGTAGAGTGTTGGATCCTCCAGGTGCAGGCAGCAGTGCTGTGCTGGTCACTGTGATACACATTGGTGCTAGGGCAGCGATTTACAGCAGTGCAACTGATCCCTGAATTATCATCTCAGCAGAGGGCAGCCCTCTTGCATCCTGGAGTCTGTGTTGTGGCTCCCCAGTGGCAATTTAAGGGATCTGGAGCGGGTTTTTCTGCGTGCTGCCACTGATCCCCTGGTGCTTTATTGGCCCACAGGAACCCCTGACAGCCTGTAAACTTAAGCCAGCTTTTGTACTACTGCCTGTTACTACTGGCATAAGGCAGATTTGGGGTCAGAGGCAGTCACCAGCTACCTCTAGCCCTTTCTGGACCTGTACTACACATTTCTTGCCTATAGCATTTGTGCCATTGTGCTTGAAAGCAGAGCAGGTTGGTGATCAATCGAGTTTCATGGCACACAAATGCATTATACCAAATGACAGTCCCATCAGCAATTGTTTCCGTGGCCTTTTGTGCCAGTGGGTTATCAGTGTATGAAGACTGGTGCCGGTTGTGAGAAAAAGCCCCTGTTAGATTTGGAGGGAGATTAATTTTCTTCACTGGAGTACAACAGTGAAGAAAGCAGTTGCCCTGGAAGGGGCTCTCCAAGTTCCTCCTTGTGCTCATGCACACAGGTAAATAGGTATTTTAGTTGAGCTGTTTATGGAAGAGCTCAGTCACTTTAGTTGACATGGAGAAACAACCTAGTCTGATCAGTCTCATGGTTTTGAGAAGTTTCCTTTTGTCCTGTACTGACTCCCTTTCCAGGTGCCTGCTCTTAATTCCACATCTTACTTGTAGTTAGTGCTTGCTTATCTTTAAAAATACGGATCATGAGATACGTCTGCAAGTCAGCAGACGTGACACTGAATACACTCTGGGAGTGAATTTATCTGTCACTAAATTGGTGCATTTCCTAGCTCTGTTTGAGAGCGTCAGAGACCACAGGGAACTCTGCTGCTGCTGGAGGTGGGGGGGGCCCTTCTGCTTGAGGATCTCTGCATTTTTGTTCGTAGCTATTTACTGTTCTTTTACCTTCTAATTAGCACAATTCCCCCCTGCCTAGCAGTCCCAGTTGCTTAAGTCTTTCCCTGCCACTGCGTAGTCTGGTCCACTGCACCCATGTGCTTACAACCCCTAAAGGTCATCCAAAATTCATACCATAGGAGAGAAATTGCCAGCTAAGAGAGAGAGAACTGTCACTTGTGCAGGAGGCAGAGTGATAAATGAGTTTCTAGAAGGAGGGAGTGAGAGGATATTAGTTTTTAACAGCTTCTAGAAATCCTAAAATAGAGCAGAACTGGGCCACAACTAACAGAAATGGAGACTGCTCGCTGATGAACAGAGGCATCGCTGTTGGGAGGGAAGGAGCTTTGGCAGAGGACTCCTCCCACAGCTTTCCTGTAGTTACTAAAGTGAATGACTTGGAGCTGGAAGGATCCTGGGCTCCCCTGCCAGAGTACTTGGAGCTGAGCAGAATGAGGTCAGCTTAATGTGGTGGAATTTTTCAGCCAGTCCAGTGGTTTTCCAGGGGCCTGAGTCAAATTTTCTGAATGTACGACTCTGGCAAATCATACATTTTTTGGCCCTTATAACCATCAGCCACAAACAGTATAAAACCCACTTTGCATGTACATGTGGACAGGCAGGAATTACAGTCAGTAAATGCCACAAGAATGGATTGACAGACTGGGAGAGCACAGACTGAACTGAGAGGCCTCAAGTTTCTGCTAAGGCTTTTATTTTCTACCTTTTAGCTTCTTAGTGAATTAGAAAGGGAAAAGTGTGGTTTTCTTAGTGCTGCTGAACAGGGTGGAGACCCCAGTGCTTCTGCTGAAGGCAGTGAGATCAGCAGAGTCCCAGGTGACAAACTGGGCACAGAAGGTTGACATTGTGATAATGGCAAAGAAGACATAATTCCAGGGAGAAAGCAGTGTTTGGCTCCCTAAACAAGGCTTGACAATATTTTTTTTTTCTCTCAAATTGTCCTTCCAAAGGATGTTTGACACTGCTTCTGTCCAAGGTATGGGATATGTGTGTTTTGTGGCAATTCCTTATACCCTGATCCCTTTGTCCTGCTAACAAGGTACCTGCCTGGAGCAGCCCACAGCTCTCCTCCAGCCCTTTGAAACCACATCACAGGGTGGCTGGGGCACCTCTGGACAAACTGGTTATCCCACCTGGGTAAGAGTTCCTGGGTATGATGGTGTAGACATAGCCTAGGGGAACTGGTGGGGATACAGAAAGCAAAGTACCTCCAGCTTATTTTCAAAAGATTTCTTTGAACATGGATTGGGACGGGTCCCCGTGTCCTCAGGTAACCATATCTGCCCTCTTTGCAGGAAGGTGGACCCTACTGGGGTCATAGTTGTCCCTTTCTGAGAAAGGCCCAGCACTAAACCAACACAGAGATCTAAGTTCCTACTTTACCTAGAAATTAGTCTTCTAAAGAAGGGTTTGGGCATAAAAGGCAAGATCAAATGTTATAACTGTAGGATCAATTGTTACAACGCGTAATGGTGAAACCATTTTCGTCTGCCCCTCGTCCCCAGGTATTACTGGTTTTCTCTTTTACTCTGCTCTTGTCACTGCTGCTCCCCAGCATGGGTCACCAGCAGGCAGCATTTCCTCAGGACAGCCCTGCCTTGGTGTGAGTCCTCCCCGGGCCACAGTCCCTCAGGGGCATCCCTCCTTCCAAAAGCACGTCTCCAGCCCCGTGTGTCCTCAGGAGTCTGTCCCTCCCTGTGCCTCCTCAGGCTTCTCCCCACATGCTTCCTCATGGGTCCTCCCCTAGTGGTTGTCACTCTCTCATAAGAGAGCTCATGCACAGCATTTGCTTTGTCTTCAAGGAAAGCATTTGGCAGACAGGCAGGTGAAGTATGATCCAAAATCTCTAAGAGCGAGTGCAGATCTTTCCTCTGAGTTCAGTGAGCTTTGGATTGTGCCCTAATGGAATGAAAACCTGGCAGAAGAATGTATAGACTAGCTGTGACTTAAGGCAGGGAAAAAAATTTCAGCAAACCAATGGTTTTGAGCTTGAGCTGAGTGCAAGAGGCCAAGCACAGGAAGGAACAGAGAGGTCAGCGCTGGTGCCCAGAAAAACACTGGTAATGACAGTAGTTCTCTGTCAGAGGTATGGGCAGGTTCAGTCAATTAAAAGTGACAATCAACCTCTAAGCTGTTCAGCTTTCAGCCTGCAACAAGGCTGGGTGTGTTTGTAATTCACCTGTATTAATGGTAATCATTTGAAAAATTCATCATCACAGTTTCTCACTTTGGAATCAATGCAGCTTTTAAGTAAGACCTGTGAAAACCTTATCCACAGAAAGAAAAAGAAAAGGTCAGATTATAGTAAATACAGTTTTAAAAAAAAAGCTTTTGGATGATAATGTATGCAGCCAACCTCAGCCAAATATTCACCCCAAAGAGAACCAATCGTGTCATATCCTCTCCTGCACAAACTAGTGTTAAAAGAGAAAACATCTAATATTTTTAATTTCCCCTCTTCAAAAGGAAAGCCCTTTGTTTTACCACCAGATTGACCTGATGGTGTACTCAAGGCTGATACGTCTTAAGTAATTTTACAAATTTAATCTAACAAATCTAATAAAATTTAAACTTAACAAATGTAATCACAATTCATCTCAAGCTCCTCTTTTCTTGTCTTCCTTCCTTGTCCTCCCTGTCCTGTCATCTGGGTCATTCTGAGTTTTTCTCCCAGAGTATTTTGCTACTCCTAAAGGCTTCGACAGATGAGAGTTTGTGGTTAAAGAAAATCCATGTATTCACTGGGGATGAATGAAAGCTTATGTGGAGCTATCAGTTGTCAAGGATAACCAGTCACATTCTTGTGAGGGGAAAGGGTAGTAAAAGGCATTGAAGATTCTTTGGGTTGAAAAATTGGAATGTGATTTATAAATCTGCCATCCATCATCTTCAGTTCCCAATCTCAAGACTCATAGCAGCCTTTACAGGCTCCTTGATGATGAGAACAAGACACAGAGCTGTGTGTGGGACTTTGGCACCCAGTTTCAGTAAATGCCATCAGAAGCCTCATCTGTAAAGTTGTGTGTGTTCATGGTGATAAAGGGCATTTGCTCTTCTGTGGAAATAATCTCCATTTTCTCTGAGGCTATATGCCCTAGAAAGAGAAGAAAATACTCATGATTTCATGTAAATTCCTCACAAAATAAAATGTCATTATTTTCGAGGTTACATGCACAGGTGTTGCATGAAATATGTTTGAGTTTTGCTGTAAGTAACTTCAGCTCAGGTTGAATTCCAGGTTCCCATTCAGGAAAGTGATCTCATGTTGTAATGGACTTGAGCCCGTATTTTTTGGACTTTTGGAGCAGTATGAAGGATTGTCCCAAAAATATGGCAATAAGAGGAATCTCCTTATGCATTTGAAACACAGTGGAATATGTATGATGCATATTCCCATAAATAACAAGAAAAAATTGAGTTCCGCTGAGTCAGAACAAAGATATGAGGCTGAGGAGATAGAAACACATCCAGAATCACATGTCTGGAGTTGAATTACTAGAGACAGTTTTAGAATTTAAAGTTGAGTTTGAGGGTTTGTAAATTCCCATGCTTTTCCCTATTTCTTCCACTATTTTCTTGCTTTTGGTTACAGTTGCAGTTTTTTTGATTAATCCTGTCCCTATGCACTGTTCACCAGAGGGATGGTGATCAGTCACGGAGAAGTGTCTCTCCCCAGCCCCTCAGGAGCTCTCCCCTCCAAGCTCTCAGCTGTGACCTATTCCCAGGCCAGCGCTCAAACAGGGAACATTCTGAAGCTGGGATTTTGATACCGGAATAATTCTTGGGTTTCAAGCTTTTGTCAAGGCAGGTCAGCTGCCTTATTTAGCTTTTTTAAGCTAAATAAGCTAATAAAGCCTTATTTAGCTTTTGAAGCAAAATAAAACAGACCCCTCCAGTCCTTCAGTGGCAGAGGAGGACTAAAGTTGAGTGGGACAATGCACTGCTGGTGCAGCCACATCTCCACTGCCTTCGTTGGAACTAAGAGACACCAGTCAGAGACGGACAGCAGGAAACTGTTCCTGCTCCTGTGCACATGATCAGGGCTGCCTTGGCCATGTGGGAGGATGCTGGGCACTTCAGGTACATTTGCAGACAGTGAGGAACTAACATTCACATGGCATCAAAGGCTGGAGTCTAAATCTGCTGGTTTCAAGCTGAATTACAGCTCTTCAGCAATGTTGCAACTTCCCAGGGGTACTCCCTACTTTGCAGAGGAGTGGGAGCAGATTCTTCCATAGTGCAGAGGTCTCTGCCATGGATCATAACTAACTCACAAGAGGAAAATCCTGAAGTGGGTCCTGAAAATGTCTAAACCGACAGTTCAGACTCAGGTGTAGCTGTCTTGTCTGAAAGAGCAATTCTGTCCTTTGATGTGTCTTGTGTTTGATTGCAGAGGGCTGTGCAGGAAGGACAGGAGAGACTCCAACTGTCAGAAATATTTAAAAGATCTCCTGAGAAGGAAGGGTCATTATCCAGAGGAGGTGAGCTTTGCAGGATGGAGGAGACCAAAACCAGGCATAGCACCTGGAGGGAGACTTGAGAAGGACAGATACCTGTCAGATGCAACCATAAACAGAAATTCCCAGTTGTCTTTAATTAAGCCTCTTCCTGTCCCGTCAGAGGGAAATGGGCCCCATGGCAGTAACAGAAAGGAAGTAAGTCAGTGCCTCTGCTGTTAATCTAGTGTCCTCCTGGGACAGACAGAGAATATCACTGTGCATGGTTTGATAACAGGCAGCATCCCACAAGGAGGTTCTGGCTCCTCACAGTATCTCTGAAAATGTCCTGAACCTCATCCAGAGGCCCTGGATCATCCCCTGAGCAGAGAGACCAGGAGGCCAAGGTGGGCCAGGGATCCTGCTTGAGAGGACAGGACTTGGGAGAAGTTCCTGCTCAGCCCCTGCTACCAAATGTCTGTCAAGCAGTGATGGAAAAACCATGCAGCATCTGTTTTCCAGAGGAGAGCCATCCTTGTGAGCCGCAGTGCGCAAGGGCTGAAATCTCTTGGTTAAAACATATGTTGTGAGAAATGAGCAAAACCTAAAGTAAACAGTTTACACAGAGGTAAGCATCTGCTGATTGCTGCTATACACAGGCAAAATGAGGCTCTGTTTGAAAATGGCCTGATTTTGCCCTTGGTGCCTTTTTTTATACAGTGGAATAAGTGAATCCTCAACAGGCAGAAAGCTCCATTACTTATGTTTCCACTGTGCATTTTCTTTTCCAAACAATGTTTGCTGCCCCAAGAGCCTAATTATCACCTAAGAGATGTTAACAGCCAGATCATTGGAACTTCGAAAAGGTTTTGATCAAATACAAGCAAGATGTAGTTTGTATTCCCTGTATTCCAGGAGCAGCTGGTCTCCTGAGGTAGGAAAGTGTGGACTAAGTTAATGAATTTAAATATGCTTCTGTTAGATCTTTTAATCATGAATGTAATTGCATCTGGTAGTCTTTTTAATTTTTAAATATAGAGGATGTGATTGGATTTCTTTTTCCTTTTTTTTTTAATTTCTTCATTTTCAAATCTATCACTACTATTCCTCCCTTCATGGAATTCTCCAGAAGGAACACCTTGTCTTGATGCCTTGAGTGGCTACCTAAAAACAGAGACTAGACAGGAATAAGGGAATAAAGGTAGGTATTTATTTGAAAGGCTTTCAAAGGTACACCCGGGGAGCCAAAGGCTACATCCAAAAATGGACCCAAAGATGGACCCCAAGTCACGAGTTCTTCACACTTTTATAGGTTTGGTTCATTTGCATATCAGCATAAATTCACCAATTAAAACTTCAGTTAATGATGTAGATTCCCCAAGCTCATCCCCCTTCTACGATGTTGGTTTGCACATTTTCGGGCCCAGGACAGCCTGGGTGTCCTTGGAGAGCAGGCCCGGAGAGGCTTTGTTATGTCTAACAGAAGTTAGCAGGCTACAAGAAACTCCAGAGTTACACATTAGGCGATGCAGTATTTGAAAAATATAAAAGTTAAAACCTGAGGCATCAGTCTTCCCAGAGTGAACACGGTGAATCTTTACTGTATTGATTATTTCACTATTATCTTTCTGCATTAGCAGTCCCCCTTCTGTCCCTCTCTACTGAGAAAAGGGTGATCAAGAGCTAACTCATGTAAGCACAGTTAACTATTAGGAGACAGCAAATGTTAATTCCAACAGCAAATGTTAATTACAAAACCTAAGAAGCCAGATTCGCCCTAATCTTGTCAAGATAGAGGGGACAAGGATCATCTCAGAAACTGCTGAATCACTCTACAAAAGATCACGCATGCCCCGGGGAGAAAGGTGAAAAGTGCATTGTGAGGCAGACTACCAGCCTTCATCAGAAAGAGCCCTGAGGAAGAAGAGGAGCCTTCCTCAGTGCGACCACCAGGACACACCGCACATGCGTAACACGTATGCTAATGATATTAATGACTTCCGAGAAATAATTTGTATAACCACGCCTATCCCAAGGAATATGATGAATATTCATGAATTTTACCCGTAATATTGTGTTGTAGGAAGTGCTGGGGTGTGTGTGCTCAGAGGAGAGATCCCTACACAGCCAGCACCGAATAAAGCAAATACCCACTGCTCTGACTCTGTCTCTGAAGTGTCTCCTGGCCCGGTTTGGGACAATTCAACACCACTGCTTCTGCCTTTGTTGTGTCTGGCATAAGGAGCATACACATGCAGTAACAGGTACATCAAGCCCAAGCATGGAGTGGGAGGAATTTACCTTTGGAATTTACCTCTGATACATTCCTTTTGCGCCAGCTCTGGCACTTGTCTCTAGGCTGACTGGAATAACAGGATGCACAAGCATCAGTCCAGCTTCCCAGAAAGATTAACAAGGGAAGATTGAAGCCCAATACTTGTGTCCCACAGGTGACTGAGAGTGTTTCTGTGTTTGAGCTAACTGATAATAAAAAACATCACCGGGTTAAATGGAGCAGACAAAGGAAGCTGTGCTGGCAGTTCTGTGATGCTGAAAGCTTTCCAGACCTCTTGCTTTTGTACACATCCTCTCTTTAGGATGAAAAAAATGCAATACAACAAGCTGAGATCCCCCAGAGTACTGAAAGAGACGGATTGCAATGGCCCTGCTACCTTCCAGCTCCCATTGGCAAAATATTCAAAGAAAAGATAAATTATTATGTGAAGAGACAGGCAGGGGATTGAATGACTCAAAGCTGTAGGATATGGAGCCTCATATAACAAGATCACCAGCTCCTATTCACCCCAGGCTGGTGGTGCCTGAAAGCCTCTCCAAGCTCAGCAGTTTGCCATAGTATCTGAAAGAGCTAATAGCCCCAGCCCAGCAGATCCCAGTGGGCAGAGACTTAGCACAGCATGCTCCAGGGGTGTGGATTGCCACACACTTACTTCAAAATTTACCAAACACAAGTTTTTCTCTGTGATAATTGTTTTTACAGCGAGACTGAGCACATGCCTGCATTCAAACCGTGGTTATTTCAGGGGAGCTGTGCTGATAAACCCTTTTTGAGAAGGAACTCACACTGGCAAGGATCCTCTGCTCCATAATTTAACCCATTTCCCTGGACAGAGTAAGCCATACCCACAACCACGTATATATTGCTACCCACAACTTTTTGCTGGCAGTGCTATTTGACTGGTAATGTTCTTGTATTATTTACTTCCCACGTTACAGCTATGCCAGCAAAACTCTTCTGTGTAACCTAAGCTTATGAGGGAGAAAACGCCTGTGTAAATTTTTTAAAGGTGCTGTTTCACAGTCAAGCCTGAAGCAGAGACTTAAGGAAAAGTCTCAGCAGATAGAGAATCACAGTGTCCCAAGGCAAAGCCCAGTGCCACATGTCCCAGTGCCACATCACCCGCGGGCAGGGGGCACTCCGGGTGCAGCACGGGTGTGAGCAGGGAGCAGCTGTGGCACTGGAAATGGAAACACCCGGGGCAGGGGCTTTCAGAGCCTCTGGGAGGAAGGCTGTGTGAGCAGAGGGCTGCCTCAGGAGGATGCGCTTGTGACACCCAGCAGGGGTGACTTCACGGGACTTCAGGGTGGCACACGGGCACGGCTGCCTGCAGTGCCGCTCTGGAGGGGGAAACAGCCCCGGTTACCAATTCCCGGCAACTCCATGAGATTGCACGTGTGGCCTTACAGTGTAGGACATGGCAAATCCCGGGGGAAGGGAGATGCTGGCCGGAGGAGCGGTGCCGCCGTGCCAGAGCCGCGCCGTGGCAGGCCGGTGCCATCTAGTGGGTGTCGGGGGATCCCCGGGCTGCAGCAGAAGCAGGAGTTGTCCCACTGGGCACTTCCTTTGGGTTTCTTTGGGCAGAAGGTTTTCCCGAGCTGAAAGCAGCGCGTTGAGAGATGGCAGCGTACGCTTTTAAGCACGTAATTAGACTTATCTGCAGTAGAGCTGCAGAGGAATTTGGCAGCCTTTTGGCCAGCTGGAACACCTCTGGAGTCCTTCACGTGGAAGGTGAGGGAATAATGTTGGCCTGTATTGAAATAAAAAATGTCTTTCAATGATCTGTTAGTCAAAAAGCAGATTTTTTTAAAATCACATTCAACACATTGCTGCTTTTCTGGTATTCACAAGTGCTCCTGCTAACCACAGGGCAAGGAATCCCATTAACTACCCTTAGAAGAACCCAAGGTTTGTCAGGGCAAAATGTGCCTTCTTCACAGTGCAGGGGTGCTGTGAAATACCCATTTGATATTTCATAACTCTCTCAGCCTCGCAATGCACAGGTCTGAGGGATCACCTAGCAGAGAGATCCTGAGGCTGCTGAAGTTTTGAAGACTCAAATGTCCATCTGAAGTCCCAAACCATGAGGCTGATTTGTGCTTCCCGTGAGTGAAGCTGAGGGGAAACAAAAGGATTCCTGTAATTAGAAATAGCTTTGCTGTTCCTCACACCTCTCTCAGCAGCGCCAGGGACAGGTCACTGTCAGAGACAGGATGCTGGCTGGCCAGGACAGATCAGTGATGGATTTGGAGCAGCCCTTTCCAGCACTGCTCAGTTAATGAATTTTGCAGTCTTTGTTAGCTTCCTTGGCATGGTGATTCACTTAGGAGAGAAATTGTGTCTGTGAGCTCGACCATCACTCTGACAATTCCTGTTGGGTCTCTCTGTATGCCTGCTTTAAATGAACAGTGGCTGCTGAGGCTGGCAGAGAGTACTTGTGCTGTTTGGAATGAAATACTCACACTTTGTACTTTGCATGTTGCATATTCTCATTTTATTGAGAAAACATTTTTAACAAAAGTGTTAATTGCAGACCAGCTAATGCTGCATTGTTTTCAGGCTCAAGCAAAAGAAATTCAAACCGAGAATCAACCTGCTGTGTTTTCAGATCAATAATTTGTGAAAAACGAATAGTGATGCCCGTGCAGTCTCCCGTTGTGCTGTGGGGCAGGGCTGGTGCTGGTTACAGAGACAGCAGAGTGAGCAGCCTGCTCTTCACAGGGCTGAGCCCCTCCTGCTCAGCCCGGCTCTGGTGGTGATTTTAAGAGCACACTCCCAGCAGTTCTTTCCTTGGGGCTGACTGGAGGCAGTGCCACATGCAGAATGGGCTTCTTGGTGCTGGCAAGGCCTGAGATGAGCTGCTGTTCACTGCATACCCTTTGATGGATTGGTTGCATACGGCTTTTGGTAATGTCTTGATTTCCCAGGAAATGATGTGTTTTAGACAGAAGCCAGGCAGCTTGTTACTCCTGCCAGCTGGCAGGGGGGTGGGTATGTGCATATAGATATTTGGTGTTTAATAATTGAAACTGGATGTAGCAAGGTTGGCAGCATGTCTCTCAGCTTTGAAGACAGGGTATTGTTAGAGGAAAATGGGATGTTTTCCTGTGCCGAAGACAAATTTTTCTTCCTCAGCTAATCTTGGTGTCTGCAGCTGCTGTGTCAATATCTCCTCCTGAAAGGCAGGGAATGAACTTCTGAACATCTGTAACAGCTACATTAAGTGGTGTAGTTTATTGTAGAATTATGGATGATGATGGCTGGGAAACTAAACTGTAAATCAATCAAAGCATTTTGATGATATTCTAGATCATGAGAAAGAGATTCATGCAGGAAGAGACAGTGATTTATTGCACCAACTGGTAACACATTCAGCCCCAGTCATTTTTATTTATCATTACTTTGAAAAGATTTCAACCCTTCATTAAAGCACATTTTAAAAAATCTGTAATGATGATAAAGTTTTGCTGTAATGAAAATTGACACTCCTGAACTGTGATTTCTGGTGATAGGAAAGTGAAGAATAAGGAACTTAAGATACACAAACTTCACACTAAATTAGTTGAACAATTGCCTTTGTTTAATTGTCTTTAACGAGCAAATGAAGGGAGTTTTTCCTTTTCATCCTTAAATCTGTTCCTTTGAAAGCATCTTGCACTATCTGCAGTTTTGAACCATGGTACCCAGGATTTTGAATGCTTAGCAAGTCATCCATTTCTGAGGCATTAGCAACAGAGACAGGATTTATTTCAATCTCTGCATATCATTCTTTGATCTGGGCTTACTTAAGTGCATTCCAGTGCAATTAATTAGGAAAACAGTATAAGACAGTGGCAACTCCAAGTGATCTTAAATGTAAAAGTGACTGATTAGTAGCTCTGCTTTCTTGAGGATTATCTTTTGCTGCTTAACAACATCTGCTATTCCTGAGCAAGGGAGAGTCAGTTAATTGAGGAGAGGGAGCTTTGGTACTCTTTGTAAGCTCACTAGTATGCCAATTCACAAGAAAAGAAGCCATGTGGGCACCTCCCCCAGCACTGATTTTAAGACAGAGCTGGATAAATGGAATTAGGACCAGTGCCCTACCTGATGCTGTGAGGTGTGGGGCCGTATGCAGCTCACACTGATGGCTCTGCAGGCAGTTCCCTTTGCCTTGCAGAGTTCCTTGGAATCCAGTCCTTCCCCTGAGCCTGCTTTCAGGGGTGGGTTTTGCAGCTGTTTGTGTTTTCTTCCTTGGAATGTCTTGTTTCTTGATGTTTGCTGGCTGGCTGAAACTTTCGGTGTTCACTTGTATGTTCAGGACATGTCAGTCCAGTTTAAAAATCCTGTGCATCTCGATTCTGTTTCCTGCTTCCTACTGAGCCTTCCTACTCAGATCAATAAAAGGAGCCGTCCATCAGGTTTTGATTGGAACAAGACTGATCAATGAGCAGCTCAGGGGTGCTGTGTTGCAGCTGCAGCTGCCTGACACAAATATTGCCTCCCTTTGCCAAGGAATTCAATTGTCCTGCATAAGCGATCAATATCTGCTCCTCTGACTACTCTTGCTCCCTTAGTGTTCCTCTAGAGTTTCTTTATAATTTAATCTTCTTCAAGGAGCCATATTTCCTGTCTGTCATGCTGTTACATTTTCCTTGAATCTTTTTTGAGTCTCACAGCCAGGGGAGCTCCTATGATTCACAAGAGAAGCTGACTTACAGTTCAAAAGAAAATGCAAATTCTAGCCTATCTGCTTTATTTACAGCTGTTTCAAATAAATATCTTTACATATTGCATTGTGACTTCAGCTTTGTCTTTGCTCTATATCAACTTGCTGCTGGTTTTCTTTTTTCTGTTTGGCAATATCCTGGTCATTCTTTCTTCTGCATCCTGAAGTGTGCAGGGATCAGATGCAGAAATCCTGGCATTCTCTCTCTTCCCAGGACAAAGACAGTGTGAAGCTCTGCAGATTTCTGTGCAGAACCAGTGCAGTTCAGTCCCAGTGACACAGCAGGAAGCTCCCTGACCTGGCAGCCCACACTGGCAGTGTATTTTAGGGTACAGCACTTATTCCCTGAAGCTGGAATGAGGCCCCAAATGCTTTCCACTGCTCTAGTGGTTGGGTGAAAACTGCTATCCTATGCTACCTGTCCAGTGGAAATTGATCTCTGACACAGAGATGAAAAGTTCAGTGTCTCATTGCAAATGTGTCATTACTCTTCAGGGATTGATTTGTTACTTGCTTGGTTCTAATGTGGCCACACACAGGAAGATACTCAAGAAAAAGTTATAGAGAGCCCTTCTAGCAAATATTTCATAGTAAATATGGGTGTAATGTGTTACTGACTTCTGTGTGGTTTGTAATGCCAAAATCAATGCAACTGAAAGTCTCTGTGACAGAACCAGTAAGTGAAGGGAGTGAAAATCTTCATTTCAGAGAATGGCCATGTTTTTCCCTTCTGAAACTTCCTACATTGCTGACAGCACGGGCAATAATAAAAGCAAAGTAATGCAAAGAATAAGCACAGGTTGCAGTCCACCTTTCTGCCATCTGTTCTCTGCCAGCACTGGTGTAATCTCTCTGGCACTGGCACTTCCCTGTGCCATCTGTCAGCATCCCGATGTGCTATTGATTAGGGGGTTTACTGAGGTCACTAGGAAGCACAACAAGCCTCCCGAAACCCGGGAAAGGTGGTAAATCAAAGGTGTTTGATTTGTAACTTGCTGTCATTTTTGGTGCCTTGCTTCAGTACAAGACAGCAGTCAACAATTCCTAAGCTCTTCGCATGAGGAAAGTTATGATGGCAAAAGAAAGAGCTTGTTTATAAATGGTGCAAGTAACATAAGCTTTTAATGGGTCCTAGAGGAGTCCAAGGCTCCAGAGGGCTCTGGAATGCCTTTCCCTCCGCCCCCATTTGCTCCCCTCACCCTGACCCCCACGTTTTTTTCCAAGCCTTTGTCCAATTTTCATCGTATCTGTCATATTGAAAAATGAGCTGGCGGTTCACTCCTAAGGTTCATAGCATGCCATGTATCTTTTTTTAGATTAACTTGTTTGCAAAGAGACAGTTCAACAGGAAATTCTTGTGCTTACACAGCAGTGCAATTTTTATGAAAAGCAGAGATGTTGTTAAAACTCATTATCTGTGTCTATTCTGCTAATTGGATATAAAAAAGTCATGAGACACGAGGATGATAGGACCACACTTGCTTCCTGGGTAAAAGCTTGTTAGTACATTGCTAACAACTCTGAACTGGCGCTGAGTGTGTGACAGTGTAGTGTGAACACAGTGAGTATCAGCATTGCACAGCACTGAGGTCTGAGGTAAAAGTGCACCTCATTTCATTTATGGAGATGAATGGAGGTAGTGGTCCTGAAAGTGTCCGTTTCTGATGGTTTCGGAGGAATGAATGCCCAGCCACAGCTACCTTGATGTTCCATTTGATCCCAGACATAAAATGCTCCCTTGTGTTGCCATATACATCGATCAGTATGGAACAGCCTGTGTCATTCTGCCACCCCCAACATGGGTGTCCAGGCTTCACGTGCCCTCCCAGCTTCCTGACAAACCAGGCCTCACCCATCTGCCCTGGGGCTGACCCACATCCTTTGTGCCTCCACTCCAGCTCTGCTGCCTTTGCCAGTGTATTTCAGGAGGAGTATCTGTGGTAGAGGAATATATACACAATACTAAATAAATAACATAAATAAATACACCAACTACTGCTTTGCAGACCCACCTTTCTTTGTAGGTCAGCTTTACATAGAGACACCTCACCCAGTGCTGCAGCCACCGTGTGTGCAGCCAGACAGCATTGCTGCTCCTGCAGATCCCAGAATCAAGGCAGTGCTGCTGCAGTGGGACTGGATCAAGCACACAGATTGACCCTTCCCTGAGTTTCATGTCTTCAGGTCTCTTCACCACCAGTCTGGAGAAGGCCTTGCAGTTGTGTTTGACTGTCTCTGGTGTTTTTAAGCTGTGACTCAGCCCATGCATGGCTTGTGAACACCAAAAGGGAGCTTTTGTTTAAGATTGTTTTGAGTGGATGGAGGGGTGGGTGTTTCTCTCATGAAATGCCCGAGGTGCTGCCTGCTCTTTTGTCTCCTTCTTCACTGTCAGACTGTGTTATGCTTGCACACAGACGTGGTGTTCAGTGCACGCAGGTCCAACACGCAGGAGCTCTGCTCTCCAGGCAGGCTCTGCAGTGGGATCATCATGCTGTGATGACAGGCTGCCTCACCAGCATTGCAAACCATTCAAAATTACCCACTTTCTATGAAATACATGGGTGAAAAGAGAGAGGTGTGGCTCTTCTCGTCTGTCTCCGCCTCCTGGGGCAGCCTGAGCACTGTTGCAGGGCTGGCTCTCAGTGGGCTGTTGGCAGCATGGTCCAGGCACCGCTGCATCAGGAATTGGGTCATGGTGAAATCAGACCCCAGGGTGACCCCGAGTGAGGATCCGGAGAGTGAGCAGAGCCTGTGTGAGGGTTGGCTGTTTTTACATTTCCAAATGTCCTATCTTTTAATACAGCCGAGTCCCAAGAGCAGAGACCATCAGGCAAAACAAACACAATTCTGCAAAACAAACCTGGTTCCCAAAGCAAGCACTGACACCCCCTCCTTTCCTGGCAAAGAAAATCACTGCTGTGGGTGTTTACCCAGTCTGAGAGCTGGAGGATTGGGTTTGCTATTCAGTTTCTTGGCTTTTGGGTTTCTGTGTTGCAACCTTTATTTAAACATGGGGGTCAGAAAAGATGTTTGTTTGTTTGGGGTTTTCGTTCTGTTTCTATGACTTTTAAAGGACTGAAGAGTTTATTGTGTGTGAAATACAGGAAGAGTCTAAATGAACAACAGATGAGAGGAAATAGACTGAGGAAAATTAGGGCTGTTTGCTACCAAAGGAAGTAATCATTGTACGTATATTAAATTCCAATCTCTAACTGAGAATGTGTTTGTTATGCAAGAAATCTGACTGTAGAGGAAAACAGGGAAATACGTGGAGTCTTTGCAAGGTTGGGCTTTAAAAGTGGTGAGTGTGGGTTTGGTGCACTGGTGGTAAATAAGCCAGCAGGCAGCTTTTACTGACACGAGTGGTGGCTGGAGAGTGATCCAGAGTTTCCCATCGTAGCAGAAGGTCGTTCTCTGGGCAGAAGGGGGACACTGTTCTTTATACATCTGCTATTTGTAGGTAACATTTAGTGTGACTTTATAATGAGAAGATAAATTCTTTATGAACTTTCATCTGCCACATTCTCAGCTCATCCATCATTAGAGACACCTGACTCACCTATTATTACTAATTACTTACCTGTAAGTCCTTGCTCGGCCTGTTCCTTGAGAATCACAGTGTCATTTTCAGTGGAGATAACCCTTACCTGGCAATCCCCTGCAGTGCCTCAGCCAAGTGAGGGTTTAGGTGATGGCAGTGGGGGTGCTGAGTGCTCTGGTTCTCCTTCCCCTGGTTCCTGCAGACTATCAGCAGGGCAGGTGCACACATGCATTTCACTGGTTGTTTCAGTGATAAACTGCTTACAGTGAGAGCCTGTATGAATGGAATAAGGACCCTCACCAGGGATTTGTGGAGTGCACAATACATGGGCTTGGCTTACAAGGATGCCTTAAATCAGCCACAAAACTGACATTACTACATCTTTAAACAAAACACAGCCTTCCTCATTATTACAAGATGGCAGACCCCCTGCTCAGTTAATTCAGCAAGGATATAGAATGATTTTTTAATTATTTCTTTTTTAGCAGTAGAAAAATTGTAGCCTGGGGGTATGTTGCTTTGACAGATTGGGGTTATATGGTTGAAGCTGACCTATGCAGCTTCCTTCCCCTTCCCCCTCCTGGCAGGCAGATGAAGCATTTAATGATTGCAAGAGGCTAGCTGCATTTTGTTCTTTATCTGATGGAAGGCCACCACAGTAGTCAAAAAGGACTTGTTACATGCTTTGCTTTTCCTGGGAGGATTGCTTGAAAGATCAGTAAAGAACCTGTAAAAATTTTTTTTAAATAAAATAAAATAAAATTTGGCCATGAGGGAGGAAGCATTTAAGCACAGGAAAGAATAAGGAGTTGCAGTCAAATAAGCAGTTCTTGGCAGAATTTAGAGACCAGCAGCAATGAGAAGGGTGCATCCATCGGTGTGTAGAAAAGAGTGGAAATGAACTGAAGAGAAATGATAGCATCACATTTAGAATCTGTCACTTTATCAGAATTATGTTGACTGGTTATTAGCAAAAGAGAAGGAATTGAGTTTTTAGAGGAAGAAGGGTTTCATTTCCCCTTCATTAGCCGAGGAACCCGCTGACAGGAATTAAGACAGAATATTACCAAATGGCAGCTTCAGCCACGCAAGAAAGGGTTATTTTTAACCCAGAGCTTCTCAGTGACTGCCTTTGCAGCATGGCCCTGCTTAAAAAAAACCAAAACTCTGCTGGCAAAACTAAGGCTGCTTTGTGCTGCTATGTGAGAATGGGAAGGAGAGGTCCGGGTGGGAATCCCGTAGGGCAGTGGTGCCTCTGACGCCTGTGTCATGAAAATATGCCTCCAGTTAACCATTGTCCTCTGACCTCAATCCAGGCTGAAACGGGGGCTTTGCATAATCATGGAAGGAGACGGCTCCTGCTCCAAAAGTTGTTATGTTTTGAATTTCCAAAACAGACAAAGGAGACATTGTCAGCCCTTCACACATGGGAAACAGAGGCAGAGAGAGAGAGATTTGTCTGGGGCAAGCAGGCTGATTTTGGCAGAATGGGCACTTAAAGTGAAGTTTCCTGAATTCATTTGTGTATTATGACCACAAGATTGGCCTTCCTTTCTAATATTCGATTTTGTTCTTCCTGCAACTTCCGTTCAGGTAAAGAGTTGTTCATCAAAAATTTTCTTTTATTCTGTTTTGTTTAATAATATGCTAGGAATTCTTTCCTTGGACAAAACTGTGCAGCTTGCATGCAGGTCCGAGTTGCAATTCTGCAAATGCCTCAGAGAGCTTCAGGTGGATTTTCATGTTGGGACTGCCAGGAACAGTAATGCAAGGAAAGGCAGAGGTGTGACTTTGTCTTCTGCTTGTCTTTGTGCCCTTGGGGATCACAACCCCATGGGTGTGTAGGAGGGGAGCCTGCAAGAGCAGTAATGCTGCTCTGCTCAGCTGCATGTGGGAAGAAAAATCTTACTAACTCCAGTGTCCATTTGTCTTGCTCAAGCTTGTTAAGTCCAGAAAGGCCAGTGAGACATGACATGGCATGACCAAACTGGGGCTGCTTGGGCTTTTTATGAGGCTGTATTGAGTGGAACCATCTGGGCTAGGAGAAGACCACACTTCTGAAATGGACCTTTAGGAACACTAAAGTTAAGTGGCTGTCTGGGACACCATGCTGAAAGGAAGGGCACTCACAGCTGCATGGGTTTTATGGGTTTATTTCATCTCTGATGGCAAAAAAAAACTTACTAGTCATGTGGTTCCTCTTAAATTTCAAGCCACTGTTGACAAGTGGCACTGCCTGTGTTCTCAGCCATGCTGAAACAGAGCTCCCCCAGCTTTCTGACTGCTAATGGACGATGCTTTACACTTACCTAATTTTTCTCTAAACTTAAAGGCAATCTCAGGTTATACTTCAAGAACCGAAATTTCAGTATCTTAGTGCCTTGGGTGAACACTTGCACAGTCATCCATCTAACATGCAAGTGGCTCATCTCTCTGGCTCCTGAGGTCCCAGTCTCCTGGAAGGTGTACAACTCACTTGCCTGGGGGCTGAGGGAATCTGCTCGTTGGAAACTAATATCTTTCTAGAAAGCTAAATACAAATTTGGGAGCATAACTTTCACTATGACAATGGTGCAGTTGAAACTATTCTTTTGCTTTAAAGTCTCTGTTTAGTTTTGTTTGTTAGGGCTTTTTTGGGTTTGGGGTTTTTTTTTATTTATGCCCCATTGGGGCAGCTTCCTTAAGCACTTCCAGGGGCCTGGTTCCAGTTTCCAAAGATAAATCTCATTTCTGTGTTAGGAGGCGAGCTCTTTCTCTCGAGCACTTTTCTGTGTGACAGACCTGGAAAGGGGCAAATCCGATTCAGTAGAATTTCAAAAATTGTAACCTATTTTCCTGTGCTTTTTATTCATTGAGATGAATCTTTGAGAAAGATCAGTCATGGTAAAATATTTACCAGGGTATTATCTCAGCTAAGGTGATAGCTCTTACAGTGCAGGTGTGAAGAAAGAAGTACTTGCTCCTTAAGCTTTTTCCATGTCCTGTTCAAGCTGTCTCTGTTTCAATGGACTCCAGAAGCTTTGCATGGTATTTATTCATCTGATTTACTAATAGTCTCCTGAAGTTTAAACAGACACACAGAGGGAAGATAAGCTGGACTCAGGCTTACAGGAATCAGATTCATGCCAACACTGCCACTTCCATTTGAGTTTACGCACATCATTTAATATTTGTGGTTCCCCTGTCTACCAAGTGCAGATACTAATTCTTCCCCTTTTTCCCTATCCATACTTGTACAAATGGCATGTTTGGGCAGGAATCATCTCCTCCTGTGTCTGTGGATACCTCACACACAAATGAGTCCCTGATCTTAGGGATCAAGGAGAGGCAACCTTCTACTTGCTTCTGTAGCCACAAAATAATAAATGGCTTCAACCTGCTCAGTGAAAAATGCAACCTTTGGATTACATTGGTGAAAATAGAAAGTCCACTGCAGTTCACAAGTCAAAAACTGCTGATAGTGTTTAGCACCAGTGTCTGTCATTGAACATCTGGCATTCATCACTGCTTTCCTTTTCTTTCCACTGTCATATTTTATCCCATCTGTTGGAGGCTTCTTAGCTCAGTCTGTATAAATTATGGCTGCCTCTCAGTCAGGGTAGTGGAATCACTACAGGCTGCAGGGTAAAGGGAGGAAAAAGAGCTAGACTTAAGGAAAGTGTCTGTTCCCCTTTTTCTCCCCTCTCCCTGTACACAGACAGTACTGGACAGCATTACTAGACAGCGAGATACTCTTGCTCTTGAAGAGAGATGGAATGGTTTCCAAAAATAACAAATGTCTTTACCAGCCCTAGTTATGAAGGCAGAAAGCAGGAGAGGAATTTGAGCTGGAGTGGACACCCGTTGCCATTATTGGAAAGACCAAAATTGGCTGCTTTGAACAGCCCTTCAGCAAGTTTGTAATGAATTAGGAAAGCAAACATTACTTAATCTGAGACTTCCTGGGCAATAGCTTTGATGTATTATTTTATTATTAAATTGCTCTTCTTGTAGCAATTTAAGTTACTACTAGGAAGAATAATACTGAAGGTGCTAGGAAAACACGGGTGTGTTAAAATTAGCCAAAACAGAATACTTTTACTGGTTTTTTCCTCAAAAAACTGTTGACTGCCATCTCAATGGCCATTACATTCCATGTTCCTGAACCGTGCTGGCAAGGCAGCGAGCCCTAGCAGCATTCCAAAGATGCATTTCTGATGGGGAGATGCATCCTCCACCACCCCTGGGTGGAACATTTCCAGCTGCATGTGTGTGTTCCCTGCCAAAGCCAGGTGCTTCCGTGTGTGCACAGTGTCACACAGCCCCGTGCCCCATGAGCACGTGCCAGCTTTAGCAACTGGAGAAGGTATTTCCTCGATCTGGAAACACAGACAATTCAGTCCCACACTGCTGGCAATTAGAGAAGAAAAGGCCCATTTCCCTCTGTGTGGAGGGGGCTCATTCAGACTGCCATCTTTGTCAATCCCAGATCTTTATGGGCTGAAGCTGGAGGGTCTCTGTTAGAGACAGCTGTCATGTTTTCAGTTCTAGGGACAGCTTGTATTGTCGGGGACTTCATTATACTTGGAACAGCAAGAACGCCCCATGTCATTATGTGGGTTCTTCCCGGTTGTCTTGCTCTTCCCTTCTATTTAGTCTCGTGTCAAAAGTGTGTCTGAAGTTTTTTTGATTTAGTATCAGGTTGACTGAAATAGGAATAAATTATTGCTGCTATTGCTGGTTGTCAGCTCAGCCTTCTCTTTCTGCAAAGCATATTGCATTCCTGATTTCCCATTGTTTTTCATTTATGTGCCTGTGGTGTTATCCTGCTACTTACTGCAGACTCCCAGATTTCAGCTCGGCAGCCAGATCAATCAAGCAGAGGGTGTCCTGGTCAGCATCTGCACGGAGTGGAAGTGATAGGCCCAACTCATAAGCAGAGAGGCTGCTGGGCTGTCCCTCGGAGCAGGTCCTGGCTGGCACAGCAGGCACACAGTGCTCGGTGTGACAGGCCAGGCAGTGCCAGGAGCCACAGCTCCTCTCTGAAGTCAATAGATGGGTTCAGTCCTGGTGATTTGTTCTGACTTTGGAGTCTGTTGCTGGGAATGGACATCCTGGTGAAGGTGCTACTGCTTGGCAAGGCTAAAATGGTGGGCAGTGAGAAAGACAAACGTGGGTCTGATATGTTGCACGCTGCTTTGCATGAGATATTGCAAGAAAAAAATAACCCACGAGTACAGTGGAATGGATGATGTGATGTTGATTTACTCTCAGTTTCTTGCTGTCTGCACTAGATCTCCTCTTGCCAAGCATCTGTCCCGTTACTAGCAGAATATTTATTCTATTTTCTCTTCTTCTTGTAGAAAATTTTACTACATCACACTGCTGAGAGACCCCGTATCTCGTTACCTCAGCGAGTGGCGTCACGTCCAGAGAGGAGCTACTTGGAAGACCTCCTTGCACATGTGTGACGGCAGGACACCAACTCCTGAAGAGCTGCCGTCGTGCTACGAGGGCACGGACTGGTCGGGCTGCACGCTGCAGGAGTTCATGGATTGCCCATACAATTTGGCCAACAACCGCCAAGTGAGGATGTTGGCCGACTTGAGCTTAGTGGGCTGCTACAACATGTCCTTCATCCCGGAGAACAAGCGAGCACAGATCCTGCTGGAGAGCGCCAAAAAAAACCTCAAAGACATGGCCTTCTTTGGCCTGACAGAGTTCCAGAGAAAGACTCAGTACCTGTTTGAGAGAACTTTTAACCTGAAGTTCATCCGGCCCTTCATGCAGTACAACAGCACGCGGGCAGGAGGGGTGGAGGTGGACAACGACACCATCCGCAGGATCGAGGAGCTCAATGACTTGGACATGCAGCTCTATGACTATGCAAAGGACCTCTTCCAACAGCGCTACCAGTACAAGCGGCAGCTGGAGAGGATGGAGCAGAGGATAAAGAACCGGGAAGAGAGGCTTCTTCACCGGTCCAACGAAGCACTTCCCAAGGAAGAGACCGAAGAGCAAGGACGTTTGCCCACTGAGGACTACATGAGCCATATTATAGAGAAGTGGTAGCCTAGGCAGACTTTTATATTAACGATATTCTAGGGTTTCCATATAAGAGATCATGGAAGTAAAATTACAAAAACAACAAAAAAATATTTTATTTAAAAAACGAGTCTGTAAAACAGAAGGTAGATTGCTTCCTTAAGCATAGGGTCTTTTTACTGTTTCTTACAAGACCGATGAGATTCTTAAAAAAACAATAAATACATAAAAATAAAAAAAGGGTCAACATTCTAATGCAGAGATAAAAAATGCACAAATGCAGTTACCCACTCGTAAGGCCAAACACAAAAGAATGTTTCTTATCCTCACAATTTTAACACAAAAATCTGTTTATCCCCTGAGCATAATGATCTAAAGATACCTAATTAAAAACAAGGAAATGGAGGTTTTCATTTGGGGGGAGGTGGGATGGGAATTGCATTGTTTGTCAGTAACTGATAATGGTGATTAAGTTGAGGATGGGCCGTTCTGTCAGGCTGGGATCTCAGCACACAGGCACTCACAGCATTTCAGCTGCCAGCCCCTGCCAGGAAGCAGAGCACCATAAAAAGTAAAGAAGAAAACCAGTCAGAGGATGAGAAACATTAAAGCAAATTGACTACGGCCTGGGATATGTACTTAGCACAGTGGTTCTGATGCATTGCACTGGTATCACATAAACATATGCAGCTTCATCACAAAAGTAATAGGGAATTTGTGCACAAAACTCCCAGATTTGTTTCCCAGACAGATCCCAGAACAAGTCAAAAGCCAACCATAGACTCAAACCTATCTCCCATGTTATCCTGTCAGCTTACACCACTACCGCTCAAGCCACCATCAGTATTGTGTGTTAACAGCACATGAAAACCCCATCCTACATACTAAAAAAAAATAAAGGAAGAAAAGTTTAAATACTCCTTCATAAATCCACACAAAATTCAGACCCCACAAATGATCAGTCGTCAATGGGAACATGACAAGGGGGTGGTTTTGTTTTGTTTGTTTCTATGTGAAATACTGACCCAGAATAAGCATACAGATGTACTCTAGCTGTATTATTTCAGTTATTTTTACTTGCTTTTATCAAGAGGTTATGGGCATCAGCCTGCTTCCAGTGAACTCACTAGAACTGATTTAAGTGGGAACAGGATGGGGCTCTCTTCCAGAGCTGTGAAAATTTCTGACTATGGGTCTGAATTAATTATGAGACAGTACACATTGTCTTTTGGCAGGGTGCCTGTTCTGCAGCCCTTACTTTAAATGAA
Source organism: Daphoenositta chrysoptera (assembly GCA_013397915.1). NCBI lineage: Eukaryota > Metazoa > Chordata > Aves > Passeriformes > Daphoenositta > Daphoenositta chrysoptera. Next base: position 208,404 of record VZRO01006404.1, on the reverse strand, counting down.
CAAGCTGTGTTCATAAAACTGGAAAGGGGAATCATGGATAGTGTTTTTTTAGTCTCAGACCACTCTCAAAGCAGAATTCTTTCAATGCTGTTTTTTAGGGCCTCATGTAAGTTTAATCCTCCAGTGTGGGGACAGTCTAACCAGGTTCTGCTTACTGACTTTTGAGTCATAGAACAACAATGACTTCTCTAATTCCTCTTCCCACTCACCAAATTAAAATATGGCTTATTTTTTTGCTGTTGCAAGCACTTCTTTGTTTGGCTGGAAGCATGGAAATGAAGTAGTTTTTGCCTGGTTCATGTCTCGCTCCGTTATTACTCAGCCTGTAAGACCTGAACCAGCTATTGTTTAGAGTAAACTCTGAACTAAATGGAGTATGATTTGATTTTCAAAGGCCATGTTAACTGCAAATCAAATATGGCGTTGAAATCACTGGAGGAGAGGCAGAGAGCTGATGCACTCAACTTTAGCATGTCATTTTTACAGCATCCCTTTCCCATCATACAAATCCACTGATGTGCTGCTTGATTTGTGTTTTAATTGTTTCTCTGCCTCTATGCACTGTTTCCAGCAGTTTCAAGTTCAGATTGAGTTTTGCAAAGGAGAGGCTTCTTTTTTCTCCTGTGCACGCCTTGGGGGATACAACTTGCTTTTGGAGATGTTCTTCTCCTGAAGACTAAGGACAACTAAAAACTTGAGAACAGAAAATACAAAGAGCACATAGGGCTCAAATAAAATTCTGTTACAGCCCTGAGCCAAAGTCCACCAAAGTCAGAGGATGTCTTTCCTGTTGATTTCGGATGGATTTTGGTCAGGTCTGCATCCTGCTACTGCAAAGTGCACAAGCACATGCTCACCTGTCTGCAGGCACGGAATGGCTTCTGTTCCCAATAATGTGTAGCCTGGCCATAAGCATTTCCTCTTAGATGAAAATTGGGAAGCAAAACGAAGCAGTATTTGGTGGTTGGCTTGGGGGCAGAAGGTATTACAAGTCCATTTGCTCATCTCTGAATTCCAAGGCTGGGAGAAGCTGTGTCTGGTAGTTGCCAACACTTTTATGTGTTGCTGTAACTAAAGAAAACATTCGTCTCTTAAAAATGCAACTTTACAGGCTGTTTACCCCCAAAACAAGCACAAGAGATATAAAAAGCAACTGTTCTATATGCACAGCTTCCACCTTTCCCCAGAAGCTTTTCAGGGTGCGTCCTGTGTTATGGATCCATAACACACAAGTGGATCCTGCAGCTAATCCCTGTTTGCGTCGCACTGCTGGGACTGGGCGTGATTCAGACCAGTATTGTGATTAGGCTGTGTCTGCCTGAGCTGTTCCTGTGTTACAGGCTCTGAGTAACCAGCTGGATGTTAATGAATCTGTCTGCAGGGTTGTCTAAATCACGAGCAGCCTCTGACCTTAGAAGCATGTCAGTAGAAGACCTTGTTCCAACATTTTCTTTGTAATATATTGCAGTAACAAGCAGAAGAAATTAAATTATATTGAGCACTGTCTTGTTAACAGTTTATTTCAACCACAAAAGGAGGGCTGACCTCACGTAGTACTGAGGCAGAAGTTTCTAGATTTAAATCCTGCACCCAGCAAATGCCTCCGTTTTCCCACCTCTACACTGGGAGTAACAAATTTACGGACTCTAAAAGGGTACTCCAAGATATGAAAAGTATAGGGCACTTTGAAACAGATTCTGAGTAATGGAAATGAACAGAATCACCCAAAAGCCATCCCTCACCCTGGCTGCTGTGCTGGTCTGCTGATGGCTGTAAGCCATGTGTTAATTTATTTTAAGTGCTGTGTACCAGAACATGGGTTGCAGGACATACAGGCACTATCTTCTTCCTTTAGTGGGTGCAAGGGAACTTTTTTAACATAATGTGAATGTAGTTTTTTGTGATTTATATGCACCACAGTTTGAAGTGGTACTATTTCTTTTCTTTTAAGGACTGATATTTTGATGCTACAATAACCTGAAAAGTGTGTGTGTAGTTTTAAAATGAATGGAGAACAACGGCTTTAAGGCACTCTGGCAGACGTAGTGGCCAGATAGTAGATTCTCTTTCAATACCTGCCCCTTTCTTCCAAAATGTTTTTCCTGTGACTTCCAGACACACCAAGACCTTCTTCAGTACATGAAGTGTTTCTTCATGGGGTCTGTCAGTGCATCATGGTCCAGGTCAGGTTAAGAGAGTGCTGGGAGAGTGCAGGCAGCTGTGAGATGGGACCTGTCTCTCAGGGAGTTGGTGAGGCAGTTCCCCTTGAAATCAGAATTCACCCGGTCAGGTGCTTACCCACCCCACAGTGTTTCTGCCATGGTTCCAGGGGCACCCCTGGAAAGCCTTTACAAAGTCTGGGGCTGTGTAAGGTGCTGGAGGCTAAGGCAGCAGTACCAGCGTGAGGGAGCAGTTCGGGCAGGGAAAGGCAGTGGCCCTTCAGGCTCTGCCATCTGGCCCTGTGCTGACCCTGGCACATGGCAGACAAGGATGGGCTCAGTGGGGGCTTCCCAGCAGACTCCATCCCTGCTCTGGGAAGGGGGAAAGGCCAAGACATGCTGTAGTGCTAAGAAGTCAATGTGCTTTTAGTCAAACCCAAACTTCACTGCCTGGTGGGCGTTGTTGCTGAAGAAAACATTTTCTTGCTGGTTTGTCTCATCCCAGTGAGCTCTGTTGAAGGAGTTCGCCTCATCTGAGGTTTTCCAGACAGTCAGGTGCCACCTTGTACCCTATCCAGGTCACAAAACGCAGGATTGACTGGTAAGGTTGCCAGCCCAGGCTGTCACAGAGTTCAAAGTCATACACAAACAAAGAAAAAGTCAGGAAAGGATCAGTGTGAATTTCTGGCTTGTCTGATTTTCTCCCTTTATGCCTAACGTTTTGGAATCAATGAGGAGCATTTCAATTGACGTTTTTGCACCCCACAGTCCATTACTTGCTTACAAAACTGGGATGACAATGAAAGCAGCATAAGAAAGATTCCAATAAGGTTTTGAATCCTCTCTCCTTGGGCTGTCCTGTTAGAGCAAAACAGAGCAGTGCAGTTGCTGAGAGAACAAGGCAGGACTCCCCAGTGGCAGTACAGACTATTGGGAAGTTTTTGCTCTGAGCCAATGAAGTCACTTCACAGGGACCAGTGGACAGCTACAGAAGGTGATGATTACAGCACAGGGCCTGGCCGAGGTTCATATCCTGGGGTTAAAAGCATCTCTAGTGTCTTACTGGTGTTTAGAGTTACCCAGACCCCCTCCTACCCCAGAGACTTTTCCAGTCATCACAAAAAAGGGGTAGTACTACAGGAATTCTTCACCCCAAACTGTGCTTAATACTGTATTCCCAGAGCTGTAGCTTGGCATGCAGCTGGCACTATCTGCTGGATCCAAATCACAGGGCTGGCTGCATTCTCTTTTTATTCTTGTTTTCACTTTCACTAATATTAGCAGATCAAGTTCCAGAGGCAGAAGTGAACACAGGATTTGCTGCCTGATCAGGAGTGTAGCCAAGCTTTTATAGCACAGGTCAGTGAGCAGCAGCTCGGGTGAACCAGGGCACACAATCCCAGCTATCCGTGGCTGTTTGTTTTACCCCATGCACAAGAATTCTGCCAAGGTGAATGCAGACCTGATAAGCACATGAGTGTTAAAGCCTGTGTTGTCCCAGCTGCAGGGGGTTTTCTCTGTAATTCTTAGCCATGCAAGCTGAAAAAAACAAAATTTGCAAATGAGTCTGTCTCTTCAGAGCCCCCCAGTTCTCCCTCCCTGTTCAATTCCCCCAGGTGTCAATTCTGGAGACTGTATTGAGAGAGTTGTACTATAATGAATAATTTTATATTCAAAAAGTTTACTGAGCATGATTTGTTTTGTACATATTGGAATATGATTTAACTTATTTTTATTGCCCCTTTTAATCTTTTTTTTCCATAAGGAGAAGACAAAAATCCCCATCCTCTCTCAATGTGAAGTTCCTATGTGTTTATGTGTAGTCTGCCAGTCAAACACACAACGGGCACAGGATTTCTCACCATCCCTCCTGCTATCTGATTTTGTTTTTCATTGTCATTTCTATTCATCTGAGACTTTGCTTCTATTGTCTCTTATTTTCCTCTCTGCCACACAGTCTGCACATACCAGGGAAAGGGCAATGCAGGCAGGATTTTCTTGTTCCTCCTCTCCCCTTTCTTGTGTGCTTTACTTAACCAAGGAATTCAGTTCCTCTAGAAGTTGTGTGACTGAGGGTAAAAAAATACAACTGTCCCCCCACCTGCCTTCCATTCTCCATAGTGTAGATCAAACAGATTCAGCTTCTCTGAAAGTGATTGTGGCTGGACTCATTCCATTGGGCTGAATGTGTATGGTTTGCACTTTCCCCCCACTTCAGGAACTTAAAAACAACAAAAAATAAAAGGCAACTGTTTAACTTGAGCCGAGTAACACTTAAAGCTTTATATATTTATTTATAGCATCTTACAAAAAGTGTTAAAAGGTTTTTTCTTCCACAAGAAAAATAAAATTTTAAAAAATCATCTAATTGTTTTTGTCTAGATCAAGGATGAATGTTAGCAGATGAAATAAACCCTAAAATTGAGCATGTGTTGTGCGTGTTGTCCTTGCATGGAGGCTTGGACACTGTTTCAGTGCAATATGTCTTGCCTGTTTATTACAGAGAGATAAAGCTGCCAGAGCAGTTGATGGAGAATATTTGTTTTCTGCTACAAAAACAGACTTCTGGACAAGAAATATTCAAGCAGAAACTGCAGTCTGTTTGTTCCTATTGTTACTTTTGAGCCAACACTGCAAAAAGCCCTTAAACCTCATAGAACCTATCATCTTTTAAAAATTACCTTTGATACTGTACAGTCTTCTTAGTTTTCCTTTCCAGAGTCACTGCAATGAACACATCTGCAGGCAATAGAGGTTGTTACACCAAACATTACAGAATAATTAACAGAAGTTTTTTCTTTGTTTCATGCTCAGAAGTACTTTGTTGTGTGAAAACTTTCTGCAGTTACTGAGCCATGTGCCTGTTCTGCACAGTGGAAGAAGCTGGGGTAAGAGAATGACGATAGAAGTGTTTCACAGCACCCCAGGTGAGAACAGCAAGGTGTTTATGCAAGCGCAGGGAGTAACAAGGCTGTGGTTTTACCGAAGCATCACCACAGCTCACAATTCAGGGAGGGAGGGGCCGTGCAGGTGCTCCGGAGAGCTCAGGTCTAAAACCATGGCTCTTTGTTCTCCTGTCCTTGTGCTAATGTTCTAATTGTATCTTCTTTAATATTTTCTCAGGCGAAGCTGTTCCCTAAAATCTTTCTACTTGATTCTTAAAGCCTGCTTTTTGTTTCTCACTCTTAGAAATCCTTTCACTTTTTTCTGGGTTTCCCACAATTTGCACATGGTCTTCCCACACCACCTTCAAAGTGGTTCTTCCTCGCCCTGCTAGGAGCCTCCAGGAGAAGGAGAGGAGGGAGGAAGAGGGAGGATAGCCAGCCAGGGGGTGGAAGGAAGGCTTCTGCTGTAGCAGAAGGTTAAAGGAGCAGAATGGATGCTTGAGGGAGAGTTAAAAGAAGCAGTGAAATCACTGAGGGAATAACCTCCAGAGTTTTGGGGTTTTTTTCTTGGTTGCACTGACGACTACTCAGTTTTTTTATTCTCGAGTCCAAAATGTTCCTGTTTCTATTCTATCTGGTGATTTTGCACTCTCCAGCTCTGCCTCCGGGGGATGTGCTGCCTCAGGTTAGTTGGAAAGTGCCCTCCTTTGCATCCTGCTGTTACCCTAACAATAAGCAGCCCCTGGCTGTTCTGCTACCCCAGGTGACAGCCTGATCTCCCTGGATGGAAAAGCTGATCCTGACTCTGCTATATCAGAGGAGGTGGTGCTGAGATCTTGTCAGAGGTTGTGTTTCTCTGGCTCACAAACTCACACAGAGCTGCTTTAACTCTTTAGTAACCTCTTTCCTGCCACTGTCTAGAGGACAAGGAAAAGCAAAGCAAATTTGCTTTAACACTGTAATGCCAAAGCTTTTCCACATTGATCTTTGAGTCATACAGGTTCCCTTTTTGCCTTGCTGAGGATCCATGTGTGGGTTCACATAATGCTGAACCTCTTCGTTGTCACAGAGCAGAAAGAGGGCTGGAGGTCCTTGCATAGTTAAATGTGTGTCTAGTGGTGACTGCATGTTTCTGTGGATTTTGTAAAAGTGGACAGATTTTAGGAGAGTCCCAGGCCTTGCAGTTTGTAACATTTTATGATGCAGTACTCCAGTGGCACCTAGAGTAGGGATGTGAATAAATTTATACACAGATAAAATAAAATTATGGGCTTTCTGCAGTTGGAAGTGTTCATGGCTGATTTGGGCACACCAGCTCCCCTCTTTGCTGCAGGGGGAAACCAAGGCACGTTCATACGTAAACTCAAAAGAGTACAATGTGGGCTTAACAGTAAGGCAGTTTGAGTTTTACTACAGCAGCTATTTCATAAACTTCAAATAAAGGGGGAGTAGTCAATGAAATATTCATCAATTGAATGGTATTTAATAGATCATTGCTATGTATTTCTTAAAGCAGTCAGAGGTTCAAGTGGGGAAAGGTTCTCTAGCAAAGCCCTGTTTACTTTAATTGATCTGGGAATCAATTGTGGCTTGGAAAAGAAACCATGCATGTTCATACTTTCCAAACATCTACAAGCCTAAAATGAGTAAGTCTCTATTTATTATTCAGACCACACTTTAGAATAAGCAGGAGCTTTTGTTTGTGATACTGTTTGTTAGGGCTTAGGAATTCTTTGTCCAACATAAATTTACTCATCTCGCTCTCTCTGGTGATGCTGTTCTCATAAGCTTTTTTACTCTTGAGTGCTTTCATGTCCCTGCCTTACTCTGGCCCACTGCTATTCCTGCTTCACACGAGGTTTGTCCCCGAGATGGAGGGCGTGCAGTATCTCAGTCAGGATTCTTGTGACCTCTGCACAAGGAGCTGCAGAACTGAAATGCTTTTTAATCAGCATCCAGCCAACAACATGAGGGAAAAGTTGAATACCTATCCTCCAGGAGCTGGGAATGGATGAGGGATAGCAGTGCTCTGCAAATGTTTAATGAACTAGATGTTATTTATATATTTATTTTGTTCTTCCCCACTAATATATTCTATCAGATTATGGCCATGCAATCCAGATGTTTGTACAATGAAAGAGTAACATTGATAAATAATAAGCATTTAATTCAAGTGGCTTTAACATATTGTGGTTATTACTGGATTCCATTTAAAAGTTCCTTATTGACTTAAACCAAATGTTATACTCAGTTGGGCTGTAAATGGTAAAGAAATTCCATGTGGCCTAATCTAGTTAATTCAGGCTGGATACCTGATCCCCAAATGAATATGTGGTAATCAGTCATCAGTTTTCTGGCACAGGCATTGACAACATATATAAATCATACAGGCTTTGTGAGATAGTAAATAACTTCCCTGTAGAGCCCTTTCTGTGGGATTGGATTATTAGTTGCAGACATTGTTTTCTGAACAAGAGCTCCCAGCCAAACTGGGGAATGCTCAGATGTTTTGCATACTGCAGCAGCCCCCATCAGTACTGGATTCTACTGATCATATGTTCTATTCTTTCCTTAATATCAACTATCTAGGTGCTAAGTGAGACTTTATAAACTGAACCCAATTAGCCATAACTCCATGTAGGCTTTTAAATTTTACTAGGTTAGTGAATGATCATACCTTTTGTGTTACTGGAGATGCTAAAGCCATGCTGCTACTGGAGTTAATTAATGGAGGCTTTGCTCCCTGGCTTGAGAACCTGGGTCTTGGAAAACTGTGCCCCTGGGAGAGGTGTGCAACCTTCTGGACCCAGGGATCTGCTACTTGTTAGGTTTTTGCTCAAGATCAAGTGCCAAGTCATGCAAAGAACTAAGGGTATGGGGTGTTCTCTTTTGAGGGCAGTCTGGCCTCCTGAAGCAGCTAAAATGACCAACATTCAGCTGTTTTGGAGGTGAAAATGGAGACAGGGGTCCTGTTGGAGGAGAAATCTTTTGATAGGAGCAGCCTAGCTGATGTTATCAAGGGTCCATTCGTCACAACTGTTCCACAAAGCTTTTCATGTGTTTATTCTGAATACTGTTGTTTTCTCTCCACTGGGAAAGCTTGTCAAAGCAAAGTGTAAAATAGGGGGCCAGACTGCTGGCTGAATTCCAGGCCATCATGGGCATGACCTCGTCTCTCGTTGTTCCATGTTGCCCTCAGAGAAAGACATCCACAACCTTTTGGAAACAGTGTTTTAATCGGAGCTCATGTGCAGGCGTTTTGGTTTCTCTTTGCAGTGTCTCAGTGATGTGGAGGTCGTTTTTAGTGCCCGTGTGCCTTCTGCCCCTCTCCTGGGGAGTGCTGTGTGCTGTGCGGGAGGCAGGAGCAGGGCAGCACTCTGAGACTGGGACCAGCCTCCGTGGACAAAAGCTCTGGCCAAACTGGGCTTTGTGCTGGGGCTTCTTTGTGGTACAGCAATGTCCTCCAGCCTCCAGGGGTGGCTGCCAGCCAAGCTCTGGAGATACGCACGTGTTGGTTGGGTTTTTGTATGTACATTTAAGGACTTTCACAAGAAAATCAAACTGTGCACCTGCCAGGACACTGTTGGGAGGAGCAATTACAGCAATAAATAAAGATTTCTGCTTGCATGCCAACCCAGCAGGCTTTACTGTCCCCTCATCAAGTGATCTGCCATTTGTTAGCAATTGCTTGTTAGGGCCTTTCTGCTCTTGGCCTGTTCTTGCTTTTGTGTATATTTTAATCATCTTGACAAGAGAAAAGAACTCTATTAAGTAGAGGCAGTTACAATTCACAGTGCCTGGAACAACTGTGACAGGACTAGAATTACAAACCACATCAGCAAATTTCTTTTTTTTGTTTGTTTTTTCTCTGTTTGGAAATTTCATTAGCTGTCTTACATTTTTGGTTGTGGGTTATTTTTCCCCCGCTCTCCTGCAGCTTCTTTGTGAAAACCATTTGTTTCATTATCCTTCCTCATTCTTTGTAAAGGTGGCCTGCAGGTCTGGGTTGGCCAAAACCCACAGGAACTGGCAGTGAAAGGATGTGAGGCAGTTTAATTCTTGGATGGGGAGGTGGGAGGTGGAAAGTGGTGTGTTCCTTACAGCAGCCCTTGCCTCCATCATTCATTTCTTAGTCCAGAACTGCCATTTGTGCATTAAAAGCTCTTAGGTGTGTTTCTCATCCTCCAAAATCTGGTTTTGAGTTGTCTGTGGTGTTTTCCCCTCAAGCCTTCTTCTCCTACTGATGTTCTATTTCTTTTTTACTAGCACAGATGCTCTATGGGAATAACTTTGCCTGTAAGGTGTTTGATGCTTTCTGCCCTTCCATATATTCACTTACATACTACTTCTAGTAATTACGGCCCCAGGTTTCTGTGACTGAAATGATGCTGAAATGTCTGGAAAACTGGAGGGTCAGTGTTGGAGAGGATGAGCATAAGGGGATAAAGACAGACAAGCTGATAGACACCAAACTGTGTCACACCTTTTAAGGGTAGGATGGAGCCCAAAGCTCTTGTGTCTTTTGTGCTGGCAGCAAAAAGACCATCACTGAAACCCAGGGTGATGTGCTGGGGCTGTTAGGTTGGGAACTTCAGTATCTGTAGAGAGATTGCTGAACTTCCTTTCCTTCGTGCCCTTAAAGAGGAAGGTTGTAGATTCTCCCACACTCTAAACCACATCCAAAAAATGTCTACCACCTTCTGGTGAGCAAGGCTGGGGTAAGAGTGGGCTTTTCCTTAGGTCTCCATTACATTTACACAGGGAGAGGGGTGACAGAAAGGCAGCACATCACCCAGTCATTCTTCTACAGAACCATTTCTCACACATTAATCCTGGATTACATGAAAGTAACACAATGCAAGTTTTGGTGTGGAAGAGTGGAGAAGAGCAGAAGCCAAAGGGTGTCCATAGTTGCTGTGTTCTAGACACTCTGCAATGCACCTTATAAACAGGAAACAGAGCAGTGTCTGGCTACACTTGACTGGAAACATGCCAAAGCAGGCTGATGCTCAGGCTCCTGCAGAGATGATGCTCCAGGATAAAACAAATGGAAAGGTCTCCTTGATTAACTGCCCATCTCTCCTCTCCCTTACTCTATCTCAATCTCTCTGCACCTTGATAACCACAGGCATGTCTGACTCGTCAGCCATGTCAGGCAGCTTCCATTTAAATGTTGAGCATGAACCAAATCATTCTTCCTATCATACTTAAGGTCCTTCATATCGTTAAGTGGTGGTGTGTAGTAAAAAAAGAACTGCATGGAAATGTGCTTAAAACGCTGACCTAGGAGGTCAGTGTGCTTTCTTCATTTGTTTTAGAGCTCTGTTGTTTCCCCTCGCCACAGAGCTTCGCTCTTAAACAAAAAACAACAAAAAGGCCTTCCTTGTCTGGGGTTTTAATACATAAGAAATGCTGCAGGTTTTCATTCATGGTGTTATTTTGAAGCGCTGTAGCATTTGTATCCCAGTTCATCAAATGTGCCCTCCTTGTGTCATAAAAACAGAACACAGTGAGCTCCTGCCTCTGGGCCCTCTAACACAGATCATGAGACAGGAGATTTGGTTTTGCCTCACCCCTGGGCTTCTGGCATCATCCTTGATTTTAATGGTAATGTAAGATAGGAGCTTCTCACTGTCAGCATTGTAAGGACCTGCAATCTTGTCTCTTTATGCATAAATAAAAGCTGCCTCTTATCAGATTTACATTTAGTCCCCCCTAAAAGTGGATGTTACTAACTTCAAAAGATTTTCCTTAAAGTATTCTTGAAAGTAGCCTATTTGGGCATGTGAAAATACAGAATTCCTCCTTAACATTACTGTCATCCCGTTTAAATGCCCAGTTACCCTATCATGCTTTCCTTATCTACAGAGCAGGCAATGAACCATAATTTTGAGGGGACAATGATTTGATGACACTGATGGGGCTCTCAAACTCCATTAGGGTGCATGAATCACAAGTTAATTAGTCATTTTTCCTAATATAGTGAAGTTCTGTCTTTAATCCTACAATTTCTGTCTCTTGTCAGATTCATTATTATCTCCAGATGGGCTGTTCTGTCTCTCCCCTCAAAACTTTCTCATTTTATGAGGTGAAGTTTTTATAGGTGTAAAAAATACTAGTTTCTCTTCTTTGAGTAAAAACTTTCCAAGGTTATACTTTATTTCACACAAGTAAAGATTTGAAACTACATCTTCAGGAGTTTCAACTACTACAGAGTTTCATAGGCAACTAGACCCAGAAAATTACGAGGTCTGATTGACACTCTAGATCGAGGCTGTTAGAACGTGACTGAATCCCAGTTACTGACACAGAAGATAATTTTGAGCACCACTAACAGCTGCTCTTGGAGTGGAGGTGCCAAAAAAGTGCTGCAGTGCAGGAGCTGTGGAGGTTTAGGATCACACATTCCACTGACTGGTCCTTCCAGGTGAGGAGCATGGGGCTTGTCACAGAGGGAAGGGAATCTGGATTTTTGGTGGAGAGCCTCAGTGCCCTCACCTTCCTGGAGGTCTCCTGCCTGCTGCTGTGCACTGCTGCTGTGCTGGGAGCGAGGGAGGGTCTCTTCTCCAGCCACAGATCTGCCTCCACAACACATCTGGGAGCTCCCACTTGGAAAAACTCCTCCGTGCTAAGAGCACTGCACAGGGGACAGGCCGGGCTCTCTGACTGTGCTGTCAGGTCACAGCAGAATCTGGGGGAGGATGGCCTGGGCTTCCCTTGGATGTTGTTGGGAGAGCTGAGCTGAAGTACTGGAAGTCATGTCTGGAATTAGCAGATGCACTGCTAGGGCAGATCCAAGGGTTCTGCCTGTGGGGTTCCACTGCTTGCTCTGGTAGGATTAGAGGGGGATTTTCATTTTGTAGACTGAGTCTTTTTTAAAAGGTGGGATATCTGAGGGAACTGGAAATCAACTTCGTGTAGCAGCTGCTCTCTATAGAGAAATCTTCCTTCCAAGTCTGCAGAGGCTCCATCTCCCTGTCATGCGTGCAGTTCAAAAAGACTGACCCACTATAACAACCCAAACTTTTTCTTGTTTGGTATCTCCAGACCTCTTAACAGTGCAAGCTAAGTTTGAGGAATGAGCACAAGTATGGTATAAAGAGTTAATGTTGCCTCTCACTTTGCTGCCGGCAGAGATTTGGCAGGAGGTTTTCTCATTTGGGGGTGGGACGGGTTTGATGGTTTGCTTTGAGGTTTTTTTAGATCCTTAGGTTGCAGAGAATTTCCTATACCCTAACGATGGAAAGTTTATAAGGCTGGTGAAGAATGTGAGTATTTAAATTTTTATTTTTACATAATTTTGAAATCCTGAAATTGAAGGTAACAGATATAGCATAGTTAGACAATTACCCCAAATCCAGCTGCCTGTTTTATAGGCATTAGGGTGTGATTTTAGCAAGCTGGTAGAAAGAAACTTGTGGACTAAAGTTAAAATGTGCGTGTGGGTTGCCCTTGCACAAGGCAGAAGGAGGCCTGAGTTACTTCAAGGAAGGTGCATGTTGTTAGCTGGGCAGAGGGTGGGATGTGACAGGGGACAGTTTGAGGAAACAAGTTTGAATACCTTGAAGAACAGGAGGAAGAGCTGAGGAAAGGGAAGGAAGGAGAAGGTGGGAGCCTGAGGAAGCTGTGGGCAGCAGCTCTCCCTATGGATGTGGTACGAGAGGGCAGCGTGGGTGTGGGAGAGCTGGAGAGGAGAGGCTCCAGTAATCAAACTGAGAAGATGGAACAGCCCCAGCAGCAAGAGTTTTAATTGTAAAACTGCAGAAAAATAATTGCTTCCATGTTTTTGTTCAAGAATTCAAGCCCATGTGCAGGCAGGGACTGTTTTCAGTAGTCGTGTTCGTTTGTGGCTGCTGATAGAAGGTGTGAGGAGCCAGACCTGGGTTGCTTTTGAATTGCAGGTGGAGAAGTGAGAGACTGGCCTTGAATCTGCTCTGTTGCACACACTTTGCAGCCATCAGCGTGTCCAGCACAGTAACCAGGGTACTCAGCAGCATGTTACCCTGCTGCAAGCTACCTGCTTATTTTGAGTTTTTTATCACAGCAGAGCTTCTTGCAAATGAATCCTTTCCTGCTCCTTTCAAAGCTCATGTGTCATTGCCTCTCAGTCAAAATTATCTGCTCCTCTTAATTACCTCCTGCTTTACTGTTTGAGACGTGGCACAGCACACAGTATTGAAGGAATTTCCAGTCCAGATTGACTCTCCTGGAAAAAGTTCATACAGAAGTCAGGGAAATAAGTGAATTTTCTGAACAGCAGAGTGAGCCTGTCTTGTGGGAGAGAAAGGGAGGTTTTAAGTAAGGATTAGACAGTTCCTGTTTGCAAAGGTGACAGCTGAGTAGGAACTACTCCTTCCATACGCAGCGATGAGCAAGTGCTCATGTGTTTTGTGGAATGTATAATTATGGCTCATTGCCTGCTCTGTAGATCATGTGAGCCATATTTTGGAATGTATTTGAGAGCATTTCCACCAGCTTCATGTGAGGCTGTTCCTGCTGAAGGCTCACAAATGTAATTCAGGGCTTCTCCTCCCTGGAAGGCCCGAGGAAGGATCAGTGCCTGCTGTTGGTTGCCATAATTGAAAACGCAGAGCCTTGTGTTCAGTCCTCCAAGCATTTTGCTCAACTGTAAGCATGCTTAAAAAGGAAAAGAGATATGAGAAATTACTCATGCTTCTCTGTTCAGAAGTGTGCTGGTGAGAAGGAAAGTGATCTGCTCTGCTTGGAACTCCAAGGGGTAATCTCCTTTGCAGGTCAGGGAATTTCCCACAGGAAAAGGAGGAGTTTGTAGACTGCTGCTCTGGTGCAGCCAGAGAGAGCATCGTGGTAAACTGTGTGTTTTCTGAGGCCAGGGAGAGGTGATGCACTTTGCTGCAGGACTTTGACATTTTTTTTATTTTTTAGAAATCTTCAGGAAACATGCACGTGTTGTTGTGGAAGATCACAGCCAGCTCTTATCTTGGGCTCCTCTCAAAAAAAAAAGACAAAAATCAGCCAGGAATGAGAATTGAAATGAAAAGACTTTTGGGTTGTAATGAGTATTTCTTGGCTGTGAATTCTGAAGGGGCTTGGAACAGGTGTAAGAGCCTTTCCCAGAGTGACAGCTCATAGATACAAACGCCGTGGTCCTGACAGGGCTGCCAGAGGGAATCACGCACAGTTAGCTGCTGGATGTGGGCATGCATCACTGCCTTCCTGCCCTACAGCCAGAGAGGTGGAAAAACAGCTCTGCTCTGAAAAAAAGAGGGAGGAGGAAGAAGGAAAAGAGTGTTTAAAGATAGCTGGAGTCAGTGACCTGTCTGGAAGCCTGCCTGCCCATCCGTGAGCTGCGAGCGACTGTGACACTGCTCCTGAAGTACTCAGGTGCACGGAGCCACGGCCCTGGCCCGCCAGGGAGGGAAGAGAGAGCAGGTCAGAACTGAGGATGAGAGCCCAAACCCATCTATATATTGAGGCTGTCTGGAAAACTTGGTCAGTGTGGTCAGATGCTTATGCATAGACAGAGCAGCTGGCATAAAGCCTGAGTGAAGCGTTTGGATGTCATGGTCTGCAGAGGAAGGCTCAGCTCAGCTTTGAGCCAGTTCCATAAAGGGGCCTTGGATCCTGTGCACAGCACAGTGCAGAACTAGGGGGTGTTCTCTATAGCTCTGTTGGAAAGGTTTCTGTCTCTGCACACCACGTGAGCATTGTCAGGTCTCACAGACTGGCTTTTAGGAAGCTCTTCTCACCCATTTGTGTAATTCTGAGTTCTGCTCTCCTAACTAGTCTGAGACAAGCATTTATGTTCCCTAGAATTTAGGGTCCTGATCCAAAAGCTGTTTAAATTTTCAGGAATGATTTCACTCAGTGCAAAACCCGCCTCTCCACACCTCTGGAAGGAACAGGACAGTTCACAAACATTCCTTCCTAGGCTGGCAAAAGCAGCTGTTTGAGCACCACCCAAGGCGGAGGATGCAGATTTCCAGGACGTTCCATATTCCAGGCTATGTTTGAAAACTTGGCTCTTGCATTCACTTTTTCTGCCACTGGAGCCAAACCCCATACTGAGATGATAGCACTTGCAAGAAATTTGCCCATCTTTGATGGGTGGGAAGAACCTGGAATTAGCAAATCTTCTCTCTTAGCTGGAGTCTGGGGTTTTCTCTGGTGCCCACAATGCCCTGACTTCCCTCAGATGCTGATGCCCATAGGAGCCTGACCAGACCTGTGGCCTTGGACTTCCTGCACCTTATTAAGAGGTAATAGAGGTGCTGGTGTTACAGAGACAAGCTAGAACTGCAGCCAGTTTCCAGGGAATTTACTGTGCATCTTTTTTTCTGGATATTCTCTACTGGTTTTGGATATGAATGCAAGCAAAGCCACTGCTTGGCTTCTGCCTTTGGTATGGAAACAGTCTAGAGCAGCAGGATTCAATTTTTATTTTTGAAGGCTAATAATTCTGATTTTTCAAGATGGTTGTGTGCCACCATATGGCATGCTTTAACTGCACAAGGAACAGGCTTGTGTTGAGTAACTTTGTGAATCTTGGAGTCTGTGGAATTCTCACAGCAGACTGGGGTGTCAGAATAACCAGAGCAGGGTGTTTTGCTGTCAGAAGAGCTGCTGATGCTGGTGCTGCTGAGTGGCTTTACCATGACTGAGCTGCAGAACAGCTCCTTGCAGGATTGGACTTCTTAGAATTTTCACCTTCATGGGTGACGTTTTCACTTTAAATGTGACTGGTTTAGATTGAAAAAGATAAAAACAAGATCACTGCTGAGAGTTGTAGGGACCCCAGAGGTGCAATGATTTTATTGGAGACCGTGGCTGCCCCAGGTGTGCTCAGCTCAGGCTGCACTTCCTCCTGCTGCTCTCCAAGGGAGGGATTGCAGGAGCTGCTGTCCCCACAGCTTAGAGAGCTTTGCATGGAATTTCCCAACCTGCCTCTGCCTTCACAGAGGGATTCAAACCTCCAAGCCAGACAGGCTTTGCCTGAAGTGTTCTGTGTGAGCATCTTTCTGTTGGTTGGACTGTAGGAAAAATCAGCTCGGGATGGGAGGGTTTCAGGTAGATCAGGAGGTGCCCCTGTGCCTGCAGGGTGAGGTCCAGGCTGTCAGAAGTAACCTGGGTTTTCTATTTGCTGTGTCACAGCTGAACACATTCTCCATCTATTGCACACAGACCATGTCTGTGGCCTGTGTTAAGAACATTCATGCACGGGCTTCACACACAATGCCGTATATCCAAATCTTGGAGGGCACTGATGAGTGAAAGTGAGAATTTGTGATCTCTGGTCAATGTGAGAGTTGAGCTCTGTGATGAAATCTCTTCCTGTGTGTGGCCTCTACACTACACAGGCCTCCAATAATACCTGGTGACAGGGGGGTTGATGGTATCTTCACTAGGGGAAGAGAAACTAATTTAGGACAAAAGTGATTTTTCCACTTGTTACCTGATGAGCTGTGAAGTTCTGCTTCAGCCAAGAGGTGTGAAATTATTACCTTGAAACTGCTGATTGGACTGAGCTCTGGTTTTTGCTACAGGCTCTATGATGACAGAGAAAATGGACACCTGTTCTGGATCTGCTCTCAGGAATTGCTTGAAAAGCTGATGCCTGGTGATGTAGCACTCAGCTCCTTGCAGATAAGTAATGTTTATCTCAGTTCAAATTGTTTTTCTATTGACCTTAAAGCAGGGTCAGGACCCTGGATTTTTGTTAAGTTACTTTGCTTTGCTTTTTAACTGTCCAAATAAATATTGTTTCTGCTCACTGATGCAGCTGTGTCATAATTGTTAAGTCTGAAATTTGTTGGCAGTCTCGTGCTTGATGTTACCATTTGCTCCCTCCTCATTAATTAACTCAGAGTTCAGTGACAGCTTAGGAGTTTTTCTGCATTTCCTATCAGGGAGTTGATGCACTTCTGGACTGTGATCATACTTATCATACTTTGCTGCACTGTATTCAAATGTGTTTAAAATGATAGGTGGGAACTAGTAAGTAAATACTTAGAATGTCAATATGTTGCATGACACCAGAGGAATACATATAAAGAGAGTTTTTCTAGGCTGCTTATCTACAGCTTCAATGGAAGTACGAGTTGTTAATTCAGTGACTTGGATCAGACATCAGAAAGTTCATTTGTATTCTCAGTAACAACTACAGGATTGCTTCATTTAATTCCTTGCTTTTACTTTAAAGGTTTGCTTCTGCATTGCATCTAATTTTATGTAATTTTCAGCAGCTGTGAAAAATGAGCTTAGTCCCATCTCACCACCCCATCTCTGCTCTCCCACTAAAGATAGGCTTTTTTGTTTGGTTTTTTCCGTTTGTTTGTTTGTTTTTTTCTTTTTAAATTCACGTGCTCCCACTGCTGTTCCTTTTTTTGCACAGTGATGATGATGTGGCCTTAGAATCAGCATGTTTAGAAAGTTGGACTGGCAAAAACAACCCCACCAAAAAACAGCTCCAAACATTTACTCTCATCAGACCAGCTTGCTGAATCTATTTGCTTTCCAGGTGTGTAGTTAATGCAGTGGGTGAAAGAAACAGGGCTGGGACAAGCTCTCTCTGGGACCATGCTGAAGTAGATGCAGGTCAGACTGTGCTTGTGTTACTCCATATTGCAGTTTACTGACAGTGAGATGTTCAGAAGAGATTGATTTATATTTTACTACTTTGCTAATAACAATAAAAAGCATTAGTACAGTGCTGGGTTGGTAGTTTTTTGGGGTTTGTTTGGTTTTAAATCCAAATTTCACCTTCCAAAGCTAGAATGCCTCTGTTTTGTGTTCCTGTTGTACAATGGGCTTCTCTTTTGGTTCTGGACACATAAGTATGGTCACTTGTTACTTTTACATGAATGAAAATGGTATTTTCCATCTCGGCTTTACCTTTTCCTATAAAAATGCTCAGGAGTTCACTGTGTGCTCTCATGGTCACTGACTGGCATAACCCTGGGCTATGTTCTGGGCTGGTTCTTTTTTCCCCAGGCTTCACAGTGAAGCTGGCTGGTGTTGTGTGGAGTCAGGCTTTGAAGGAACAGCCCTTCTTGCATTCCAGAGAACCTCCTTTGCCCCCTGGAACTCCATTTCAAGTGCAGGAGAAGGTGCGAGTTGGTGGATTTTACGCTTTGTGTGGGTGTGCATTTTTTGTGATGAACTCAAACAGTTGAAAATGTTCTTGCAAGTGGTGGAGCCAACAGGATGTTTGAAGGGCAGAGGAGGTGTTTTGTGTGGAACTGTCTGGCCAAAGTTCTGGTGCCTCAGTTCATGCATGCCTCCTGGCAGCTGTCTGGGCTGAAACCAACAACTGAGTGCTTCCAGGTCTGCTTTTTCTCCAGAAATTAGTTCAAAATGTTGTTGTTGATGTTGTTTTATGGGTTTGAACTCATCTATGTGTACAGGTCTTAGCCACCATTCAGAAAAAGCCCCAAGTACAATAAATTTAAGATGCTCACAGGGCCATAGTAACAAACAAAATTCAGTTGGTGTGACTGTGGATATATTATTTATTGCTATGCATTATTAATGACCTTGTAACACACCAGTGACAGCAAATCAGAGCCAAAAGGGAATAAAAAAGGACATAAATAGTTGAAATAAATAATGTATCTGCTTTCAGGTCATGAGTCCATCATTTCAGCAATAGTGGGTTTCTTTGGTTCGTTTTTCTATCTTTGTAGTTCAGTACTGCTTGTTTTTATTTGATCACTTTGCCTTCTGCTACTAGATTAGTTAGAGAAGGCTGTGTGCTGCTCTTATAATTAGATGATGAATTAATTCTTTTCCTTCCTTCTGGCTGTGTTTTGCATTTCGATTACCGGAGTAGCCTGGCTACTGATTTCAGTAATCCTTCAATTACTTACCTGTGGTTCGCCTGTGACACACAAACTTGGGAGCCTTTTTTTGGAGTGAGTCTGACTCCTCTGAACTCCTGCTGGAGAAAGCTCAGGAGACAGCTTGAGAAACCACTCCCCTCTTCTTCGTGGGCACACCTGGGTGAGCACAGGTGGGCTGAGCAATCCATGCCTTGGAAAGACACTTGGAGTTGCAGATTCCTGCAGTGTTCCAGGCATGTGGCTCCTTGCCCCCTCCCTCCCCACCTCAGGAAACTGCAGGTCCAAACAGAGGCAAGTGTGGGTCGGAGTTTGAATTGGATGATCATGCTGCAATTATATGAAAAGGTTGTGTCTCAGATTCATCTCTGTCTTGGGCTCAAATATGAAGAAAGTAAGAAAACAAAAGGAAGTAAAACAAGTTTATTTTAAGTCCTGATTTTCTGTGGCTGCTCTAGGGTAGTGACTGGGGGGTTTTGTTAATTATTTTGTTAATTAATTAATTTCTTCTCCAAGTCTGTGCCGTATGGCAGCAGATGAATTTCTCAGATTGCCTCTGGCCCACGTGCACTGGTCGGTGCTGTGGGTGATGCTCTGAGCAGCTGCTGACTTACAGGAGCAGCTTCTCTCCTGTTTTCTGCTACACAGACACGAAAGCTGTACAGCCTTATGTAAATGAATTAATGAGCAAACAAGCTGGACAGCATATAGGTGGTTGCAAGGCTGGGTCGCTGTAGTAAGAGCTTTCTAATATCTCATTCCTTAATAGCTTCATCCCTAAAATTCCTGGCCTTTGCTGAAGAGCTTTTAGAATCAGCTTCTAGATGTTAAAATATTCAGTTTATGCTTGATGGGACTGACTGTCTTCAGATCACATTTCTGCTTTTAGAATTCAGTTCTTGCTTTGATCAGCAACACAAAGTGATCAGGTACATTTATTATTCCACAGATATGAGCTGGCAAGAGATTTTTCATGCATCACCTCTGGGGGAGGGAAACAGGCAAAGCAGGAACTGTGTCAATGAGGAAGAGGATTGCATCTTGTTCCCCAGTGGGTTTGTCCAAAAGAAATAAGCAGAAAGGCTTGGAAACTCAGTGCTTCAAAGTGTAGACAGAGCATATTTCAGCTCTCCTGTGCCCCTCTGATGATAACAGGTACTTTTATGACTCAATCACTGCATGCTCTCCTTTGCTTTGCAAACACAGAAAAAGGGGGACACACATTCACAACACCCACTGAACATCCAGTGCTCAGCTTTTAAAGAAACTAAATTTATTGGTTATATCCGTGAACAGAATAAAAGCCTGGAAAGTCCACATTTGATTTGAAATCTTATATTAGTTTTTAGGTGTTAATGCTATGCAGGCAGAAGTGTTTCTCTGAGTGGGATGTGAGACAAGATCTTCTCTTGGAAACAGGATCTTCCTGTAGGAAGGTCAGTCTTCTGCCCTTACATCTGAGTCCTTTCTGCCAGAAAAGGAGGAGGTAGGAAGATGATTCTTGAACTATGCAGGTGTTTCTGAATTACCTTCTACAAGATTTTTTGCCCACTCTTGTCAAAGAGCTTGAGATAGTTGTGATTGGAAACAAGGCAGTGGGCCAAATAAACCTCAGCACAGTGCAAAGGTCTCTGTGTCGGCTCATGATTTGCACTAGAAAATTGGTCGTAATTGAAATAATAGTTTCACTTTATTTTATTATTAATAAACAGTAAAAAAACCCCTCAACCAATCAACAAAGTAGCCAAACAAAGAAAAACCCACCCACAATAGGTCCAGAATCCAATCTGTTTGGCTGCTCCTTTTCTTGGAAGCCCTTAGACCTTTTCAAGGTAACCATATTTGAACTTAATTGAAAAGCCTTATAACATAATAGCAGCAACTCCAGTGAGTGATCAGTACTACACAGAGCTGGAGCTCATTGCTTGTGCTAACGTGAGTGCAGCAGCAAGGCATGTTTGTTTCCTTTTTTCTTTCTTTTTTTTTTTTTTTTCATGGAAGGCCACAGTGGACCACATGGGAAAAAAATCTTTCCCACTTTAAAAATTGCTGGAAATTGCAGGAAGGGGTCGGCAGGCACTTGTGGATTTCCTTAGCAGTGCAAGTGCTCCATCTACAGCTCAGAACATCTCCTGAGATCGTTGTGCAGCACATTCGGAGTCCTTTTCCTTTGTAATCTTAATTAAAGTGCCACACAGCTAAAAACTCCCTTAGTGACCCCACCAGTGTGATTCTGAGTCCAGCTTCCAACAGAAAATTGTGTCACCCGCTATAAGTTCACCTTGGTTTTTTTTTTTAAGAACGTGGCTGGTTTATTCAGTGAGAAAGGGGTCGTGGCAGAGAGGGGAAAAAAAGCTGAAAAAGTTAAAGTCAAATGTTGATGTGAGGGGAAAAGAGTGTGGCATTGCTAAGTGTAAGCTGAGGTGGGCAACTGGGTGATGATCTGGAGCACTGTCATGGTGGTGAGGTCTGAACAGCTTCCCAGTCATAGGATGGGAGAGGGAAAACCCAACTCATTTCATGTGATTTGGATACATTTGGTAATGAGATTGTGCAAAAGTGGCTGTGGTATCAAGGTACTGGCCTTGCTGACTCAGGTGAGACCTTTCAAACCAGCAGTCAGTGATGTTGGGACAAATAACTACAAGATTCAGGAGGGCAAAAGCAGCCACTCATTTATTTTTGAGGCTTTTTTGAAAGACCCCAGAGGGATGGCGTGTGAAAACAGAGCAATGTGCTCTTACAGAGATCTGAACAGATCAGCAGCAGCGAGGAGTTTTCCCATAAAATCCTACTAATTCAGAGTTGGAGCCACATTCCTGGGGCAGGAGCATAATTCAGTCAGCGTGGCTGCTGACTGGCCTCAGTGGCTGCCAGCACAGCAACAGATAAGGCCTTACTTCCCCAAGAGAGTAAAACACAATCTTGAACACATCTTAAATACAGTTCAATTTAAGTACACACAGTAGAACGTTTGGGAAAATGTTCCTAACTCGTTAAGCTTTCTTAGGTGAAGATGGCAAAACTGTTTAAATAAAAACCAGGATAAATAATAGGTATCCGTGTGCTGTATGTAAAAATATTTAAAATATCACCTGTACTGGGATATCTTCATCAGTCTGGTGCAGCAGATGTTGAGCAGCTGGTATTTTAAAATATTTCTAAAATTTTTCTGAAAGATTTTTCTAAAGGGACAACTCAATAGCTGGTATTTAGAAAGTCAGAAAAGATGGCTGGAGGGGTCAGTGACCCAATGAGGTCAGTTTTTGATAAACTATGGAAGATAAGGTGTGTCTTCCAGAGAAGCTCAGCAAAGAGCTGCTTGTCCAAACATGAATTTGAAACCAGAGGGGAAGCTCCTGGGAGAACAGGGGTGCCTTGAGAGCTGAAATTACTCTTGAGGGTTTTTTATGGGACATAATTCTTGTCAAAGCAGTGTAACTTTGAGGAATTACAGGTTTGGGATAATAGCAACACTGAGTGCATACATAAACACTTCACAAAATCCTTGTTGCTCCATAATAACATCACTGTGTTGTTGGGGCACATGTTAAAAGAATTAAAACCCAGTTAGCAAAGTTCTGGTAGTAATAGTTAGTGGGAATCCCTGTCAAAAAGGTGTTTGAGATTCTTTTCCTCTGCAGTGCTCTGTGCTATTCGGTGCTTTTTCCTCGAGGTCTGGAAGCAATTGTGGTGACAGCTGTTGAGCAGCAGTGAATCACAGGCAGCAGCACAAAATCCTGAGGCCTCTTTCTGCAGGGGAACCACAGAAGCATTTTGGTAAGGCAAGTTTGAAACTGCACATTTGGGAATATGAAACACAAAGACTTCCAGGAAATAGGGGGCTGTATTCCTGAGTCAACAAGGAATTTTGGGGATTCTCGTGGACAAGTAGTTCATAAGAAATTCTCAGTGGGTTGGGTGGAAGGACTCCTGTGGAGCTTGATGGTATAAAAGGCAAATACTTAGGGGATGAGGGTGGATATACAGAAATACACACACACACAAACATGTTTTCTTGATGTAGTGTTGATGAAATTGAATTTATCCAGTTCTGGTGCCAAGTTTTCATTTTATTTATTAAAAAACCCCGAAAAATTAAAAAACAGTCAACCAAGCAAAGGAGAGAATATCAAGAAAACAGTCTAAAGGCTAAGGGAAATACTTTGCTGTCTGGAAATACTCACTGCATATTTATTGTAGTAAATAAACGCCTAGATGGAGGAAAAAGGTTGGAGAATAAGAATCTAAGAGCTGGGACCTGCTCTTTCCAGCAGGGGAAGGAAATACATGTGTGGTGGAAACTTAGCCCAGATAAGGGGAAGGAAAAAAAGAAGCACACCTTTAGTGTTGGAAATTAATTTTAAGGAAGCAAAGCAGGTTCTCTGTTCCGTTGTACCTTTCAGGAGGAAGCCAAAAGCTGCACACGAGGTGGCTCTGCTTAGTACAGCTGGAATGGTGAGAAATACTTGGGTGGGAGCACTGAGCTGTGGGACTGGTGAGGCAGTTGAGAGGTGCCCACTCTGAATGATGGCAGCATGTCCTGGTCTTTGCCTCTCACCTCTGTGAGCTGGAAAAGGTCAGTCATTTCTTGGCTTTCTAAGGGGCACTGTCAGGGAGTGCTTCCCACACACACACACCTCGCAGGCTGATCAGATTCTCAGCAAATCCATGTCCCCCAGGCAGGTTCTGTGTCTCCAGGTGTGTAACATTAATGAGAGGAGGAGAATGTCTGATGGCTAATGATGTTTCCTGATGCCCAGGAGCAGGAGAGGACCCTGCTGTCTCATAACCAGGAGTATTGCAGAGTTCTTTATTCCAGATCTTCACAGAGAAGAAATGCTGTTCTCATTCCTCACCAATCCCCAAGCTGGCTAATAAGGAACAAATTCAATGTATTCCAAGAATAAGGCCGTCTTTCTTAGCAGTGGTCTTGATAAAAGTGTAGGAAGCAATAAACCCTGGTAGTCAGAAGTGATTTTCCCAGTGTCTCAATTAGGAAATGCTGCTCAATTACCTGGATTCCAAGGAGCAGCTGGCATTCATGCTGCAGACAACAAAGGGAGAGTGGGGGAGAGCTCTTTATCTTCAAGTTAGTGAAGATCCATGTGTTGACTCAGATGGAGTGTATAATCTATAAGAAGTGCTCATGATTGGGTAAATATAGTCATGTGGCAAAGAGGAGGTGGGTAAATGGAGAGGAATTTCCTTATGGGCAGCTTTGAATGTTGGGATATTTACGCTGCGACTGCTAGCCAAGGTGGAAGCATGAGGTGTAAATCCAGTGCCAGAATTCTTTTTTCTGTGGTGACTTGCAAGGCTGCTCGGGGGAGTGGCAGGGTTTGGGAAAGTCAGTCCTTTAGGAACCTTGTGCTCTGTGTCCCACTGGCCAGTGCTGTGTTAGGGATGGCAGATTGGAGAGTCTCTTGGCCCAGGAGGGTACAGGTTTAACTCCTTTCCTGGGGTGCATTTCTGCAGTGACTGCAAAGATGTGTTCTGCACCCCACGAGCTGTAAGATGTGTGGCAGAGGCACTGCACAGCCCCTCTGGTGGCCTCTGTGGATCAAGGGGTTTCCCTTGGGATGCAGACTGCAAGTGTTTGCTGGGGATGGGATTAAATCCAGTGCCCTGGATTCTCCAGGCAGTGCTGGCTGGTTGTTAGTACAGCGTTGGAGCTGTCTGCAGGCAAGAAGTCCCTGGGGATGGGACAGGAAGGGCTGTGGCACCCAGAGCACGAATTCGAGTGCTGGTGTGTGCTGTGTGCTAAACTCAGGGATGTTTCTGTATGCACAGGAACTGCCATGTGTGCCCTGGATGGGCCAAACCAGTTTGGGAGCAGGATCCCTCAGGCTTAGCACAGTGTTCATGGGACACTGGTGAGGAGTATCCCTGTCCCTGTGTCTAAACCCTGGGCATAAGGGCAGCATAAATGTTGTGTGTCTAACTCTGAAGTGCAATTTCGTGATTTTTCATCTTATGTCAGTGGAAGTATTCCATCAATAGATGGAAACAGGCAGCAAGACCAGCTTGTGGACAGGTGATTTGTTTACCTGCAGACCAAGTGCTGCCTGCCCTCATGTGGCTTTGTATCTCCCCCAGCCAGAGCCTAAATGGGACACAGCAAACCAGCAAGGGAGAAGCCTCTGCACACACTCAGGCACTCCATTCCTTTCACCTCTCCTGTGGAGACAGGAGCTGGATGTGAGCTGCTCTGCCCCATGTACCAGCAGCAGCACTGAACACAGCTTTGGGTGAAGTCCTGCTCGGGTTTGGGGCAAACTCTTGGACAGAGACACCCACTGTACGCCTGCGTTCTCAGCACAGGGTGGTGGGCAGTCCCTGTGGGAGCACAGAATGGTGACTTGTGCACCCTCAGGCTGTTAATTCAGGACACCAATGTTTGCACTGGAAAACCTGGCTCTGCTTATTGATGAGAGCTGGACACAGGTGCTGGAAATTAAAGATTGCTGTCGAGAAAGTAATGGGACAGGTTGGGCCCTGCTGAGTAATGCCTTGCACGTATGGCCAGAAGTGCAGAGCCAAGTCAGAACGTGATGGGCTTCTCCAGCAGCTGCCCTTGGCAGGTTACAGCACTGAGGGAGAAATCCTGCACGGTGTGGTGTTCACAGTGAGCTCTGTGTGGTGTTATGGCTGATGTTACAGGCACATATTGACAGCTGGCAGGATGCAGGCTGGGGGGAATGGGACGGTTTGCCCATCAAAGAAACCTGTTGTATTCAGGTTAATACAATTTTTTAAAATATTGTAAAAAAAGGATTTAAAATGAATTTTTTTTATCCCCTCTCCCGCACTTCTCCATCAGAATTTTTCTCATTTATGCAGCTTTTTTGGGGTGGAGAGTGATCAGGTCTTCAGCATTAAGTATGTAGAGTTATATGCTTAAATATATTTGCTTCAAAAAGCAAAAGTGGGGGAATGCAAAATCCTGTTGAGGAGGTCAAAGGCATATGGTGTGCATTTATTCTTTCTGGGTGCTTCCTTTTCTCCTTTTAGTTGTCTCCTAGGATTTGGTCTCATTTTCCAAACCTGAGCAAGTTCAAACAGTGAATGGCAAGAAAGCAAGTGCATGCCTGTGCAGCATTCAGGTTGGCTTCCTGTGTCAAGCTGTTTAATTTATAGCTCTTTGATTAATAAAGATGCTCTGGTTAAGAGGCTTTGAGCATCCCATAGGAGTTTTGAATTCATTCCCAACTCTGAAAGAACTTCAGACACAGCTCTGTACTTGGAAGCATTGCTGGAGGATCACTTTCTGAGTGCTTACTGTGGAGTATCAGTGTAAAACCAAATCAAATGAAGAAATGACAAAAAGCTGACATAGAAAAATCCTTTTTAAGTAGTAGTAGGTAGAGTTCCAAAAAAAGACCTAAAAGGTAGATTTATATACAATGTTCCTATTGTTTAACAGAAGTGCCTCAGTTTAGGGGTTACTCAAATACCATGATAAACAAGACTGGCTGGGAGGAGGAACTCCTCCTTTCCCTTCTAGCTTTCCCAAAACTTGCATACCAGAAATGAAAACTGTACTCCAAGGAACACTATTAAAATCTCAGTTATCTGCCCCAAAGCAAGCGACAGGAGAGACACAGGTAAAGAACAGCACAGGTTTTATTACATTGGATTGTGTTGTTGCCACTGTAGTGGGAAACTCACTGTGGTCTCAGTAACATTCAGTTAAGAGAACTCCCAATACCTTGGGTCACTTGGTATCAGTGCCACACGGAGTTATGGAATATTCTTAAACAGATTACAGAAGATTTGGGTAAAACCAGGTCATAATTTCAAAAATGTATTTACTGCTTTGTACATGTCCCTTCCATTTACTTTGTAACCCCATATAGCTAAACGAAAGAGAAATCTTCAAGTCTTATTTCTTGGCTATTTGCTTTTTAGTAAGGCAGTGAAATCTTCCTTTTAAAGTAAAAGTACAGAGCTTTTCTAAAGTGTGAACTCCTTCACCAAGAGGTCGAGCTGCTTGTGGCTTTTCTAGTCTGAGGGATCCAAAATTATGTGACTGTGACCTCTGCAATTCCCATTTTCTAATTATTATCAGTCTTACAAGTTCCAGAACCAGGCCATCAGTGATATGATCAGCAGCAGCTCTATTTCATTAAGCATCTCACTCCGAGATCCTTTCTAGATGGGGGTGACAAAAACTATTTGTCCTTCAAGGCCCCATTGAGCATCTAAGAGCAAACATCTGCACAGATCCAAAAGAAGTGATTATTCTCTTTCTGATTGTTATTTTTGGGAGGAAGTAAATAATGGCTTCTCAGGAAAAATGGGAATAGTTCACATTCAGAATGATCAGTACCATGTGCATTTTGTACTGTACTTGAGAACAGCCACAGGACTTTAGAGAGTAAGTACTGCAAAGGTATAGAATCTCAGAGTGTGTTTCTGGTTTCTTTCTGTATCAATTGTCAGTTAGATGACTTTTATTTATTTATAAAAACTGAAGAGCATGGCCTCTGTTAACTAGGGGCAACAAAAATATCCGCTATAGCTAGCTAGATCTTACAATTTTTTAAAAAAGGATGCAGAGTGGGTGCTCAAGTACATACATTAACTATCAGAATGAAGGAGCATAACTAAAAAAAAAAATCTGTAACTGACATTTAATTTAGAGGTATTTTCTTGCTCAACAAAGCATTGTAACTGTGCTGAATTTAAGGGGTTGTTTTATTCTCAGTCTTGTGAATATAATCTGGGGGAAAAAAAGAAGCCAGATATGATTCTAGATAGGAAAGGGCCTTGTTTCACAGAAAGCTGCTCTTGTTCTGAGGGCTTGGGCACATTCTTTCCCCATCCAACACTGGAGGGAATGGTGTTGTACAGCTGCTGCCCACTTCTTCCTGTGCCATTCCATATGCTCCAGCCAAGGCTGAAGTGATTTGTAGCTCAACACAGAAAGGACAATCTTACCTGTGCTGTATTAGCCGTTTAAAAGAGGCTAATTGCCATAATATGTAATTAATTTGTTGGCAGGTGCATTGTTTTTTACACTAGAAAAAAGTCCTTCTACTCTAAGTCTGTTTCTCCTTAAGTGGAACAGTTTTGATGGGAAGCATAAGGCACCTCACCTGTAATTTCCAGAGCCACCAGACAGACTATCTGAATTTAAAACCCCACAAAGTGGGAAATGCCTAAGCTGATAAACTCTGTAAGGCTGCTCTCCAGCCCCCCATGTTTGCACAGCTTTCCCTGGGGAGAAGGGGGTTGGTTATAAACTCTCCTTTCCCAAACCTTGCCAGAACTGCCCACCTTTGACACCCACAAGGGCATGTGCAGTGCCAGCAGTGCCAGCCCCGGGAGCTGAGGGACCCCAGGCACTGCTCTTAATGTGCTTTATTAAAGAGTTTGAGCCCTTCCTTGAACTGGCTGGAGAAGAGCTGCTTTTTCTCTTCAGTCACACTATTGAACAGTTTAAACACTACAGCTGATGCCTTCTTTCAGATTCCTCCAAAATATGATAGGACTTATAACACAGTAATTCCATAAGAATATCTTAAATCAGGATTATCATTGGGTTGAAGGTCTTACAGCACAAAACATTTACCTGTATAAAAACGTGGGAGGCACAAAAACCAAAAAAAGTTTGGATTTCTCAAGATGCATAGGTGACTATATTTTGTACTAGAAATCTCCTTTTAATTCTTATATTTAAACTCTTCAACTCCTCAGTGTTACAGGGAGCAGACTATTAATCCTACAGGACGAGGGAAACAGGGTTTGAGGGTTTTCTGTTACTGGTATGTTCACAGTACAGAACTCTGGCAGCAGCATCTTTAAAAATGAAGACATGAATATGAATGAAAAAACTTGCCCAGGGTAATTAATCCTTGCAAGAAGAGACCTTCTTGTCTATGCACAGAATGAAAGTAAATGCAAGTGAAATATCCAGAAACTCCAAAATCAAATTAAGACTGTAATGTGTGCAAGGAAAAAGGATGATCAAAGGACTGAGTGGGAACTAAAGCTTAAAACCTAAGAACTCTGAAGTTTTTATTGATGGGACAATATCTTTGTTTGAAGAAAAATAAAGTTAAAGAAATTTACATGATGATAAACTTCCAAGCTTCCACAGATTTTTCATAAACAAAAAAAAATTATGAATCAGTGAACCACAGCACGAGGAAGGCCCTACCAGTTTTGCAGTCTGATTTACACTTGGAGCAGGAGGAAGGGAGGGCACTTTCATTCAAGTCATATAGGCTAGGATGAACTCAGCTGCCAAATTCCGTGTTCTGCTCACTTTGTAAGCTTAGGCATTTGCATTTGGATGGGCATTTAAACAGATTGTGGTAGCTTTACGTTAAGCCAAACCATCAAAACTTGGACAATAAATGAAGACAGGAAATAGAAAATCAAAATAATGCTGGTTTTGTTACAAAATCAAGTGCAGACTGAACAAATCCAAGAAGTACTTTCAATTGTTTGAAAACCTGAAGATGAAACAGTGTCCCAAATTCAAGGCATAATTTAGAGCTTTATAATGTTACCTGGAAAAGTTATGTCCATCAGATGAGGTTAGGATGTACATCTGCAATTCCCAGACTCTCAAGTCAGATCTGAGGCTAACAGGAGCTTCATCAGTGGAGGAGGCAGCAACAGCTGAAGGAACAGGCTGTGGCTTTTCCAGTGGATTGTGAAGTTGTTTCCGAAACACTTAATTCCATCATGGGGTCTTTCATCTCCACCACAGGTGCAAATAAACAGTAATGTTAATTCCAGCAATCCAGATCCTATTTCATATGCAGAAATTAACCCAAAGGCAAGTAATAGAAATGCATACATCATCCCATTCAATTATTCAGCAGTTTTGCAGACATACCGGGAAAAAACTAGCTTTCAATATAAAAATTGTCTATGAAAGAGTCTAACTTGAATTTGTCTCCATGGATCATAATTCCACATGTGCTGCTGGATCTGTAGAAGAGGAGAGAAAAATGAGCACTCAGTTTCAGGTGCCTCAATTGGCAGATGGGTTTGAAAATCAGTACAGCCTCCCTAGACTTGCTCCTTGCAAGGCACCAGTGCCTGAAGAACAATTCTCAGCCACAGTGTGTACCTGCACTTCTTTAAGGGTTAAGATAAGGCCAAGCCCATAAAATTGGAGGAACAGTGAGGGTCTTTTACAGAACTGGAACAAGTCCACCCTCTGACTTTCAGAATTAGGTTAAATTACACCAGCCTCGCTCAGCAAAGGTCCTTCCATCCCATTACACTCCCCGATGATTTACCAGGCCTTCACTCAGCCCTGTGCATGGCACAAGCTCACAGTGAGGGAGGACACAGCACAGAGAAAGTCACAGAAGTACAGAACAAAGATTACCGTGTGTGTGTTGTCCTGGCATCTTAGCTGGTGTTCCCATTTCTTTTTCCTTCTGGAAATGACTCTGGAGCAGTTTGATTTCTTGATCGTAGTCCTGCCACTCTGGAACTATCCGCATGGCTGCCTGCAGCTTGGGCTCTTTGGTCATTGGGTTGTTACACTGCAGACAGAACAGACAGGCTACAAAAGGTTTCTGCACTCAGCAGAGGTGTGCTTCCCTCTGCAGAGATTAATCTGCTGGTGGTGAACAACACGTGCCTGTACTTCAGCTAGAGAACAGTACAAAGTCTTCCCAAATTCATAAGAATGCCTCTGCTCCAGGTAAGAGAAATACAGAAGCTAATGGAAAAAATTCAAGTGCTGAAAACATGCAGGTACTGATACTGCTGAGGTAGGGAAGTGCCTCTGAAACTGGTTGCTGTATTTTAACGTGATGTGAGAGTGAGGGAATCATCCTGCACTCACCAGATCAATGGTTTTTGCTTTCTTCTTTGAGGAATCATCACACCACGTTTCACACCACAGCCACTCCTGTGGGAGGGACTTAATTGGTACCTGGTGGATCATGTTGTTTGGCAAATCCTGTTGTAGAGAATAAGAGTTAGTAGCTGTTTCCACAGGGTGCAGGATGGGAGGAGCAACCTCCCTCCCAAACCCACAGTATTGTGAAGGTTAACTTTTGTAAGTTTTCTTTTTTCCCAATGCAAATATGAAGTGATGAATCAACACTTCATCCCATTCCACACAAAGTCCTTTGGAAAAATCCCAAGTCCCAACCTGACACCGTAGCCCAGTAAAACAA
The DNA here is from genome assembly GCA_013397915.1 of Daphoenositta chrysoptera. Classification (NCBI taxonomy): domain Eukaryota; kingdom Metazoa; phylum Chordata; class Aves; order Passeriformes; genus Daphoenositta; species Daphoenositta chrysoptera. The sequence continues at coordinate 177,391 of VZRO01006404.1, read as the reverse complement.
AACAAACACAATAAAACACACCTGATCAAGGTTGGACAGACTGTTTGGATCCTGACTAAGACCCTGATACTGTCCTCTGAGTCGATCTCCAGCTGCTATCTTTCTGAACTTCTTCAGATCCACAACATACAGAGCACTACATGGAGATGATGCAATCAGTAATGACATTTCACTGGGGGTAATTCACTGCAGCCCCACTAGACCCTGAGACACAACACCCTAAAACAATCTCAGCACATCAGATGATCTATTACAAGGCAGGAAAGCAGTTCTAACAAGGTCATGGCATGTAAGAAAAAGAATTTTTAACAAAACTATCTTAGCTTTGCTGTCATGCAGTCCCTGTTCCAACATTTGTTACTAAGAAAGGAAGATGTCTGTTAGTTAACACTGCAGTTCTTCATCTCTAAAAGTTGTAGCATACTGAAAATAACTTCAATGTTCCTAGTGCTTCCAAGGGACCATAGGCTGTGGAACCTTAAAAGGCAACAATAAGCAAAAAGTGGTTCATGCAGGGCTGTATACCTCAGCTAGTTTTCTGCTACATCTAAGTAGCAACAAAAACTTTACCCCTCTATTTTGAAAAAAAAAAAAAAAAAATATCTTCAGTACCTGATGTGGTATTTTCTTCCAGCTAAATGACTTGCCCAGTATCCTGACTTCCAGAACCTGTAGCCATCCATTTCTCTCCGGCTGTCACAGAATGGAGTATATCCATAAGGAGCACCATCCAGATTGAAATCTCGCAGTTCTTTCAGATCTGTGCGCACAATCTGAAGGGAAAGAACATTTTATTTTGATTTCTAGGAGCCTACCTGTGGGTTATTTGGAAATGCTGTACAGGATTTAATTCAAACTGAGCAAACAGATAAAGGAAGAGTTACCTGATATATGTGGCAGTCTTTTGCATTATGTGTATGTAGTACAAAAACACACAGCACAAAAGGTGGTGTCTCCCCTGCCCTTAGAGCTGGAGCAAATAAAATAGAGCTTCAAATAAGCTGACAGGGGTTGGTTTGACAGCTGAAGTGCAAAACTGTTTCTTAATAAGCAGCAAGAATTCTCACTATGCATGAACTCTACTGTGATTCTTGGTGTCCCTTCCTCTCCAGAGTCTGCAGACCCTTCAGGGAAGAAAGCTTTTTAATGTCTTTTTGACAGAGGTGTGGCAGTAGCACTACTTTAAAAATACCACTCTGATGGGAAAAAATGCCTTAATATCTCTCACAAAGAGAGAAACAAACTGTCTCAAATGACAACAGGGTAGCTGGAAATCTCTCCTAACTGATACTCCAGCTTAAGTTTGACCTGGCATGGGATCACACTACTTATACCAAAACCCCCAAGGCAGTTTACACTCACTTGTTGATATCTGTACTTCTCAGTTTCATATGTATTTTTGATACAGTACTTTTGGCAGTTCTCACTGTGCACATTCTCTGCACTTTCCACCCATTGAGGAGTGAGCACACACAAAACCTCCCAGTCCTGTTTGCCTTGCAGCATGGCCTCATGCACAAGGGATTTGCCTTTTCCTCCTCTAAAAGCCACTCAGATGTGCCCAAGCTAAAAGCAGGGGCCTGGGAGGGCAGAGTGGTTGGTGACTTAGGAAAATACTGTCTGTGGTTAGTGATGTGCAGGCTGAGAGAACAGACTGAACCAGAAAATTGGAAGGGTGAAATGAGAAACTATCTGGCAAACTAGCTGGAATCACAGTGAGTGAATGAGAAACCAGATAACAGTAAAAGACAGGCCAACAAAACCAATCTTGTGGAAACAGGCACAAAACCCAGCCCTCACTGAAGCACACAATAATTACAGAATCAACCTCCAGTCATGCCTATGAAGGGCTCAAACTTGTAACCCTTCCAACAATACGGAAATTATATTCAGGAATTTATTATAAAAAAAGAAGAAAAAAAAGATCAAATAACTCCAGCCTCTGTGTTACCTGATCAGCATCCACAAACAGGATTTTATCAACAGCTAATGGGAAGAGCACATCTAGAAAGAGGATCTTGTAACCCCAGATGATGCGCTGCTTCTCTGTCTGTTGGTGCAGCCAGCGTGGCCATTTATACTGGACAAGCTCATACTGGAAATTATACTTCTTGGCCATGTATGGGATGAACTCCTGCAGAGGGAGGGGAAAAAAGCAGCTTATCTCAGTTCTTTGTTCCTCTGCAGGAAAAAGAAAAGCACATTACAAGAGACAGACTTCAGTCTAAGGCATCAAACACCAGAAAATGAAATACCATAAAGAAAATTAGTTTCATTGTTAATTCACACAAAATTGAGCCCCAAGCTGAACAATCAATACAAATTGTAAAGCCAACTATCCTGAGACAACTAAATATTTCAGCATCTTTGTCCACACAGTTCCTTATGAGCCATTTTATAGTGATCCACAGATGAGTTTAAAAGAATGCATTACTCAAATCATAAAAATGCACAGATGGGACAATTATTTAGGGGTGCACAAAGCAGTGTAAGTGGGAGCATGTACAGTGAGAGAAGAGCACTAGGAGAATTTTTTTACTAGAAAAACTTGGCCCACTGTCACATCAGCTGACATTCTCATCTGTGAGGCTTTCTCCAGCTTTGGGTGAGTACAAGTTTGGCCAAGTGATGCTGGTACAGCACTGGGAAGGGAGGGGGAAGCAGCTTGTGGCATCTTTCCCCCACCACCAAATAAATTTCTAATTAGTAACAAACCTTGAATGTAGGTGATAAGTAGTTCTTCAGAAACCAAAACTTTAAAGGAGTCTTGGTATGTTTCAGCACAGACAACATCATTATGCTATCAAAAGAAAAAAAATAAAGCAGTTACAGGAACAAGTGGCACCCACGAAAGATGAGCTGTGCAATAGATTACAAATTGCTGGGCTACATGTTAAACTATTTGCAGTTGTGTGTCAGGTAACTGAACTTCACACATAAAGAAAAAGTGGGCAGCTTCAGCTTATTGTAAATTGCTTAATTTTATCTACAAAATCACTAAACCCCCAACATCTATATATTTTAAGTAGTCATAGAATATACAACCTGTTGGCTTACACAGTCCTTTGAGAACAACAGAAATTCAGATTCTTTGCAAAGCAACTGTCACTTATTCTGTGACTTCTTAACAATACATTGGTTACACTGTAGTGAGAAAATTTAGGACAGCAACATACCATCTATTAAACTAAGTCTATTTTTGACTCATGAATGCTCTGCAGACAAAAGTTCCTATGACACAGTAGAAGCAGATTCTAGTGGACTTCTGAAGCGTTGAAAAAGTGGGGGTTTTTATACTCTTGCAGATTGTAACCTTTGTCCTTGTGCAAAGCAGAACACGACCATTTGGCACACTGGGATTATAAATTCTCCACTAACCGTAGGAATCTCTCATAGAGGTGTCCTGAAGCCACAGAGAATATATTTAGTACATCATCTTTATCCTGTTTCACATCTTCATTCTTTTGTCCTCCTGTGAATCCCCTGAAAGGAAAAATATGGTTATATGAAGGACAAGATAGGAAGGGCCAGCTCTATAGGAAAGGCTGCAAACACAGAAAATGGCTACAGTTTTGGTTGAATACAATTGGTCTGTGGGCTTTTGGTGTCATTCCCTGTTGACCAGGGCATCTTCCCCAAGGCAGAGTGCTGTGCACACAGCCAGGGAAGGTCCAAGAGCTCACAGATGAACACCTTCTGACTGAGAGCACTGGCTGAGGTGCAGTTCCTGGGAAGGAACAACGTTTTCAGGCTCCCAAGTAGCAGGGGGGGTAAGGGAAGGTAAAAGCAGGTGCAAAGCAGGGACCCAGATCTCTAGAAACAGGAGCCCAATGAATGACAGCCCTAAATTAATAGACATCTGTGGAATGTCACAGACATAATGGTATTGCCAAATAGTTCCCCAGTTTCAAGAGACTTGCAGGTTATCATTGAATTAGTTTTACCATTTGAGAGATTCCCAAAATCCAGATTCATTCTCATTGGTGCCATCACTTAGTAGATCTTCATTCATCATATCAAACTTTTTCTGAACCTGTGAAGCATAACCTGGCTTTAGTGAGTGGAACCACATATTGGGCAAATAGCTATGGAGTGTTATCCTGAGCCTGGTTCTGGTTTTACCTACTTGAGTTACATCCCATGAGCTGACAGGTAACCTAAGCTGTCTGGGAAAACAGCTCAGTAATGAAGTGACTTTTTCCAAACAGATTCCAAAGGAGCTTTTAGACACCAAAGGCATGTTACACTGGATGCTTAAAATGCTTTTCAAAGAGATGTCTAGTGAGCAACCTTGATGATGGAGACTGGGAAAGAAAATCCTTCAAAGAAACCAACAGCCCCCCACTCCTCAAAAAACCCAAAAACACAACACACCAACTCCACCACTCTCTAAGTGGTATCATTTGCCACTGAGACTCCAAAGCAGACACACAGACAAGACAGTGAATGGGGAAAATATCCCAAAATTAGTTCAGCACAAGTAAATGGTGTCAGGTGTGAGCTGGCTGTATTATAGCCAGCACTCAGCCAGCAGTCATTCTCCTTAAACTTCTCAGCTATGGCATTACCTGATAGACAACCCAAAGAGACAGGAGATTAGTAATTTACCATTTTTTCTTTTTTTAAATGTATTCTCACCTAGTCTGTGTCAGAGTGACAGAAAATGTCTTGCCAAATGAATAAAATTTATCGGTAACAGATAAAATGCTGGCTCAATGGACACGCTGAATGTTTATTACTAGACATATATAGGACATACAAAACTGCTTTTTCTTGAAGTTATAAGCACAACTGAGTCAGGAAAACGTGAATATTGTTGCATCTCAGGGACACACACAAGGAACAGGACTTGCACGTCATTCTGTCCTGTATCAAAAACCCAAATCAAGTCTCCAGATGATGCTCCCTATTCCTGATACTGTGAGGTGAGCTTTGTGCAGACTGCCCTAAGTGCATGCTCATAGGAAAGGAGCATCAGGCCTTAATCCAAGTTTTCCCCCACTGTTGGTCAAACAGTCGTCTTTAAGAGCACCTCTAGTTCTTAAACTCACCTTCACTTTAATAATTTTGCTCTTGAAGTTATTGAGAACAACAATAACTTCATTAGCTTCAGGCGGGGAGTCTGTGCCATCGTGGCTGAAAATAGAGCAAGATACTGACTTTTACTACAAAGCAGAAATACGTTCTTTGTTTCTTCTGCTCATTTTTATACATGTATTAAGCCTCAGCACTGCAAAGCAGGTTTGAGACATGACAAAGAAACAAATACATTTATTTGAACACACTTAATGGGGTTTTAAATTAATTAATTTCACCTTGCATAACACATGTTCAGCATGAAATGCAATTTGCTGTTTAATTTGCTGTTCAGGTCACCACACTTTTGCAAGGGAACCATTAGATTCACATATTACCATGCCTACCTAATTCCAAAGTTTTACAAGAAAAAGACTGTATTCTTATCCTGACCCACCTGTAGATCCTGTAAATATCTTCAGATCTGCCTTTTCTCAGTCTTAGAGTCCATGCACCGGGATTGGCTTTTAACTGGAAGTAGCCCTGTAAAGTGAAAAGAATATTTGGCAGTTTCCAGAAAATGCAAATGCAGAAAAATTTAGAGTTATGTGTTTTGACTCACTATTTTATATCTAAAATGTTATTTGCAAGCCCGTTGATTAACATACCCTTAAGGCTTTAAACCCAGAGAACAGGAGAAAAGTCCTAGAAATTATTCCATTCAAAATTGTTGGGTTTTAAGAAGCTTGAAAAGGTCTGGCATTATTTGTTAGATGAAAGTCTTCATTCACTGATGGGAACAGTGCAAACCTAAAGTCTTTTCCTGCAAAAGTTTGCCTTATTCAAGGAGTGAGGGAATTTCAAAACACTAATTTGTAGTTATACAACAAAATCTAAAGGAATTCTGAAGCTCTACAGAGTGGTATTTCATCTACAGCAGGAAGCAGTATCATAATTATACGTTGTAAGATATCTCTTCTACAGAGCTTAAAAAATTACAGTGTGAAATTCAAATATTGTGTTCAACTCTTTTTAAGCTTCAGATTCCAGATCTGAATATTTTCCTCTGAGTTAGATTATTACACCTATAGAAGATACATGCAACTGTGGAGATGCTTTAGTGTCCCATTCAGTTTTGTACTGTGGCTTCAAATGCTTGCAATTCATATGTAAACCAGTCTGCTTTAAAAAGAAAATTAAAAAATATGTTTAAAAAAGTACAGGGCGTGTTCCTGTTCTCTTCATGCCTATGCACAGCACAGACACTCAGCTGAGCAAGAGTCCCAGCTACAGCACCATATCCTGTGGTACAGACACCTTGGTATAGCTAATTAGAAGAAGGACACATCTGAGCCATTAAGCTTTACTCCCCAACATAAGCACACAATGTGATCACATGTAAAATAAGGGACATCTTTCTTTCTACAGTAAGAAATACTGCATCATTCTAGGATATACTCTAGCTAAGAAAAAGCACAAATTGAAAATGAGTAAGAATTCTAAAATAAATATTGAGCACCAGTGAATATTTTTTCCTTGTTTTTATTTTAATTCATTTAAATAAATGTAATACCTTTAAAAATTTAAATATTAAAAAACCCCAACAAAAAAGCAACACAAGAGGCGATTTACTTCAGTTTTTCACTAACATTCTATATCAAGAAAACATTCCAGTGGCTAACTTCCTCTGCCATAATGTCAGTCCATTACCTCTCTCATGGCCCAGTGTGGACACTGAGAACAGACACATCCCTTATGCAGTGATGTTTCAAAAGCAGCTGCAGGGAACAATCATACACTTGGATTTCCAGCATCTTTTCTCAATTAAAATAAGCAAATCCCACTCTTCCACACTTCCTTTATTTTCTACAATGTCAACTGTTCTTGCTGACTCTCTCCATTTATGCCATAGATCTCCTGAAGAAATGGATCCCAAAATGAGACAGCCTGAGGCTCACAGCACCAGAGTGGATGTACCCTGCCTCAGGAAAACAACTGTCTGAGCTTTTCCCTTAGGGATATTCCAGAAGACCCTTCTCAGCCAGCGGAAGGGAAAGGAGTGCATCTTGCAGAAGGTGAGAGCGAGTGTGAAGTTTCAGACATCAGTGTGAGGAATGATGAGGTTCTGGTGTATTTGCCAGCAGCTGTGGAGTGCAAGATACACCACACACCCACAGTCACGAGCCAGAAAATGCCCAGTGGTTCATGGACACCACACACCCACAGTCACGAGCCAGAAAATGCCCAGTGGTTCATGGACACCACACACCCACAGTCACGAGCCAGAAAATGCCCCGTGGTTCCTGGCAGTGGCTGAGCTGCCTGATGGACCCCAGCTGAGCTGCTGCCCGTTCAGCAGAACTCTTACCAGGTTGGCCATAACGATGGTATCCACGATGACAGGGCTGGCTGAAGTCCCCAGGGTAAACTGGAGTCCCCGAGGTGGCTGCCCCGTTGTAATGTCATAGCAGTGTCCTTCCAGCAGCAAGTACTCCAGTTCATACTCTGCAGCCACAACACTGTCCACCTGCAAGGAGCAGATACTGCTGACTGCAGCACTAGCTCTGAAGTGCCAACTTTTAGTCATGCAGGTACTCTCTAGAATAGCCACAGTCATTAAAAAACAATTTTACCAGAGTAATGTTATTGTTAGACAGATACCTAGAAAGCCTCAAAAGAGCTCAGCTCCTTCAAGTGACAAACCTCACACAATATTGTTAAGAGCAGCCCAGACCAAAAGAATTTGAATCTCAACATATGCTAGGATAAGAAAAGGGAAGAATTGTTGCTCTATTCCACAATTTTTTTTTAAACATTTAATGGAGAATGCAGGTGGTATCCCATAAAAAGTATATGATGGGATCCAGAATTTTGACTGTAGATCTGTTTAAAGCTGGTCTCACCTACTATTAGCCATCTGAAATAAATGTTTTGTTTTGCTCTGTGTTACTCTCGCAGTGCACTAGGTACTGTCAGGAAACACCCATTCCTTTTTTTTTTCTACACTGAACAAAGGTGGCAAGGAAAGAGAAAAGAAAAAATAAAACAACAACAACAAAAAACCAAAACAAACAAACAAACAAACAAAAAAAAACCACAAAAAAGTAACCACAACCCCAAAAGACTTGGCTCCCTACCAGGCCAAATTCAGATGTAGCCTAAGCAGCATGTTAGTCTAATCCCACAAAGCATCTCCTCTCATTGCACATGCAAAATGACAGTTTAATTGCTACAGCACCAACAGACTGCACTTTGGGAACTGGAAATGGTGCACCTGCAAAAGTAAAGCTGCTGTTTATCTGGAAGCTCAGGAATGCACTTTGAATGCCTGAAGCATTTAATCCCCCTCTCTGTCAGGCTTTCAATTAATCTAAGGGGTGGGCATGCAAATCAGAAGCTTGAAATATAATATCAGTGGTTCATTTTTGGCTTTACCATTAGGTTAAGAGATGAAAAGCAAAAAACTCCTAAACCAAAACACACTAAACCAAAACCCAAACCACAAAACACGCACCAAATTACCTCAATTTCTGAATAACTAGTACAGGATTAGCAATGCCAGATATACCACAATACCATATCATATTCCCAAACAATATCAGAGAGATGCAGAAGTAAGAGGGGGCTGATAATACAGTGATCAGGGAGAAGGGGACCCACAATTGTAATGCCCACAAGGGATGGCAAGTAGAGACTGTCACTTTTCCAGAGGCCCGTTTGGAAAGGCTCTGACAGTCTCACTACACATACAGCAGATGGGTTTTTCCTTATTTCTCCCTCTGCATGGGGCAGCACTGCCCAGATCCACGGTGTAGCAGTCTGCCCCAAGGTCTGTTCAAGCAGCAGGAAGCTCCTGATCCTACAGCAACTGAGTGGATTTCTGCTGCGTGGTTTTACTGCTGCTGGGTTTACTGCATGGTTTTACTGACACTGCATGTCCTTCTGTGGACCAGAGGAGTGTTTGCCAGTTAACAAAAACTGTGAAAATTAATAGGTAGCTAAAATCAGCTGGGTGGCTGCTAGGAGCAAGAGAAAGGACTTGCTTCAAGCCTATGGCATTTTTGAACCTCTGGGTCAGGCATCCATGAGTAATTGAGAACAACAATCTTGCTGTCAGGGAGCTTATGCTTCCCCTCCTAGAAAATCTTTAGAGGTCTGCAAATGCAGTAATATCCACAGCTCCATGTTTATTGGCATTTTAAAGTTCTGCATTTCTTTCCCATAAAAAAACAAGCCCTGGAAAAACACCACCATTTAAATGCAGTAGGAACAAGATGATTTCTCTTACCTCCTCTAAGAAAATATTGTCAAGGTCATACGGGGTTCTAACAGACTCCACCATCCAACTCTCAGGAGTATTTAAGTTCAGAGTGAACAGTGGAGACTGGGGCATATCTAAAAACTTGGCAATTGGTCCTGGAGCAAAGTTATTCTCTGCTGTGAAAGAAATCTCTGGCTCCAAAACATAGCGGTAAAAGCTGAAATTTCAGAAAGAAAATGTTAGAATATATATCTGCCCACATTTGCTAATATTTCACTCTCATTGAATTTGCAGGTGGCATCAGCTTTCCCTGACCTCTAATGTCTCCAAGCCTTTGTCCAAAGCAATACAAGTTGTGTTAACCTTAGGATAGGTCAGAATTTCTATCTTAAAGGACCAAAAAAGACTGTGCAAGACTCAACCATTACCATTAGTATGTAATTTAATTTTATATAAATACTACCAAAAAAATTTCAAGCACCCAGCATGTCAAACAGCAGAATTACTTCATGCCATCCACAAATTCCCAGATTCTCTGTGGGAAATGATGCTATTACATAAATGAGCTCAAAGCAGTTATTGAGAGCTGACCATGCTTCTGTGCTTGCACATTCCACCAGGTTTTTCTCTCTCTCCACCCCCCCTCCATCATGGAACTGCTTACCTTTTCAGTGGCATGTCAGAAAGTTTAGACTGGCAGTTCATAAACACTCTCAGGTTCATATTTATCAATTGGTTCAAAACCTAAAGTAAGGAGAAAGAGACATCCCTTAAAATGCTAATGAGGAGAGCTGACCACTGTTTTATGGACAGCACCTCTGGGTGGCATGTTACCTGCAAGTTACCCAATTCTCCCTCCTTGTGATTTGCTTTACCACCCCCCCCCTTTTTAATTGGTGGTTTTAGGAACAGTTACCTGCTCCTCATATTTCAGGCATTCATTTTGGCATGCTGAGACCTTCCTCGAGAACAGAGTCACTGAGAACTAAGCTGTTAGAACAGTGAAACTAAAAGCTCTCTGGACCATACCTGAGCATGGTCTTGTTAGTGTGTAGTGCAGCCTAATTAGTATTTCCACTGATAAATGTATTGTGAAACTCAGACACACTATTAGAAAGCCACTGGTCACCACACAGTCGAAGAGGAAGACAAACATTCTGAAATAACAGAATTTGAAGTTGCTTACAACCCTGCCTACGTACCAAAAGTAATGGAGCAAGTCTTTGAGCATCTCTGGTCACGGGATCAACAATAGCCACAACATCAAAGTATGTCTCCCTCTCTTTTGGTCTCAGTTTAACTGCACTAAACAGAAGAAAATACATTTTTAAAGCAGTTTAACTGCACTAAACAGAAGAAAATATATTTTTAAAGCATCATTTTTAAAGCATCAAACCTGAAATGCATAACAACTCACTGCTATCCATCTCATTCTGAACTGAAATTACTTCCTAAATGTTGTGTGCCTTCTGAAAGTAAATAGAGAAAAAAATAGGCATATACCTGTATGTTTATAGAGACAGGTAGAGAGATAAAATTAATTTCTGGAATCTTCCTGAAAACTGTTGGGGACTTTCCTATTGGTACTCAGATTTATTTTTTTTTTAATTAAATGCAACAGAGAACAATGGGAAAGTTAAAAGACACAGAAAAGCATATTGTTCAGCAATTCTATACCTGTATCGTTCTTCAAAAAAATGATACTCTATCCTTGCCTCTCCTTTTGGCTGAGCAGAAAGAAGAGCATCCACTTTCATTACCAAGTCACTTGCCCTGAGAAGAAGGAAAAGAAAAAGGCTTGCAGATATCCAAAAAATGCCTGTGCTTATCACATTTCTGCCAGGCTGCAGCAAAAGAGAAAGCAAACAGAATCCAGATACCCAAACACTCCTACTACCTCTCTACAGAGGCTCTGGAGAATTAAACATATTTAAGGGTTAACCCACCAGTAATTTGAACTGGTTGCAGCCTTATTTCCGAGTATACCAAAGGATTTAACTCTAACAAATAAAGAAGAGCTGTAGTTTAGGGGTCAACCATGTTACAGGCACTGCATTCCTGATCTTCACCAACCACTCAGACCTAACAGCCATTCAGATCAAACCCTTGTTTCAGTGCTCTTCCCATTTTACACTCCAACTCCGAGCACTAGGAAGCAGTCCTGTAAGTGGAGAAACTTTTGAGAGGGGTCCTACCATAAAAGGTAATTACTTTTGACTACTTCTTCCTTTTCAGTATTCCTGTAAATTTTCAGTCTAGTATTTCAAGATTATATTCAATCTTAAAGGTGTAAAACCTCTTGAAAGTTCAATGAAAATTGATTTGTACATCACACCTTTGCCTAGAAGCAAAAGTGTAAGCTACAGGTCTGTCAGCTTTTCCTGCATTAACTGTCTCAGAGATTTAGAGTGACAGTTGTTTAAATTGTTCATACCAGATTCACAAGCCTGGTGGATTCCACTAAGTTCCACAGTGTTTTCCAATGCAGCAGATCATTTCAAAAGTTTTTGAAAAACCTTGGCAGCATTCAAATAAACAAAAAGAAACCCCAAACCCATTGCTCTGTCCAAAACTAGCCTATGTTCAAACTATGCCTTCTTCCCCCACCCCCCCAACACCTAATGGATGCAGAAGTGCTTGGAATACTGTTAAAACATGTTATGCTGGGATCCAGAAAACCACACAACATTTCTGCAGAACAGATCACATGTTTCATTTACTTGACCAGCCCTTAACAGTCAAGCAGCATCACAGAAAAATGTGCTGGTAAGTATGGTAGAAGCTCTCTCCACAGCTGTGCTCCAACACACAACCACGCACCCACGGGGACTCCTGTTCTTCTGAACTTCTACATGACTTCCTTTTTGAGAAGTTCACCTCTGCTTTGTGCAATATCTATCTAGAACTATGACTTCCCTTTCCTTATCTCTGTCTCTTTTCCTAGTGTTTCTCTTTGAAGTTAAAAGCAGTTCACAGGATTCTCATGGTACTGATGGGTAAATGTATTATTAAAATAATTTTTATGTTGATAGGCCAAGCAGCATTTAAATGAATTGCAAATCAGATTCAGAAAGTCATGTTATCAAGAGTCCCAGCACTTCTCTGTAAGCCTTCTTATGTTTACTTACAGATCTTCTTCAAATCCCAGCTGCTGAATCTGAGATTTGATTTTCTGTCCTGATGTCTTTAGTATGATATTTTCAAGGAGATGAAAATCATCCTGATTGAACATCTCTCCATCCTCTAATGGGCCAATAATCTACAAAAGAGAAAAGCAGAATCAGCATTATTAGGTAAAGGCTACACTGAAACAAAATTCAAAGATGTATTAAATAAATACTCCAGCCCAGTCTCAGTGGAAGCCAAGCATTTAGGCTGGTATTAATGTCAGTGGCAGCAGAGTTTAACAGGTAAATCTAATTATTTAGAGCCAAGAGTCCCAGACTAAGGCATAAAATACACACTTAAATTTTTCACTGGGTCAGGCACGTTAAATTATACTTTAAGTCCTACATCTGGAAGGGGCAGTTGAGTACCAGGCAATTTCAATAGTCCAGCAAGACTGCAGCAAATCTCCCTCCTCTACCCTTCAGAGGCCTAAAAGCTACCTAGACAAGTCTTGCTTTTGCTGATGAGAAAAACAGAACACAACAACTCATCACCTAAGATTTTTTAACCCATTGAAATATACAGCAACCACTGGGACCTCCATGGGCTGTTTCCTAATTAGAAACAGATAACAAAAGAAAACCCAATGCTGTACACAGCTGAGTTTCATTACTTTTAGTGAAATACTATTGTGACATCATTTACCTCATCCCAGATAAACTATAATAAAAACAGATGGTAGAAGAGACCAAGACACCTTGGTCAGGGCAAAATACAGCAGCATTTTGCTCAGTAAACTGAAGCAGCATAATCTTGCAAATTTATTATCCCCTTCTACTCCTGGACTCAATTCACTGCCAGCATAAAGGCAACTTTGTTATTGAGAGACTTGAATTTGTACCAAATATCAACAACTAACTGCACACAGTAAAAGGAAAAGGTCACACAGGTGTGAATAAATCAAACTGGAAGGGGTTCTAAAGACTGCTGAGATCTAAAAAAGGCTGACACTCCTGTGTCTGATCCCCAGACTCTGCTGGCCAAGATCTGCTTCTTTCTCATATGTGGAATATCTCTTTTACTGTCTGCTGATCATCTCACCCGTCCATTGCTGATCACAGCCCTCTGCCCTTTCTTCAGCTTTAGAACATCTCTGCAATAAATAGCATGGGACAGAACAAAATCCATCTTGGGAGATTCAAAGGCTTCTTTGAAAATACTGGTATCCATACCCTGAAAGAAAAGAATACTTGACATTGAAATAGGAAGGAAACTAGATCTCTGCACACTTTTTAAATGACACCTTTTTGTTTCCACTCGAGAACATCTTCATATCTTCCTAAAATTGATCCCTGGCCCCCTTTTCTTTGTGGTCTTAAACCTAGTTCTTGCTTGTCACCTTCAAACACTATCCCAACTTCTGCTGTGAAGGGCCACAGCTACTTAGACCAGTTCCAATCTTCCTGCCTAACTTTTTAAAATGTACTTTCAGAAATGAACTTGTATTTTTTTCCCAGCTTTAAAATAAATATTATTATTTTAACCACCGAAGAAACAGCTGACTCACTTAAATAGATCCCTGCACCCATGCTCCTTTTGACTTTTCTAAGTTATATAGCCTTGATGTGTATGAGGATTTACTCTGTGTTAAGATGGATTGTTATATTTAGGTGAGCCCTTCAGAGATTAAAAGAAACCAAACTAGCAAACCCAACAGTGTTACTTTTCTCTGGTACTGCACCTTCTGCATATTAATATACTACACTATAAAATTCATTTGAGGAACAAGCAAAGCACCCTCCCCATGCAAATGCCAACAGACATGCCTACCCCAACAGCAAATTCCAAGATATCAGCTCCTGCCTCCAGTGCCTTCACAGTTTCTTCTTTTGCCATCTTGGTGATGAAGTTCTTGGCATTATTTGAGGTTTGTGTCTGCAAAGCTGCCCATATGGCTTTAGCTACAACAGTATTCTGGCTGTTGGGGTCTTCACTAGGATTATTAATCATGCTAATTCGAACATTATTGCTGGATTTCTGTGTTTAACAAAACAGGTAATGGGAAAGTTTAAAATTTCAGACATAACAAATATATAATAAACATTATAGCAAAAGCTTTGCATTTCTTAACCAGAATACCAGATTCCAAATTGGGTAAATAACAGTACAAGGTTAAAATTATGAATTAACTAATTTAACATCAAGCATTTAGTTTATGTATAGGCACCACTGTGACAGCAATCTTCTAGATAACCCTGTGGTACCTAAGAGATCCAGGACCATGGCCCCTGCTCACAGCCTGGCAAACCAGTGATTTAGCTGTAAGCTGTGCATTTTTGTTTCAGTTATTCCCCCAGAAACAATGGGACAGAGCAGAGAGCAATGTCTATATTCATCTCCAAACCAAAACACAGATATTTCAGTTTAACACCATGGGCTTAAAAGAACATTTATTGTATTGGCATAGTGCCAGGAGGCCATTCTGTCCTAGCTTAAGATCAGCAATGTTCCAGCCCTTACAAAAAAAGATAAGGCTGGAAGTTAAGAGACCCTGCAGGGAGAACCAGTCTCTCCAGGTCATACCACAGGAAGATGCACAACCTGTGTTTTACAAGCCTCTACCAAGTGCTTTGTTAGCACTGCTAACCCATTCCAGTGAAAACATTACCTACCTGATGTTTAATGGCATCATACAACAATTGCCTCCCTGAAGGTTTATCAAAATCACCAACAATCCAAAAAGTAACTGGTCTAACAAAGGAATCATCTGCAATTATTACAAAAAAAAAAAAAGGAGAACTTTGAGGGTGAAGGGAAGGAAAGCTTCATTTTTTCCTCATTTAGAGGTAAACTATAATGCACATGCAAAGACTTCAAAAAAAGTAAAATTCCATAGGAAAGCTATGGATGAACCTAAGCTATGAAGCCTGGCAAGACCAAATTAATAGCATTGGCATATTAGTCTTCATTAGGTCATTCAGAAAACCCATGCATTGCTCTTTCTAAGCTGGATCTTATAGTATTTTTGTTTGTTTGCTACCTCTGCAATTGCAAATTATAAAGAAACATAAATAAATTGCAAATTCCAACTGGGGTTGGAATCCAACAGACATATCACTTCTTTGTATTGAAGCTGTTAGTTTACAAAATCAGTTTTGTATAAAGACAAAAGTGCTGGAGCAAACATGCATTTCAACAGCTTCCTTCACTGCCTGCTGGTTCTAAAGGCAGTGTTACAAAGGAGCCAGAAAATTCCCAGAACAATGT
Organism: Daphoenositta chrysoptera; assembly: GCA_013397915.1. NCBI lineage: Eukaryota > Metazoa > Chordata > Aves > Passeriformes > Daphoenositta > Daphoenositta chrysoptera. Next base: position 161,739 of record VZRO01006404.1, on the reverse strand, counting down.
AAGAAATGCCAAAGCATGAGTTACCATAGATCTCCTTGGAAGACATTCCTGGTCAAAGAGCAGAAAGGAAAGGGAAAAAGGAGAGACACATTAATAATTTGATGGTAATCCCAATGTGTATCAAGAAGCTGCAGCACTGTACTGGGCATAACTGAATCACTACAGATCCAACAGCAACAAGTTAGAGCTAATTTTATTGGAAGAAGCTTTGACTTTTTCTTCCCCTCAAACAGATGGATGCTTGATTTTCATGCTACAGCATTAGTTATACTACATATTACCAGCTTCATACCATAGGGTGAGGGCATCGTTCTGAAGATTGTTTACAAACACTGCCATGCCACTGTGCTGTTATCTTCCCTCTTTAAAATTCAGCATAGCACTGCTATATCTGTGCTGGTGCTGAGCCAGCAACACATATAACTCCTCTATTACTTTAGAAAATAAATGTGGTACAGCATTACTGTAATCAGATAGAAGTTATTAAATATCTTAAGTGGCAGAAGAGGCAGTGACCAAAAAAATGTCAAGCCATGGAATTGCAAATTAATGCACTTTCCAACAAGCATGCCGAGGAGTGGATTTAATTAATGCTCTACACAAGAAACTTGTTCAAATCCAAGTGACTGAACATGAATGAAGAGCAGGCAGGAGACAGGAAGAGCAATGGGAACATTTCAGGCAGTGCACACGGATGGCAGTGGCTGGAGATAGTACCATGGATATTTGGGACAGTCTAGTAAAGACAAGAGACAGGAAAAGGAGGAATTGGGTCGAATGACAGCAGCTTATTTCTGGTATCTAACCAAAATGGATATAGGAAACACCTGATGATGTCTGGTTAGACCTGATTAGGCTCTGTATTATGGCTGTGCATGCATTTCCTGCTCTTGATAGGTACAGCCAAGTTTTAACACTTTTATGTGTGACTGTGACAATACTGCCATTGGAAAAGCAATACATGATGCACTGGAGCAATAAAAACAGCACTGACCACCTTAGGTGACGTCTTATATAATGGGCAGTTAGAATTTTCTTCTGAATCCATGTAACTTCCAGCAATTTTGAATTACAAGACAGAGAGCTTTTATATTTTTCCTTTATATTTTTCTAGTCATTTGCTTACACTGCTGCATTTCTGGGGGTCACTTGCAGTACAGCAAGATGAGCTTGGGTGGGACTTCATTATTCAGTAAAAGGTTGGACTGGGTTTAAAGAGGGGAACATTATTTTTCCATGCAGGTGTCATGTCTTATAAAAAACCCCAAATCTTTAACAGACTATGCCATTACCCACAGGCCTGACAAGGCTCAGTGTGTGTGTGTAAAGAACTGCACACACGCTTGGAAACACAGATTTGGAAAGCAGATTTGGATTCAGAATCCACCGCAGATGTTACCTTTCTTTGTTAAGTAGGTCATGCTGTTTGCAACAGCAGCTGTCTTATCTTTAGAACCCAATGTGGTAAATCGAGCAAAATCATCCACAAAATAGTTATCTGAGGGAGAGAACAAGTATTAGATGCCAAAGCAACTATTACATGCAAAATGAAAATAAAATCACTACTATTACCAGAACATATCCCATTTTGCTCCTTGTGATACTGTTGATGCCTCATTTTCACTGTCAATATATAGGCTGAGAAACGAATTTTGCTGTCTCACAAGTTACATTAATAACTACATTGCATATTTGATAGGCAGAAATCAGTTGAAAGAATTGCCTAAGTCTCACTTAGTTGACACTAGTATATGTAAATGATATACATTGAAAAATCCACTGTGTCACTATTTTTCAAGCAACTCAAAAAAGGCAGGTGTAATGTCACTGTACTGCAGTCACAGCATTGGGTGCAATCAGCAATGGAACATTTTGCTAAATCTGAAGTAATTCCAGAGATGACTGTCAACCCTGCTCAAAAGAAGGTCAGAACTAAGAAACAATCTGCTGCTTTATGCACTATATGACTGTTCTTGGCTTTTTGCAGCATTACTGATTTCTCAACTTCACCATAACCCCTTAAGGTCTGTATAAAATCAAAACAAATTCCCATTTTGAAAATCGGTAGACATTTAATGTTGTACATAACATCTGCCCTGCACCAGGGCTGGGTCATCACTTGGGGTGCTGCTAATGCTTTGCCACTAGAGCTTTCCACTGGAACAGCAAGTATTTCACTCAGACATTTCATGTTTAACACAATTAAAAGCATCCCTTACTCGTTCCTGTCAGATCTAGGTACTCTCTGTCAGACCTTAGGATTCTTGAGTTAATTCTTGGAACAACATTAGGCTGGTTCATGATATACTCAACCACATCTTGGTCATTAGACAGTTCACCCTGAAGGAAAGAGGAAAGAAGCATTATTTGTTACTTCCCATATAAAATTGCTTTACATAACTCTAAAAAAAAAAAAAAAGGCAAAAAGCAATTATGAAAGTTAAGTTGTCTTGTATAATATGTAGCCAGGGACTTGCAAATCAGTTTTTCCAAACCTAGTTTCTCTCAAGCCACAGACAACCTCAGCACCCACCAGGTATACAGCTCGCTGGAAGATGCTTGTGGTTTCCAGGATTTTGTGCATGGTCACCGTTTCCAGGTCATCAGGATCCAGCTGATCTTTTTGGAAAGGCATTCCATTGAAGAGCACAACAGGGAGAGGGCCTACACCCGTTTGCTCATAGTAAGCTCTTGCTGCCTAAAGACAGGAACAGAAGCAGCTTTACCAGGTCAGCCCTTTGCCACAAAGGTTCCTAACGAGCTGTGCAATATCCACAAGTTTAGAATAAACACACCAAGAGTTCCTTACCACTTCTGTTAGACACAGAGAATGTTAATCTGACACAGTGCATAAGACACTTTCTGTATCTTAAATGCACAAGACCTCCTTGACTTTCCGAATTTCAAAGCAAAAAATGTTACTTCATAATACAGAAGTGCAAAATACTCCATTAAGTTAATTTTGTACATTCATTCCAATGAGCACTTTCTGGTAGGAGCAAAAGATGCACAACAGGAAACGTGACTTTGCCTGTGGAAACAAATGCAATGCAAGCAGTGATAGCTGTAATGTCAGACAGGGTAGAGAATTTTTTTTTAAGAATCTGTTTCTTAAACCTGTAAGAAAACAGTTACTTGTGAGGCAGGGAGTTATTCTGTCAAGTCAAATTTCTCTGTTTCATGTAACCACTGTAAAATGCACTGTCATTGATAGATACCCTGTTAGAATTTAACTAGTTTCTGCTGGTTAGAGGTCCTGGTTGAAGCCTCTCCTCTCATACAAAAATGCCTGTCTTACTTGTATGGATTTTCATCTCCTTAAAATGTTTTTCTCTTCACTATCCTACATTGAAAGAGCCATATGCATATGAGCTTATTTTCTGTAACCCTGACTGCATTCCTTACATTTACAGATGTCAGCAGCATCATGTGTGTTACATAGCTATTGGTGACAGTATTTTCATTTGTTTTAGAACAACAAAAAGTAAGAAACATCCCCCTATACAATTTCAAATCAACTCTGCTTCATCTCACATATAACTGGTTCAATAGTGATTTGCCCTCCTAATTTTCTCCATACAGAAAAGCATCAGCCCTAAAAATCCCTTCAAGAATTATTTGCAGAAATTTATTGGATATCTTGCTATAGAAAAGACATTTTCAATTCATAATCATGACTTTATCTCACACCGTATTCAAATACTGATTTAGAAGCCCCACACTGATCCCTCCCAACGTTAAGCCTCTTGGTTTTTTCATGAGCCATTCCATCACCTTGATTTTTTTGCAAACACTTTTAAACTCTACTGAAGTATGCATTCCATAATGAAAGCATGACTTATGAGTCACAAGAAAGCTATTTGGTTCTTTACATATAGATTTTTAAAATATGTATTATGTTATATGTATTATGTATATTATATAAAGCTTGTGCTGAACATAAACAGTAAAGTATTACTAGAAGTCCCCAATGTGGTAAGAAAATAGTTACCTGATTGGTAAGAGAACTGGATCAAGAAATTGTATGTAATTATATTTTCAAAACTGTTGCAGCAAAGGAAGTGGAAAAAAAAGCTCTATTTAATGAATTCTTACCTTTCTGTTTTGATCATAAGCAGAATCAATTCCCAGAATGCTGTTGACTTCCACATAAGGATACTGTTTCTCAAGAACACTAACAACATGTTCCACTTTCAGCTGATCTCCTGTTTTTACTTTGTTATATATCTGAAAGAGGAATACAAGTTTAGAGCTGCAACTGTAAAGCCTCTGTCCTTATCAAAGGTAAACTGACCTGTCACCTGTATCACAGTAGTTATAGGGCAGCATTAACAGCCAGACTGCAAACCTTATATTCTGTGTTCTTATATTTCTTATAATTTCTTATAATTCTGTATTTCTTATATTATGTATTTATCAGCTGCAACAGTTTCTAAGCACTTGTAGCCATTATAAGTATCTTGCTATACTTTGTAGTCATTCCAGCGAGATTGGAAGAAGGTAAATATATATTTCTTTAAATAATAACTTGCATCTTTAATTAGAAAAGGTATCTGAGGAGGGAAAATAGTGCTCTGGGGAAAAAAGCCTCAAATAAAGCATATCCAAGGAGATACCTTCCCTTCAGAACTTGGGATATGCTTATGACCAATACAACCTCACATGTAAAGCAGATAACTCTTTCCCTCTTGAAGGCACAAGATTTTACTTCGAGCTACAAATATATACCCAAAATAAAAAGAATAAAAGTAACTGTATTTAAGTAACCAGCAACTTAATGACACAGTATGCCCCAGCTTGCCAGTTTGTACAAGTATCAAACCACAGGTGAAATTCATTTATCAGCACCTGTGTTGCCCTTTAATGTGGCAGCAGGAACCGTTCAAACCAAATTATAATATTGAAAGGATGTAGCAGTTCAGAAGTCACAGACAGAATGGGCAAAGGGACAGGATGAGAAGAATGTGCAAAAGTGTTAAGTGTCACAAGGAAACCTAGTCTCATTTGTTGAAGTTAGGTCAGAAGCACGTTACAGGGGCACAAGTATTCTGTGGTAGCAGTATTTGGATATCTGCATACTAACCAAGCCAAAGAACAATTCCTTCCTTTATCTACATATGAGCCCAGTAACATAATCTTATGTACACAGAAAATATTAAAACATTAATTTCTCTTTTAAATTAATACTTACAGACATGACAGTCTGAAAAGCATAATTGTTGTCCATTTCTTGTGCCACATAATTGTATGTCCTCAGGAGGGCAACACCAGGATCCTGAAGTCCATCAACATCCTCCGAGTCATTAACTACAAAGACCAGTCCTATCCTGCAGTCACACAAATCCTCAGGTTATCAATCTATTACACAAATAAAGCATTGACTCTTCATACAACTGCTGGCTATGATCATCATCTCAAACACAGGCTTTTACTAGAATAGCCTGGGAAGACGTTGAGCAGAGCAGCCAGGAATCAAATTTAGGACATATAATCTGTAACAAGTCCATCAGAATCTTGCTTTTCACCTCTCCCTCATGCAAAACTTTAAATATCTTTTGGACTGTTACAGAAACTGAACTCTGTTTTGCTAGTGGAGAAAGTTATATTCAAAAAATATACATATACTTCGAATACAAGGTATGCAACATTTCTGCAGTGTCCTAGAAATGAAAATTTTACAACTGCAAAAGTCACATGAATAAAACTGATGTAAAAAAAACCCAAATATTAAAACACAGCCATTACCTCAGCGGGATGTGGTTACTGAAGAACATTTCTGCCACATTCAGTAATTCTGCTGTGGTCTCATGAGTAGGATCTACTATCAGCACCTATATACAAATAGCAAGTGAAAAGTTTCCATTCCCCTAAGAATTCAAGAAGGGGTTTTGATCAAAGATCACTTTATTCATGTCTCAGTGGAGAATTATCATCAGGCCTACTTTATATACTGAGAGGAAAATGAGACTCATTAAATAAAAGGCTTCTTCCAAAGTGTCTAAGTCCATTATCTACAGCACCCAGTCTAACCAACTCCTTTAACCAGAAGAGAGGACTCCTTACATACTTGATACCTTTACCTCAGAATAGCCTGGCACTGGCTGCTGCCTCTGCCTGCACACAAATCCACCCATTCCCATGGGAGACAGGCATTTGTCAGAACTGAGCAACACTTGCCCTGCTCGGTGTCCTGGAGAGCCAATGCTGCCAACTGTTCTCTGCTGTCCCAGCCCAGACAGAACTGGGCCACTCAGACTGCATATAGAGCCCTTCATCCATGCAACTGTTGGCTTATAATTTAAACATTTCTATGTTAAAAGTATTGAACTCCAGAGAAAATGGTAACACGTCAATGCTCCCACAGCTTCAGATGGTTCAAGTCCCTTTCCTCCCCTAATCAGAGTTCTTTTTTTCCATAGGGCCACTTTGCCACGTGAGGAGAGTTACAGTGCACAGACTGCAAACTCTTATTCAGATCTAAGTTTAAGTAATTTACCTACAGACTAAAAGGACACCCAGGACTAATCTGAGGGCTGTTGATCATTTGTTCAAGTCTTGGTGCATGAATGCTTTCTAACTGAAACAACTGAAGTTGGTCTTAACTCTGCTAACAAGACAATAGTTAAAAAATTTGACAGATTTTATAAACCAGCTTCAAGTATTATCACAAAGTTGCAACACACCAAATTGTTATTTATCAGATGATAATTTTGTCCATTGACAGAACAATTCCTGGCATCTAAGAGATGCCAGAGAATCATGCTCAGTAACCTCTGAATCTCAGCTATAACTTACTACTACAAGGGAAACAAAACCTTCTAGAAAGGCATCCTCTCTCTCAAGCTATTTAAGTGACAAGGAATCCAGTGTATATAGGAGGTAAGCTGAAAAAGCTGATGTTCCTGCTCTTGATGAAACAAAACACACATTTCGTCTAGTGAGATTATTACTTACAAAATTATGGAAGTTTTTTCTAATTTGTCTGATCACGCCGGGGAATGTGGGACGCAGCAGTTCCTGCACACTGGAAGGCCAGGAGTTATACCGACTATCAACTTCAAGATTGTTGATCCACTAAGAAAAAGGAAAGACATTTAAATGATTGACAATCCTCCTGCTCTGGTCTGAGACTAAAATATTTTCAAATCAGACTCTATACTGAGAACTGTACAATTCAGAAATAATTTCATGCTCACTGAAATTGCAGGGCTTCTGATGTCCACAGCATAGTCAGAATCTGATGGCTGGATGTTCAACTTCAGAACATTGTGTAAGGAAAGCCCCTCGATTCCCAAGCTGTGCAGGCCCTCCATAACTCGGGCTTCATTGCGGAGCACATCAATCAAGCTGCAAGGAAAAGCAAAATTGGGCTGAATTTTAGTGCCACAGCAAATAACTTGCTCTTACCCTAAGGGTTAAGAGATGAAAGGTACAAACAAGGCTGTCATGTCCAGGCATTAGTTCTTATTTATCACCTATCTCTTATTGTCGTAAGAAACATGAGATAACTTAAATCTATTCAATTAATATTTCTAAGAAAAACTACGTTAAATCAGGATAGCTAATCCATTCTATATGTGTGTGTGTGTGTGTGTGTAATTTCAATTGCATATTATTGAAACAAATCTTGACAAAGATATAGGGTGCTTTCCAAATTAAAAATTTACAGTGGTTTATCCTTTGAGAACCGGTCTGCTGTCTTCAGAATAATCTGTATGCTGACAGTCTGAAAGACCAAAATCTAAGTAGTCACAGCACATGTCAAAAGAACAGCACAAAGGTGACTTCCCATGCCAAACTTCAAGGGTATTCCACTTTTCACATTAGATTTTTTTGTTGGAAATGCACTTGAATAAGACAAGGAACCATGATTTGCTTTTTACAGTACTTACCAATTGAACCTAGTCTAGATTATGAAGAAGGTTCAAAACTGTCTAAATAACTTTATCATTCATGCACAAGCAGGATGTAGGTTTCTAAACAGGACACAATATTGTGAAAAATAAAACATTCCTACCTAAATATGTCCTGAGTATCTAAATCAATAAGTAGTCCATTGATGAACAGGGCAGAATCTCCTGGTTGCAATCCTAACGTTCCTTTGAAATACTGCAAAGAAGTAGGAAGCCTTTAGAAGAGCTCTCTGCACAGGAAATACTATTAAAGAGTTTAATGTTGCTTTTTTACAATACATCTTGTCTTGCAGTACCAGTTACAAAGTTCTATTAAGAGGCATAATGAACACTGAAAGAGAAACATTGTATTTGGATATTTTACACCACCATCGTGAAGACTGTGAGCAAAGCCAACACAGGATAACAAAAGTACTGTGTCAAGTACCAAGAACAGTAAAGTAGCTTCTGATCAGGAAAAAATTACCTTTTTTTATTACATAAATAAGGCTCCCACAGAAAAGCTGAGTGTTAAATTGTATCTTTCTGTGGATAATTACATAGTAAACTCTAACTTAATAGTAGCACTGAACTTGAGTATAAAATAACAGCCACACGGAGTAAGTAGTGCAAAGAATGGCTCTGAAGGGCAGGGTTAGATACAGCCTGGTCTGGATCTACTAGTACAGCTATTCTCTGAATAAAAATAAATCCACAAAAGCATGGGTTTACTTTACTAACACATAACAGAAAGGCCACCAGGCACCTTTAGCTTGGACTTACAGCCTATACTCAGTCCCTTCCAGAACCACATGGGACAAGAGTGTCAAACCCCATCCCTTCTCTTCTGATTTTATCACTTTACTGAACAGCAAAGCATTTCTCTCTCAGAACAGGAATCTCAGGGGACTTGTAAGTAGCTCTGCATTTACTGCTAGACTCACCAAATACCATTGATTAGATTTCTAACCAATATGTGTGTACTTAACATAGATTGCCTTTTTTCTAATAATACCAAATGAGACTGAAATGTGTGACTAGAGCAATGTAGCTCATATACCTAATGCTGTTGTTTGACTTTTTTTCATTACTATCTCAAACTTTTGTTTTGCACTCTATCCAGACCACACTACCTGGCATTCTTTAATAGCACAAAGTTCTGTACAAAATTCCCAAGTGGCTGTTAGTTTTTTCAGTGCTTTGCTCATGCCAAGTACACAACTGAGCTGTTTGAAACATTTCTGCAAATACAGAGCCTACTCAGTGACCTCCAGAGGCCCCTCATGACCTGGGGCCTTTTATGATTCTAGACATCTAGACTTAGCTGGTAAATTTTATCCCCTCACTAGTTTCACTCTCAAAGCACCAACATTGGAACCATTTCCTCCACATAGTATGAATCATTCTAAAGCCACAGCAGGTTTTCAATTTATTCTGTGACTTTCTAGTGATCACTGATATATACACGTATCTCAAAATATCTCATTTTCTTCTGCATCCTTAAAATTGTATGAAGATGCTTAATATAGCTGCTTTTCAAGCAATAAGTTTCTAACAAGAGCAGTACTTTCATATTTGAGCAAAGCAGCTTAATTCCTCATCCATGTTTGAAAATGCACCACTTCTTCACTTCCCAGATGCATACTACAAAGTTGTGTGTGAAAATACCGGGTCATTATCTCGAGCAACATGTAGACATGAGTGCAAAGGCACTATGTTACTTTCTGGACACATTACCTTTTGGTTCTCTTCAATTTCTGCTCTGAGTTCCGAAGAAACAACTGTTTTTGTTATGGCTCTACAAAAATAAAAACATCATGCTATGAATCATCTTTCTGTTTATCTGGTGGATAGATATCTACTTATCCTACCTTTTGTACTTACATACTAAGATAATTAACCTTCTAGTATAAAGACACGCAGCAAGAAGCAGTTGCACTTGGTGGTACCATTAAATAGTAGGATGCAGCATTTTTCTTACACTGTATAATCCAGCAGCACAAAAATGTTAACCACATGCCAACACTCAGTGTCTAATTTCACATTAACCATAATAAAAGTGTGCAGCTGCCAAAAATGTAAAGACGGAGGCTGGCAACAGAAAATGGGGATTTCACTCCTCACAGTGAGTTCCCACTCCTTTCCTTACTCTGGATCCAGTGATTGCATCATCACAGAGTGGGCGAGTACAGCCCAGAGATCAGACTGAAAACACAGTAAGATGCAATGCCTGCCTTAAGCAGCTCTAAATAACACCTCAACATCAGGTAATGGGAAATAAGACCAGAAATCAGTTTGTTTTTACTCTCATCTCAGGTATATCTCCACCTACTCAAAAAGCAGGAGTTTCTATAATCCAGGCATTTTCACAATCCAGGCAATGGAATTTATCCAAAGAAATATATCTCTAGACTGGCTGGCCGTGCCAGATCATTACTGAATTTTTTGAGACTGATTTGAATATGTAAAGACAGTCACTGACAACGTGCAAAAACCAGTGGAATAGCACATCAGCCTCTGACATGAGGCTGACTGGGCTGTTTGGCAAAGTGGAGCCCAGAAGAAGAGTGAGACCCCGTGAACAGATATATGTTAAGGCCATCAAACAGAAAACCCAGCCAATAAATTCTTGATGACTTCATGCAATAGGTTTGGACACATTTCACAATAAAATAGCATGGGCAATTCTGGCAAATTTTCTACCAGTCACATCAGCTGCCATCCAAGAAAAACACCGTAAAATCCTCTTTGTAACTGTCAGCTGAAGAACTTCCCAGCATAAACATTCCCCAGTGTTTGCTTCCAGCTAAATGAAAGTCAGAATTAACCCAACCAATGTTGTTTGTCTCAGGTCCTGCTCAGGAAAAGGAGAGTAAGAAAACTTTCTAGGAGTCAAAATTAAAGTTACCTGGCCTTTGTAGGAAAGTTCTGACTAAGATCTTTCATGACCATCAGAGCATCCACAGGGGGAGCAGTCAAAATGCGAGCAGCAGTTTGAAAACTCAAATCTTAGAAGTGAAAAAAACAGAAGTCAAGAACTCAAAACTGAAAACAAGGCAATGCAGAGACACCTTAACTTTAGCTTTCAACTTTTTTGCATGTTACCTAAGAAAATTCACCTTCTATCTGCACCTATAGATACTTCTTTTAAACTCATCTTCTTTGAATTCAAATTTTACATGTTGCCTTGAAGTAAGCAACCCTTTCCAACTGAACCAGTGTATGCTGCCTACAGGTTGCCTCAGTGAGCCCAGACCAGCACTCTTTTTCTTTGGCTGAGGTGGGAGGATCTGCCCTTCCACTGGATATAGGTAGATTCCCTGTGGCTACAACATACATTCAGCCTTTTGAATTACTCTTTTTGAGGGGATGAAAAGCCTTTCCACAGGCCTTTACAGATATTTTCCAGGGAATGAGGCCAGAACAGCATGTAATTGATTTTGAAATACAGTTTTCCTCTGGTCTTGAGAAATCTCAAGATTTCACATAAAAAATGTGATCATGGAAAGAAACTTGACATTCCTTTCTTTTCTGCATTCAGCAGACCATACAAGCAGTCAGTTTAAGAAAAGTAGTTTACTGTGCATCACAATACAGAAAACAATCCTCATGTCAGAAGTCCTGTGAAGCAATCCTAAAAGCTATTCCAACAGGCCTCTACAAAAAAAGGCACTTTAAAAACCCAAGTATTTTCCAAGTGAGACTGAATGCAGTCAAACTCTGTCAACTGTACACAGCCACTAACAACCTTGATTGTGTAGAACACCTGAAAACATATTTACATTGAGTTTTTGTAGACCACAACTGAAAGCCTTTATCCAGATTACCTTGTAGCTGCCATACTTTCAAAGGTGCCATTTCATTGGTACTTTCCACGAGGTGTTTTCTGAGCTCTTTCAGCTCTTCTGACAAGTCAGGATACAGCTGCCTAAAAGGATACAAGGGTCAAACAACTTCTGTGGTCTCCTGTAAGAAAGTCTGCTGCTAATTTAAAGAAATTACCACATGAAAAGGTAGGCTGCTAACTCATACAGGAAACTCAGACATGTAAAAAATAATAACAAAGCAAAAGATTGGCAGGAAGTTTTTTGCTATGACAAAGTCCAACTGAGTTTTACCTTAATTTTCCAAAGAGAAATCCTTGCACTTCATCAATTGGGTCATTTTCATCTATGACTGTAGCATTCACATCTGTGCCTACGAACACACAGAGAACACCACTAGCACCAAGCTATTCACAAACAGAAAAGCAGGAAAATCTGGGGTTTGTATGTGTATGTGCACACGTAAAGAAAAAGTATACATGGAAATTACACTATCAAAATAGTTTTGGCAGATGCTTGAGAGTTAGCAGAACAGAGACCAGTGCTCTATAAAAGCAGCAAAAGCAAAAAAACCATGCAGAATTCTGTCTTCCCAAAAAAAAACCCCCAGGAACAGGGAACACATTCTGCTCTGAGGATGGATAAGTTAAGGCAAATTAAAGTAGAGAAAGTGCTTTACACCTGCAGAGAAGCTGACTGTCTGGTAAAAATTTAGTTCTATTAGTAGTGCCATTACTAAGATCTAGTCCAGGGCCACGACTCCAGCATTTCACAGACAGAAGACAAGAGCCATGGCAAAGATATGCTTCATAAGGAACATGCTCCCAAAAGGGATTTCAGAGCTAAGGAAAGAAAAATATCTGCAATTCAGATATTCATAGCAAAACAAATATAAAATCACCTTGGCAAAATTAAAACGTTCACATTAAAATACTAAAAATAATAATTCACCTTTCACCTGGGTATCATCTTTGGCCTTATATTCTGTACTTTTAATAGCCAGTTCTACGCCATAGCCGGAGAGGTAGACCTTTTCTTTGCTGGGATTCTGTAAGGAAAAGCCAACAGTGTGATATTGCCATCTTTGTTTTGATCCACAGATTAAAAGCTGCCACTTCCCAAAGCTAAGAAATCTCAATCTGGTATTTCAGACACAACTGGTAGCAAGAAATAAACACAGTGAGTGACTCTGCAGTAACATACTCTAATAATTTTATTTCCTACTGTATTTCAACACACTTCTTGAAGTTCAGCAAGCAAGAATTATCTCTATGAACCAAAAAACCATCAAAATCCACAAAGTAAAGAGGAACATAAAACAATGTTTTCAGGATTCAGTGTGTGAGCAAAGCAGAGGGAGATAGACTCCTATCATCAAACCAGCTAGAGGGTGGAAAGGAACTTCAGCTGTGAAGTTCAAAAATGAAACATTCACTGAAGAGTTACCACAGAGAATTAAAAGAAATAAAATAATGACAAAAGACAGGTGCATAATTAGTTCTGCCTTTAATGAGAGAAACATGATCACTTTCTAAAAGTATTCTGAAGTACATAGGAGTCACATAACAGTACCAAGATCTAAAGTGTAACACACTGAATGTTGAATGTAAGTTACTCCTCCCAACACTGATAAACAACTACTTCCTTTTATAAAAGGAAAGTGGTGTATGCAATATGTGACTTTGTTTTATTAAAAGTACAAGTAATATTAGAAGTGACTCAGCTGATGCCCTTTTTTTTTTACCTTCTTTTTTTTGCTACACTGCAGGTTTTGGCAATACTTAGTAATATTCAGGTAACCAATCAAAGAACTCCAGTTTTTCATAGCTTTTGAAATGTAGTTTTCACTACTAATCCAGTGGCCATGCACAATTCAGTGGAGGAGGATGGAAACCAGGATAAACTGCACTAGGAATGGTAAGTGGTTCTGTAAAAGAATTGCTACAGAAACAATGCCTATCGTTTGAAAATAGTACCTTAATGTTAATCCTTGCTTTTTATATCAAGTAACTAAAGTAACTAAGTGGCCTGACTGTGAAAAATCTGACTATTTCCTATGATCATAATTCCTATTTCCTAATATGGGTAGAGAAAGACTCTTTTTTTCTAAATTAAAATCTGGAATTTAAGTCTGGATTTGTGAAATCAAACAATTTCATTTAAACAATCAGGAGAATTAAAATATTCTGTGTTACTCAGCTACATGCAATAAAAAAATAAAACTTTGAGTATTCCAAGTAAATAAATAGTAAATATTCCAAGTAAAGACAAATGTTAATTTAAAGGGAACCAACTCGGGTCAGTTTTCTTTTTGCAAACCAAGGCCAGTTACTCTATTTCAAATACCTCTGTTACAGTGCCCAGATACACTTACAGCAATGTAGTGTCTGAGGACATAAGTGATTTCTCCAGCCTCAGCCTTTGAAACAAGCCTCCTGTGGTGTCTGTAGAACTCCTCCGAGCCAATCTCAGCATAAAGGATGAGCACAGGACTTTCAGGGTGTGACGCTGGGTACTTGTGGTCCCCCTTGAACAGAAATGGCTTTGGCCTGGGAGCAGACAGGGAAGAATGGCACAGTGTGATTCCCAGCATCTCCTCACTCCAGGCAAGATGCACATTTTTTTTCCTGTTTAATCACTGTTCCTTTTTCGCTGAATACACGTGTCAAGCTATGCCCACATATTATAGCAAGGCTGGCAGCACTTGATGCACGTTGATAAAGGCTTTGTGAAAAATGAACATATGAAAAGGAAACAAGTGACTAGAAGCTATTTTGAATCTAATATGACCCTAATTTTAAAAATGAACAACTTCCCTTAAATTTCCAATTAACTTTCTCTCCCCATGGTGATTCATAAATTCTGTATGAAAAATTTAAAAAACTGATAGAACAGATGTGCCAGGGGCACAAATTTATTTGAACTTGGTCTTTGGCTTAGTATACAAACAAGAAAGTGAATGAGAAGTCTATTTTCAGCTTCTTTGTTTACGTTTTGTCTAAAGTGCAATGAAATACTTTAAATATTCCCAGTAAGTCAGAAGAATAGCATGTGAGCTATAGATGTCATATGCCTGCATTGACAAAAAAACTCTTTATGCTTAAAAGAACCAAATTACCAAGATTACAAAAATCATATTGAAAACAAAAATGTTTTCATATTATGAAAACAAACTGGAATTAAGGGTTTGAGATGGCTTTGGTTTGTTATTTGGTTTGGGGTTTTTTTAATAAGTATTATATTTTATACCTTCTTTTTGTTATTAGCAGTTACAATCAAGTTCTGTTCTTGTAGAGTAATCTGAATTTTAAATATATTGTATGGTAATGGTTTTCTTTGTCAATACAGAGAAATTTACACAGAGAAAAAAATACTGTGCATGCTTTCAGCCACTCATAAAACAATTTGTTACATTAACTCTCATTTGATTATGCAGCCCAGCTCCATCTAGTTTTCCTGCATACTGAAGGTTTTACACACTCCTGAGAATTCCTACTGTCCTTCAGTAGTTTCCAGCTACTTCCAGAATTCATTTCCAAATTTTGTTGTGTACATTCCTCTTCCTAGCAGAATTATCAAAGAGCAAGGGATAAGAAAACAATCATTGCAATGTGAATTAATACCAAATAAGAGACTGCCACTCCTGTGCAAACAATGGACAGGAGAAATCAACACGGAAGAACACAGAAACAACAGGTTTTTTACAACCTCTTCACAGCAGTGAGTCTAACAGGTTACATTTTAAGAGCTAATCCAATAATAGGAAATTAAGCAAATACCTGTCTGAAGCTGCCTGTAAAAGGTTTCCAAGAGAGTCAAATTCACATGTTTTCTCCCCGTGCACAACAAAAAACAGGGTACAGCCCTCTGGTGGAGATTCATCTGCTGCTATCTGTATAAAATATTTATAATAATATAGGTTGAATGTTTGCCCTTACAACAAGTGAAAATTATAACAGTGTAGCTGTGCAGCAAAGAGTGTTATTTCCTACATTCCAAACTAGTACTTCTTCCATGTTTATGGCATAATTTAAATGCAAGGTGAAATTGCAAGATGGAGAGTTAAGCCTTAACTTATTTCTCGGCCTGTTACTATTAACTGTAAGGTTAATTGCAGGTACAGAAAGCAAGGCTTAAAATTGTGGGGCTTTTGGTTGAGGGTTTTTTTGGTCTTAGACATCCCAAACATCTGCATTTGTTAAATATCAAATGACAAAATGACTCCAGATGAACAAGGAAGATGTTTTACAGTATTACTTAAATAAAGCACATTCTAATGTGAGACAATTTGCAATGAATTATGATACCCTGAGATTAAAAAAAGAACAGAGAACACAATGAAATTTCATTTATGGGTTCTAATCACAATATATACATATATATACACATACATATATATGGATTACTATCATCAAGTAGGTTCAGCTGAACAACAGGAACAGCAGCAGCATCTCAAGTACCAATGGAGCCACAGGGATGGCTCATAAAAATCTTCATACAATTATTGGTGCAGACACATCAAAATGTCAATTCTTTAGTCTACTCTAGACAAAAATTCAGCACCTCATGCAATTTGTATATATATCCACTCTGCAGCTCAGGTTACAGAGCAGTTAATCAGTTCAGGTTTTTTATACTCTCAAATGTTGCCTTCCACAGCTCACTCCTTCCTGAGCCTTGGTAAAATGCTCAGCACATCATCTGAGCATCTCCTGTACTTACCTGTTGAAAAGCCTGAACTGTTGCAGAGTAAGAGCGTAAAGACAAGGAAAATTTCAACAAATTCTGCTGCAAAGGTGACAGACTCTGGCAGGCTACTTTCAGCATTTCCTGGTAAGAAGAATAATCACTACCTGCAAAGTCAAAGTACAAGCAGTTATCTTTCTATCCCATAGTCTCACTGAAGAGGGGCTTCTCATCCAAGTGTGACTTATATCAACAGAAGCCCATGACATTAATTCTAAGTATGCACATCACCATTCCTCCTCCATTTTCATTACAGCCAATTCTACAGGTGGATGAGAGTGAACTTCAATAGAGATCCATGAGAGTACACTTCAATACATTCTTGAGGATGTAAACATGGGCTGGGGAGGAGGGAAACCTTTAAGAGCTCCCATTTAATTTCAGCTGAGAAACAGCAACACAGAGAAAAGGCATTTAAAATATTTCATACTTCGTGTTGAACAAGGATCTGGCAAGCAAAATGTTTCAGACTCATCCACTACAGCTTTTGTCAGATGGATATCCAAAAGCCTTGAGCACATTACAGCAAAAAATATTACTGAAATTAGTATTTTAGAAGTCAAATAAGGACTAACACAATGGAAGACAAAATATCATGGTATATTTTTCAACTATCAGTCAGCATCAAGAAAAAGACTATAAAAACTTACCATCATGCTCAGCTGTCTTAATATTCTCACTGGCTTCAACAAAATTCCAGAATTTTTCTTGACCTTCTTCTGACAAAAATTCACTAAGTAAGATGAGAAGAGTGAGCTAGATCTACAAATTTTCTCTCAAGTTACAAATCTAATACCTTGTAATGCTTTACAGAAAGTTAGCACCTACCACCTATATGAGAAAGCTGTGTTACTAGAAAAAGCACTCCAGGAAAGCTAAAAACAAACAAACCCAAACAAATAATAGTTGCAGAGAAGGACAAACACACAGTACATGAAAGCAGCTTCTAAGGCACCTACTTATCCTTTAAATGCCATTAACAGGCAGCAGTGTCCATCCTGGTAGCTCTCCTCCCTAATGCATTTCTTTGCTATCTCTCTTTTATGAGAAACACATTTTTGTTGATTTTGCTGAAACAAACTCTAGATTACTGCAATTATGAGCTTTGGTAGGCTTTGGTGGAAGTTTTCTGTTTGCTTGTTCTTAAAGAAGCAAAAGGAGAAGTCACAGCTTCAGATTATGTTATAGTTCCCATATATCAAGCATCTATTAGGGTACATACAGAAGGTTAGATAATGAAATTCATTCTCTTAACGTTGCTAACCACAAATCCTGTATCATGTCCACACATGTAACATGCTTGCTATGCTAAAGGATGCTACAAAAGAAGATTTGGAGCCCGCTCACTGCCACAGTGACTTGTGTGTTCCCATCCAAGGGTAAGCACTGCTTGAATATCTGGGTAACAAATTGCAGCGCTGGGCTAAGTTCAGTGAACAGCAGGAGTGATCTTACACTGCAGTGCTGCATCATGCTGCAGTTCATCCCAGGTGAACAATCCTTCCTTACCAAAGTCTTTGAACACAATGGATCAAGTCTTTGGCACAGTATTTTGATTATTTGCTTACTGTTTCACACTCTCTTAGGTTCAGTTTCACACAGTCTCACAGTGTCAGGGTATTTAAATCCTGGCATTAACACCTGTGCTTTACATCTTACTGCTTAAGGAATTTTCAGTCTTCAGCTTCTCCAGAGAAGGTTACAGAAAAGTAATTTCACCTAGGACACACCTGTCCTCTGAACAAAAGCCGTGCTCATGTGAATGAAACCCAGCAATGCTCAACTATTTTCATGTGAAACAATCTGCAGTAAAGCAGACAAAATTCCACATTTGGCAAAACCCCTACGTGGTACAAAATTAAGCAAACAGGAACTTAAATTTCTAAAAGTCCCACTAACATCTCCAAACTAAAACATGACAAAATTAAACACTGGGGGGTTTCAGAAGTGCTAAGCACACTGGCCGTGAAAAGACAGCATTTCACTTTCTTTTTACACAACGTCTTAAAAAAAAAGTCTTTAGTACCATAGAAGAAATGTTCCCAGGGTGACTTGCACAACTCTTAACAAAGCAATTGACTTTAATCAATGCACAACTCACATGAACAAAGTTAAACTCAAGCTTTACTGAGCTAAATATACATAAGCAGCAGACGTGTATCAAAACTTACAAAACCTACAACACTGAAGTAAAATACATTCAGCTATGGAATCTTACAAGACCATGCTAAACTCCTCTATCTAATGCTTTGAGTAAAACTTCATTAAAAATACCAACTATGTAATTGTTTATGGTTATTACTGTTTGTTCTAATAGACGAAGAAAGAATTTATCACACAAAAAACCTACTACTGTCTCCTCTAAAATACTCCTCCCATCTCCCCAGGCACAGCACATTCCCATGTTATTACTGTTGGTGGTGATCAGGAACCAAAGTGCCACATAACAAAGAGAACACTTTATCCTCTAAGCATATTCTGATTTGACAATGAAAAAAATCACAATGCACTTACCTTGTTTCAAGGAGCAAAGGAGTTGAAGCCCACTTTGTAGTTAGAGATGTTGTCACAGCCTTAGAATCTGCTTTTACAAGTGAAGAGCTGAACCAGATTCCAAGAACTGCAATAAGTATTCCCATTTTATAGAACACTGAAAATGATGAAGGAAAATAATAAGTTTTGCATTGTCTCTTATTATAAATACAGGATCTCACATATCCAAATATATTGAGACGTATTTTAAGACTGCATTTAATACGATACATTAATGAGATTATCGTTGTCTCACTTGGGCTTACAAAATCAGAAACACTATGGAAACTTGAAGAGAGGCAAGGAATTTGCAATGTTACTCCTGAGATGCAATTAAGCCTAAATCAATTCCATCTTCCTCTGTGTTTATGTTTTCAAATAAGCTTGCTTCTGTTCCGGGTGTGGCAGGACAACTACCCCCTGCCCCCCCGGCTCTGTGTATCACAGCTGGTGCATAAAGAGATAACCAGGGGTGGAAAAGCCCACCAGCAGTTTATCTCTGGCGCCNCAGCTTCGCGGTTACTTCTCCAGGAGATTGAGTGAAAAGATCCCGATGTGTGTGCCCCACCCGCCTTCGGATGGTGACATACATTGAATCCTAGGTTTATACTATTTCTCTGCTAGCTAAAAATGAAAAGGTACCAGTATCGTGCACTGTACATCAATCTACTAGTAGTATTTCTTTTTATCTTTTCCCTGTGTAGTGATAATTTGTTTTAAGTATTGTCTGTTAGTTTTCCTGTCTATTAATAAATAATTCATTTCATAATAGACTAAATCAGCTATCATTAAAGAACTTGTGGATAGAGTGGATTTTTGGGGTGCTGGTCACTTCAATACACCTCCTGCCTGCTGCCATAGGCCTGGGCAAAGACAGGAGATGAACTTATATCAAAATCCATTCGTGACACCGGGACACCAACAACCACATATTACTTGCTTTAAGAGGTATTGCAAACTGCACATATTTCAGATTGCGTGCGAAAACAACCTGCTGTTCATTTCATGGGAGGTAAAGTCACACCTTGTGTTAGCACAGATCCAGCAGCTGGGGACTAACCAGAGCCAGATGAGCCAGGCAAGGATGAGGTTTCCCAGTTAGTCCTTTAGGTTCTGCTGGGCACAGCAGACTGCTTCTTTGGGGAATGAAGTAACAAGTATGTCCTGGCTGCACTAAGCACCACCAAATTTAAAAGCTGAAAAATTAATTAAATAATGCAAACAGACTCAAATGATACAACCTAGTGTGAGAAATGAGCCAAAGAAAAAAATTATGCCATTTCTTTATCGTCATTCATGTGTATTTTCAAGCTTTTGTATTCTCTGGCCTACACACCAAAACAAAGCTGAGTGGAATTTCCTTGCCCACAACTCTTAAGCTTATGGAAGACCTGAATTCTTCTACTGGCTTTCCATTACAGTCTCCAAAAGTTCAAGCTTTTTTTGCTCCTCTCTGGCTACAGCATATTTATATTTACTATACCCCCAATATGCACTCAGGTACTCTTTCATTTCTTTATCCTTTTTTTTTCTGGATAACTCATTTTCCATGTCCCCCTTGCACCTGAAAAAACATCCTGTTCCATTTCTACATATATCACACCAAACAACCTGCCAGGATCTAACTTCTGTCTCTTTTTTACTGCTATCTCCATGTAAAGAACAGGGTTATATATCTGTAGCTCTAAGCTACCTGTATATATACAGACAAAAGAACCAAATCTTACTTTCTTTAAAAGTTTACACCCATCCAGCCAAATGCTTCCCAGCAAAAACTCGGACATTGTTCTTTCTCTAGGGATAAAAGCAGAAGTTCCTGCTGTGATCTCCAAAGAGCAGCTTGGTCAGCTGCACATGACTTTTGCTTTATGCCACACCTGGGAAGCAGACAGATGGCATCACAGAATGGTCACAGCCATCACTCCCAGCTCAGCCAATATTTGTGGAGTGAAGCATTGGCTTCTGCCAAGTACAACAGAAAACCACAGTTCACAGTTCCTCCCAGAGATGGGTCCTTCTTATTCTCTGCAAATCATACACTGGAGTTTGGAACAGGTAAATGAATACACTGAACAGCATTCTCATGCCTAAAGCTCCTATGCTGCTCTCTTGTGCCTGCTTTCCTGCTATGGGAAAGACTCCAATAAAAGCCTTTTTCTGTACAAAATAGGAAAGAAACCAAAGGACACATTTGTCACCTGGCACAGCTTAGCCAACTGAAAACCTGCAGATTAGAAATATCTACAAGCCCTCAATAGCAACAGCTGTAAAACAAAGGAATGACCAGTATCTCAAAGAAAAATACACCATGGAAAAAGAGGCAAGAAGCACGGGAATGAACATAAGAGACAAAAGGAGATCCAGCTCTGTGCCAGGTAACAAAGCAAAACCCAATCTGAACTCTGACACTGCAAAGCGGATTTTTCACACCTCGGTTGTAAATATTTTTCCCCCTAATTTTTCTTCCAATTACTCCGTTTAAAATACTTCTGGAAACTTGCACAGCCAGCCTTGGGGAAAGGAGTAAAGCAGCCCCCATTTACAGTCAGCGTCCTCTGCCGTGTCCTGTGAGGTCAGGACAAGCAAGCGGGCGAAGCGCTGCACTGCACGGAAGGGCAAAGGAAAGGGGGGCGGAAGGGCAAAGGAAAGGGGGACGGAAGGGCAAAGGAAAGGGCACGGAAGGGCAAAGGAAAGGGGGACGGAAGGGCAAGTCCTGCTCCAGACACAGCGCTGAGCTCTCCGAGCCGATACCGTGCACTAAAACATCACCGATAACAGCGATCACTGAGGGCTGGGTCGCTCTGGGTAAGCACGTCCTTTGAAGCGCTCACGCTGCCGCGCTGCGACGCTGAGCCTGCACGATGGCGATGAACTGGTGAGCCCATGGCTGCAAACCCCCGGTTCAGCTTCCAGCCCCCGTCACTGCAGCGCTGAGAGCCGCACGGCAGCTCCGGGCCGCCCGGGGCTCAAAGCACACCTTAACCCCGCGCCGCCAGCTCCTTAGCGGTGCGTGGCATTCAACCCGAGCACAGCCTCTGCCTCTCCCCGGCCCCGCTCCACTCGTGCGCCCGCTCAGCGACCGCCCGGCCCCGCGGGGCGCGGAGGCC